>CM057449.1:923067500-923402500 GCA_016271365.2 Neoceratodus forsteri
AATATGTTTGTACTTCTGGAAATGATTGGGACTAAAACATCCACTTGTTTTAATGGCTGTAAGACCAACCCCTAGTAAATGTACAGGATTTTCTCGTTTTGAAATGATGACTGGAAGATAGATACTGCTACTTCTTTATCTTGTGTATACATCAAAGGGTGGTACATTAGCTGGTGCTACAATAGCACATGAAAATGTAACTCATCTAAGACAGCTCCTTCAAGATGTCTTTGCATTTGTGCAAAGAAACAATGAAATAAGCATCTAAGGTTCTTGGGCCTATTATGCAAAAATCAAAAGAAATGACTCAGCCAGTCCAGTGCCTTACCTCTTGTGATGCCATTGACCCATGTTCGTGATGCGAGTGGGTCACCAGGGGTCAGCTGGGATGAGAGAGAGTCAAGTGTCCAGAGGACAGATCTCCTCTCCCAGGGAGGGAGGGACACGGAGGAAGGCACATTTGTGACACCTAGCAGTGGCTGGAAGTTGGAGCACTTGGGTCACATACGCTAGGGATAGGCCGGAGTAGTCAGCTGGCATGCTGTGGGTGGAAGTGCACACAGCTTGGCCGATGCCAGCATCAACAATACTCTGCCTCTGGGGGGGCAGGAGGGAGAAAACCAGGAGGAGAAAAATGTCCTGGGTGTGGCTGGATGAATGCCGACCCCAGCAGGTGCAGCTCCCGCCAATGGCAGGCACCTCACGAACTGGATCCATATCAGTGGGTCAAGGGATCCCCACCACCCTGCCATGGGTAGGGGGGAAGATATGGAGGATGACAAGAGGTGCACTGCCAACAAGAGACGGGGCTGGGGGTTGGTGAGATGGAGGACTGCCCAGGCAGAGGATAAAGAGAGTATAAAAAAAAAAAAAGAAATGACTTGACTCTTAAGTCCGTTTTGAGAAACACATTTCTTCCACCAAAGAAATGCTTGAATCTGAATGCTCAATATTTTGTGGCTTAGGCCACTTCATCAGTAAATGGTGGTTACTTAATAGATAATGTATCTCCACTCTCAAGAAAACGTTGCTTCTGGTTTAAACTTCATAAAGGTTTCAGCCTGTTCACCCCCACACCAGTGTCCAAAGACATTTCTAGAGTGACTGCTATTAGATGGCATGCTTGCAGCCATAAAAGCTGTCAGTCCTGGGGCTGGGGTTTGACTGACTTCTCCCTGTCAGAGCCCAAGGCCTATTATGACAGAAATGTAAGTCCCAAGGAATATGAGAATGGAGACATGCTATTCTACTTCAATTACAGTAGAAATAAGGCTCCACATACAAAATGTATACACACTTGGAATGGACCTTATATCATTAAAGACAAAGTTTCAGCTGTAACCTGCCAAATGGAGATCAAAAAGAAAGGTGCTGGTGAAACTGTACTTAAGTGGTTACATATCAATCAACAGAAACTGTGCTATTCCCGCAGACTTCAGTGGTTGGATATAACAGATGAAGGTACAAAAGAAGCTCATGAGACATTCATCTCAATATCACTGCAAGAATCTGAAGATTTATGCCCGACTCAGAGACTAATGTTCTGAAGGACTGCCATGAACTTTTGTCTTTCAGACAGTTTGAATCTGAAAAGGACTGAAACATATGCTCAAACAAGATAAGCAGTGAATGTGAAAAAGGTACATGCATGCAAGGTATGCTCTCATACAGTATAAAGCTTCATTACCCTCACATACGTGATGCTATATTTTTATGTATACTTAATCTTATATTCTACCTTGAAGTGTTGCAATGAATGTAAAAAGAATGCCTCATTCCTCATGTTATGCGGGATAGGATTCAACGTGTATACCCATTGGTAGTATGTTTAATTACATTTTGAACTGTAACTATGTTGTGAGATACACTTTCACTTGAAGGGGTGGGAGTTGTACAATTATGCTAAAATGTAAAGTATTTAATTATTATTAATTCACTACAGGGAACACTCTGAGTTTTTTTTTTTTTATTTTATTTTGATATTAATCATGCCTTAGCAAAAGTATTATGAGGAAAGAACCCCTATGCAAACATGTCAAAAGACTTTGGCAACCTATTACTACAAAACAGCTATTAAATGAACAGAAGCCACAGAACAAAAACTCAGTCTAAAACCATAACTCACAAGAATGCAGACTTCAGCTGGAAGCCTGATGCCATGAAAACGTGCTTGAATGTTAACAAGGCGTTACAATCATCTCATAAAAGGGAATGTCTTAAAAATACAAAAGATGCTGGGCTAAATAGCTCACATCTGTGGAATGAGGCTTGCCCAGTGAACCATCCCAATCCCTAAATAACACACAACACACTCAAGTTGTAGTTTTTGGCAGAAAGGCTGATTTTACTTGACAATGTATTCACAAACAATAAGGAAATCCACACTCCATGCATAATACTATTAAATTAATAAATAGTACAAAACTGTTCATACAAAGATATTAAAGAAATAAATCATAATCTGACCATACAACTAATAGAGTATTCCCTAGGGGCAGCAGACAGATTCGGTCACGAATTGAAAATATGAACCAAACCAGCCCTAGGTCAAAGGAAACCTGGCAAACCCCCATCGGGCCAACCAGTCCTTTGATAAGACTGGCTTGATGGAACAGTGACCACCAGAACCCAGCCATGCAGTGCAGCCCTCACGGGGTCCCACCACCTGACCATTGCCACCCACAGTCCTGTTCTGTCCCCCTTGTAATACATATCGGAGTAATCCCTCAACGGGCCACCCCTAACCATAGAAATATTACCCTGTTTTACTCTATAAACCGAATCATCTGCCACCTGCTATAAAACCACTCCCATTAGCCTGTAGGAACCACAGGAGGGTGGAAGGGTTTTGCTGTTACCTCGGCAGTGTCCAGACAAAAAGAGGGAGATTCCTATGCTGTCTGGACTTTACAAGCCTGACCTGTGCCTCTCCCTTCCCAGGCTATACCAGCTCATGTCAGGTCAGGACAAAGGCCATTGGCCACCACCATCCCACAGTAGTACCTGGGAAAGAGGTGGCCAGGGATTGGTTCCCAGGTAACTGGGCAAGAGACTGCACAGAGATAGCTGGGAGGGGCCATGCCCAGAAGAATCATCCCAATCCCTAAATAACACATAGCACACTCAAGGTTTTTGACAGAAAGGCCAATTTTACTTGACAATGTATTCGCAAACAGTAAGGAAATCCACACTCCATGCATAATACCAAAAAATTAATCAATGGTATAAAATTGTTCATACAAAGATATTACAGAAATAAATCATAAACCTACCATACAACTAACAGAGTATTCTCTAGGGGCAGCAGACACACTCAGTCACGAATTGAAAATAAAAACCAAACAAGCCCTATGCCAAAGGAAACCTGTCAAACTCCCACCGGACCAGCCAGTCCTTTGACAAGCCTGGCTTGATGGAAGCATGACCGCTAGGCCCCAGCCATGCAGTGCAGCCCTCACCAGGCCCCACCACCTGATCATTGCCTGTTCCATCCTCCCTTGTGATATTTATCAGAGTAGGTCCTCACTGGGCCACCCCTAACCACAGAAATATGACCCTATTTTACTCTGTAAACCACACCATCTGCCACAAGATACGTAATGAATGTACGCATCTCTCAAAATGCCCCCAGGAGAATACTTTATATCCATTCCTCCAGTACAGTTTGGATGCTGTTATTGAAAAGCACCTGCGCTACATCCGACAGGTGCACACCATCTGCATCAAAGAATGCATCATAATTACGTAAAATGTCCTGGTGCCCAATCACATTGATTCCTGTATGTCGGTAGATATGAGACACTTCCCGATTCACTTCCTTGTGGAATTTCCGCAGTGGTCTGGGTGCTGCCCCCTTTTCCAGTCCCTCTGAGGTATTATCCTAGACCAAGCCAACTTGGTGTTGGGGATGTGCTGGTGAATCCAGTACAAATCTACCCTAATACCACGAATGACATCAATGGAAGACAGGTGGCCCAAATCCTGCCCTCCCCCGCCAAGTGTATAACCAAACCCTGTGGCAGGCTACTGACCAAACCCAAGTTTCTCAGTGTTGGTATTAGGTCGGCCCATTTTGTGCCACCTATTCTGCACCATCAGACTCTTGCCTTGTCTACAGGTATGCCAGATTAGATTGAGTACTCTCAAACCGCCATGCACATATAACAGACACCACCATACTCCCTGATGGTATGAGTGACCTGTAACTTTCTGTTGTTCCAATAGGTTTTCCAAACCACCTGCCAGAACAATAACTAACAGGGTACTTCTTCGTGGCCACCTTGATTTATTGAGAAATTACCTTTTGCACACTGACTGGTCTGCAATATACTCATCTAATGATGCTGACTTTGCCCTTGAGCACCTCATCTCCCACTTCAAAGAAGTGTGTGACAAGCATGCCCCTCTTAGAAAATGGAAAGTCAAGGGTCATAACAATTCATGGATCTCCCCTGACATTATTGATCTCCTAAAGGCCAGGGACCCCCTCTGGCATAAAGCGCACTACTCGGGTGATCAGTCTGATGTGCAGTGTTATAAAAAGGCTAGAAATTATTGTACCAGGTCAATCCAGGCTGCAAAAAACTCTTGCTATAAAGAAGTCTTGTCTCGTGCCTGGAATGATAGCAGGCAATTCTGGAGGAATCTCAATGATGTCACCGGGAAGGATCCTAAATCTGCCCCTACTATGCTTAGCATAGATGGGGTCCCTACGTTATACCCCAAAACCATCTCAAACTCCTTCAACACAGCATTCATTGACCTCAGTGGAGTTCTCCTCCCAGTCATTTTCAGCCCTACCTTTCCTACTGCTGGTCTTAACAATCCTGTCCAGCCCCCTTCCCATCTGCCTTTTTATTTTAGAACTGTCACTCTTAAAGAAGCCAGGAAGTATCTCCTAAAGGTGTTAGGTAAAGGTTGTTACAGCTGAGACACCTTGGACCTCAAGTTTGTTAGTCTTACCCTGGAGGAGCTACTGTCGCCCCTTTCACATATAATTAACTTTTCCCTAAGGTTCGCCCACTTTCCTCAAAAGTGGAAATCTGCAGTAGTGACACCAGTCCATAAGGGTGGAGACCATGCCTCTCATGGTAACTACCAACCTATTTACATCCTACCTCCACTACCCAAAGCCCTTGAGAAAATTGTCTCGGACCAGCTAGTTGAATACCTGGATAAGTATCAACTTCTATGCCTCCAGCAACATGGGTTTAGGGCTGAGCACATCACCACCACTGCCCCGCTTGAGTTCACGGCTACATTTATAAATCCCTGGACCAGAGTCAGATGGTTGGTGCTGCATACATTGACTTAACCAAGGCATTCAACAAGGTTAGCCTTGCCCTTCTGGTGGAGCAACTTTCTAACCTTGATCTCTCCCCTGATGCCATGGCTTGGTTCAGTAGCTACCTTCTGAATCGATCACAACAAGTAAAGATAGCCAACGTCCTCTCGGACAGCAAATCTGTCAAGTCAGGAGTCCCCCAAGGATCAATCCTGGGTCCCCTCTTGATCAATGTCTTTCTGAATTTGTTTCCTCTCTCCTTCCATGGATGCATCCTTCTCTATGTGGATGAAGTGGTCCTCTTTACTAGTGCTACTTATCCCAAGGCGGTTGAACATGTGCTCCAACAAAACTTTGCTGCAGTAGAGAGTTGGTTTAACAACCATAAATTAGTCTTGAACTACAAAAAGACAGAAACAATGCTGTTTATAACTGCCCAAAGCAAGCACAGATACTTCCCACTCACTATCCTAAATGATGCTGGAGCATCAGTGGAGCTAGTACCTCATTTTAAATATCTAGGGATCACGGTTGATAGCACCCTTTCTTTTGCCAGGCATGTAGATAGCTTAGATAACTAGGCATAATCTGACTCCTGAAGCCCTCGGCACAGCTATACACAGCTTGGTGGTCTCACTTGTGGACTATGGTCTTATCATATATGGGTTGGCCACTGCACATCTCTCAAACATATTACAATAGCACTAAATAAGGTCCGCCTGCTCCTAATAGGTGCAGGGCATCTAACTCACACCTGTGACCTATATGCACAGGCAAAGTGGCTTCAGTTCAATGGTAGACTTTGATACCAAACGTGTCTCTTAGGTAAGAAGATTACCTCTGGACTGATGCCTCCTGGGGTTCAGGAGCTTCTTACCGCTAGTACCAACTCATGTCAAACCAGAGGCTCAGTCTGCCAATATTTCAAGATCCCTCAATGCCGAACCTCCCAGGCTCAAAGGTCTTCTGCCTACCGAGCCCCACTTTGGTTCAACTCACTTGCTATTGACGTCTCATCTGCTGCCACCTTAGGAGCCTTCAAATGGAAGCTTAAATTCCTACTTGTCTCTGACTCCTTATATGACTGCACCCAGTAACTGCTCTAGTCAACTTGCCCCAGATCACCTTGGCACAGCCCCTGTGACTTATGTCTACTCTCCCACACAGTTAAGCAACCTGACGATGTCCCCGGGCTGACTTGGTTTCTCCCCTGCACCAGGTCATCTATCGCTGCCACCACTGCTCTCTCTCTTTCATTACCCAATGTTCTCACTCTCTGTAATTGCACTTAATTAATGGACATACTTTCTGCAATGCCCTTAAGCCACCGTACATTTTCACTGTATGTAATGACTCTTGCTCTTATGTAAATTTGTAGCAGTGTAGTAGTGTCATTCTAATCACTGTATTGCCAATCTATTGCTTTCATTGCTTTGTTTGTGTTCTTGTTATTGTCTTGATTGTTGACGTGGAACCTTATGTAAAAAGCTTTTGCTCAAAGGTATTATCCAAATAAAGAATACATACAATAAATAAAAGCTGATCTCTTTGACCTTGATGAGCCACCCAAGCATGCGCCCTCTCGACAAAGGAATGGCCGATCATGTTAAAAGGTTTGGATGTGGGCAGTGCACCTGTTAGAGAAATCACAGACGTTAACATCGGGCACCCCTTGGAGTGCCTTGGCCTGCTGCCCTCTCTGCTCCTTGTGGCCTCACATACCTTTTGTATGCCATGGACTGCCATCTCCCAATCTCTTGGATCCTATCCTCTGTGCAGCCCAGTCTGCCTGCTTCCATAGCTGCCTCAATCCTAAATGAATGTGTGTTAAAATACAGGGGGTCCCTACTTGTGGCACTAATTCCCTTTTTTTAGTACTGCAGCAAACTGCTATCTAGTGACTGGTTTTCCATTTGCATGGACAAAGAAACATAGAAACATAAAATTTGATGGCAGATAAGGACCACTTAGCCCACCCAGTCTGCCCATTTCCCTACCTATTGGATAAGCTACAGATTCTAGTTAAACAACAGCCTACTTCCTGCAACCCCCATTATAATTGCCTTATGTCTGTCTCATGCATGTTTGAATTCCCCCACTTTTTTAGACCCCACAACATCCCCAGGAAGACGCCTCCATGCATCCACCACTCTCTCTGTGAAACTGAATTTCCTCACATTACCCCTGAGTCATCCCCCCATCTTTAAATTGAGCCCCCTTGTTCTTGCACATCTCTTTTTCTGAAAGATGCTACCCTCCTGGACATTGTTGATTCTCTTGAGGTACTTGAAAGTTTCTATCATGCCCCCCTGTCCCTCCTTTCATCAAGGGTATACATATTAAGCTCTCTCAGTCTCTCTTCATATGGTTTCTGATGCAGACCCTGCACCATTTTAGTTGGCCTCCTCTGGACTGCTTCCATCCTGTCTATGTCCTTGCGTAGATGGGGTCTCCAAAACTGCAAGCAGTACTCCAGATGGGGTCTTACCAACTGTCTGTACAGAGTGATAACCATTTCCCTTTTTCTACTTTTCTGCTTCTAAGATTTATCACAGGTCTCAACCCACCACTGTGCATTGTACACAGCAGTGGGATGGTCATCCTTTGCTTATAGACGGCAAAAAAATGCTTCGGTTTGGACATACAAAGCTATCTCAAATAAACTGCCCCAGTATATCTCTGTCTGTTTACCTTTCTGCACTCTGGGGAAGTATGCCCTGAGAGGCATCTCATATATCTACCTTTATATTTACAAAGCAAAATCTCGCATTGGCAGAGCAGCCATCAGCTTTGTGCTCCTCAACCTGTGGAACAAGCTGCAAAAACTTTGAAATTAACTCACCCCATCAGCCCTAGCAGCTTTTAAATCTCTATATCTACATCATAATAAGGAGTCCTGTGCCTGTCTACCCTAAATAGTGACTCCTATAAGTCCAAGCACACTCTAATTACTGCTGTTAAAAGACTGACCACATCTATAATCGACTCTTCCCTCTCCCCTTTTTCTACTCCCATATCTGTCCCTTCCATATTCCTTTGACCCTGGTTCCAGCTCTAAATTCTCCATACCGTATCACTATATATCCTTTTATATTAGTTTTTTTTTGTGTTCGGTACACCTGATATGTATATTTCTTTATTTTTATACAAAATTGTGTCCTACCCAAAACTAGCTGTATCTTCTGTTCCAAACATATACTACTGTCAATGCTACCTGCTGATACTTTGTATATACTGTATTATTGTATCTCACTTTATTTGTATTACTACTATTTTCTTGTGTGTTGCATCCCATGTATATTGCCCCTTGTTCCTTGTTAACAAACCCAGGTCCACCTCGAAAATTAGCTTGCTCAATGGTGATCGCCTGGTTAAAGACTTTGATTGACTGATTGCTTGACTTGTGATGCCCCTCCCTATGCATCCCAGTATCCCCCCGGCTCTCCTTACTGACTTTTCACATTGCTTACCCACCTTTAGGTCATCTGATATGACTACCTCCAGGTCCCTTTCCATTATTGTTGTTGTTAGTACCTCCCCTGCCATTGTGTACTCTTCTCCTGGGTTTTTGTTTCCCAGGTGCATTACTTTGCACTTCTTTGCATTGAATCTAAGTTGCCATATGTCTGACCATTCCTCCAACTTTGCCAAGTCCCTTCTCATCCTTTCTACCCCCCCTTGTGTATCAACTCTGTTATATAGCACCCTGCTTCCTCTTTCTCTGCCCCATGTACTCCACCATCATGCCCCAGGGGCAGAAACCTAATTCCACTGCCCTGTGTAACTTGATAACCTTGGGGAGCCCTATCTGTGAAGTCTTGGAGTGGTGTACGATTATTTCTAAGCTGTCTAGCTTTACTGTCACATCTTCCCATTGCAAATTATGCCCTGTCGCTAGGGTGCCCTCCTCCACCAATTCCAATACCCTGAAAGCCCCTAAGAAAGCACACCTGAACAGAGCCTTAAACAGTGTGGTTTCATCCCCAGATTAGCAAATTCACAGTAAGACCTCCATTATCTCCCCCAACAACCTGCTGTTTATCGGCTTCCTCCGAGCCTGTCTGTACCCTCATATCCGTGCCCATCCTTCTATCATCTTCCTGATGATGAATGAACTCATCACATACTGGAGGTCGCGCATCTTAGTGACTAAAGCTAAGCCAGATAAGTGACTACATATGTATGAAGGTGCCCTGCCCTCATCTATCACATGGTGTACAAACTGTTGAGTCTTAAGTGGGTGTTGCAGTGCCTCATAACCCTTGACCTTATCCTCGCAGAAATCACAGAATGTGTTCAGGTGAGCCCTATACTTACGCCATGTTCCCGGGGCCAGAGCATGTCACACCAAATCAGCCCTTTTACATTGCTACCTGCCACAAAACCTCCGGCACTGGGGCTGGTGTTTTCTTCACTGCAGAGCCCATCTGCCAGAAGTGCTCAAACCGCAATCGAGACAGCGCATTGGAAATTACATTCCATTCTCCTGGCTCCATGCTCTGAACATAATATTGAACTGAAAGCATTGAAGGACAAATAACCTCAGCAACCTCATAACTTCCTTGGAACTGGAAGAATGAGCATTGAGTACCTCAACCACTCCCATGTTATCAGACTGAAAAAGCACCTTCTTGTCCCTCAGTCTGTCCCCCATAACAAATATGGGAACCACTATGGGAAAAAACTCCAACAAAGTAATGTTCTTTAGCAAGGCAGCCTCTCATCAGCTGTTATCCCATGGACCTGCAAACCAAGAGCCCTGCAAATATGCTCCATACCCAATGCGTCCCGCTGCACAAGTGACCATCTGGCAGTCATGTTTGAATGGTAAACCAGATTGCCAGACTGACTCCCCATTAAAGTGCAACAGAAAAGTGTCCCACACTGACAGGTCTGACTGCATTTTAGCCATCACTCAGATGTGATGGTGCGGCTGTAGCGTACCCCTGGTTGCCCCAAGCTAACCACCTAATGAAAGGCCTCCTGGGTGCTATTGTCTTTCAGATGAAGTTCAGGTGGCTGATCAATGATTGCAGGGTCTTAAGAGTGACCTTCTTAGTGGCCCTTTCCTCTCCCACTAGCTAACTGAGCCTCTCCACCTTCCCTCCGGGGAGCCGTGATACCACCGCCCCCGAATCCAACTCAGTTCTGAGGTTCGTAAGCCTAGCTACTGGCTCTTGGTCTTTTCATGTGCCAAATACACACCACAGCACCCCATTAAGGCTGAGAAAGAACCGAGTGTGGTCCTGCACTCTGGCAAGCTTAGGAAGCTAATGAAAAGGAAGTCGTGTAAGTGGTGAGCTATCTTGCTGTTACCGCAGTGTTGCCTTATTGCTCATTCCAGAAACCTGCTGAATGCATCAAAGGCTGCACATGAAACTGAGCAGCCTATGGGCATGGACATATCATAATAAAATTTACCTTCAAACACAAAGCCCAACAGATTATGGTCTAATAGACTGACCAGTAGAAGGTGAAAAGCTGACTTTATGTCACTCTTCACCAAGAGAGACCCCTCTTTCCGGCCTGCTGTGTGAACATAGCCGTTGTATCAAAAGATGCATATGACACTGGACTATCGTCTACACTGATGAAATCATTCACTGATGACCCCTTGGGGTAGGATAAGTGGTGTATCAACCTGAACTCTGATGGGGTCTTCTTCGGCACCACCCCAGTAGAGAAATCCTTAACTGGTCGAGCTGTGGTTCTACAAAAGGTCCTGCCACCCTACCAGCCTCTACCTCTTTTGCGATCTTCAATGCCACAATCTTTTTTGGAGCAGTTGCTGATTTTAAATTACGAGCCATGATAGATATCTGTGGACCCTCGTAAGAAATGCGGAAACCTTTGGTGAAATCTTCGGGCAGATACAATGCGTCTTTTCTACAGGGATATGGATCAAGCCAGGGGGTAATGGATCAGTTCTTATTGGGGGACTTCGCCAGCCTTCCTGGCAGGTCTGTCCCCCTGCTTCCCCTCTGCCTGCGAACCTTATCCTCTTCTAATGTTACCTCTACCTTGGCAGGCACTGGCTTTGTGCTTACCCCACAAATGCACTGCTGCATTCATGCCTGAACGTGCAGTACTCTTGAAAACATTTACCCGTATTGTACTGCCTGTAGGTACCTGTCCCTTTCTGGCCAATCCATGGCACTTTGGCTACCATGTGTCCACTTGCCATGTATGCCACATTAGTGGGCTTGGCCCTGGTCATGTGTTGGAACCACAAGTCATGATCTATCCTATCCCAACGCATATCTGGGGATCTAACAAAACGCATATGAAAAAGCTTGTCATACCTTAACCATGCATTACCTTCATATGCTAAATGCATGTTTTTTATGTTATCTCTGTACTTCAGCAACAGATCAATCTTTTGCAGGAACTTCCCACAATAAATTGATATGATAATATCGAATGTTGCCACCCAGTTCTCAAATGTGTGCATCACCTTGGGTCACTGTAACTTTTCCTGTTTCAATTTGTTCTTGTCCCCTGCATCAGGGAGTTCCCTGTGCAGGAGCTTGAATATCTTTATGTATTTCCCTTTCCAAATTTTATTTCTGACTGCAGGCTTCAAGTGTGTGTTCATGGGGTCATCGACCCCCACATATGCCCAATGCTCGATGGTCTGGGTTGGCTAGGTGCCACTGGAGCCCGCAAGCTCCTGGGCAGGGGCATTCCCCAGTTCCACTGGTGGCAGCAATGGCTAGCTTGCCCCTAAAGCCATTGGCCCTGTTCCTTGGGTTGCCAACCCCCACACCTGTCTGACCACCTGGTTGATGTGACCACATGCTGGTATCTGCTGTGTATTGTCCACCCCAGCCCCCCCACTAGTGCCGGGCCTACAGTAGGGTCCTGTTGCACCCTAATCTCCTCCTCTGGTCCCCTCTAAGCCAAGCCTACCCCAGGGTTGGGTGGAGGCACATGTGCCACTAGCACATAATACACTATGTTACCTCCCCCAAAGAACTCCTGGCCTCTCTAAGGTGCCCATGGCCACACCTGTCCCACCATATGTGGCAGGCCTGCCCCTGCCTCCTCCTGCTCCCGGCACTGCCGGGGCTGCACCCCTGAACGCAGACCCTGGGATGCACAGCAGGAACCATGGAATTGGCATCAGCCACCAGCCTTGAAGCACGTTGCCTTCTGCCCCTGATGTGGCCCACTGAGCCCCTTGGCCTAGAGGTGGGGCTTCCCCTGCCCACTGTTCAGCCTGCGGGTGCTTAGCCCTGCTAAAGTCTTGTACCTTCCTTCGTGAATGGTCAGCATGTTGCCTCCCTGCCACCACACCATATGCCCTGCTTCTGTCACCCCGCTGTTCATCCTCCTGCTGTGCACCTACCTTAGGAAGCCTGGGGTATTCCCCCATGTTGACCAGCCCTTGCCTCTGATTTACTACGGGGGTGCTTGGTTCAGCCCGTTCGCTTCTATACTCACCAACTGGCTCCGCGGGTCACTCAGTTCAAGTCTCCCCTGTTTCGCCTGCGGCCTCATCTTCCTCCAGCTTGATTGGGCAATGCTTCAATGTGCCATCCTCATCCTCCCACTCCATTGGATGCTGTGCTTCCCCCTGCTTCACAGCCCTGGCTGACTTCTTCTGTCCTGCTGTAGCTGCCAATGCCTCTACCATCTTCACTGAGGGCTTTCTCACACACTTCAGTGGGCATGATGTGCCTAGCTCCCCTTCTGACTGACCAGGTGCCTCCCACAAAGCTGCTTGTAGCCAGTTGGGGCCCCCCCGGCTCCATCAGCCACTGCAACACCTCCTTAAACTCCTGAGTGGCATGTCCTGGGAACCTGGGCTCAAGGATACCTTAGCCCCCCACTGCACCCATGCTCCACTGATCTGTAACTAGAGCTCATGTTGACATGGATGTGCTGTAACTGTATCCCTGAATGATATCCTGGAAAAGCAAAAACAGTGGCTGAAAATGATACGTGCCAAGCCATTGTATATATGATTAATGATTTTTTTTTTGGGGGGGAGCCTCCTCCACTGACCTGAGTTGCACCCTTCTCTGGACCCAACTGACCCTAGTACCCAGGGCTCTAATGCCCTACCCCCCAGACCTTCCCCCTTAACCTGGGCACCCCCAGCCCTTAAAAGATATGCTCATGGAGCTGGGCTGGTAAAGAAAGCACCCATCTCCCAAACCCTAGGGCTGTGAGATACAGAGCCCAAAGGGGGCCACACCACAACCTGAATGCCCCCCAACAATCCCTCCCCTGACCCATCGATGATAGCTGTGTCAAACCTGCGGCAGCAGAAGCCATGCCCCCTACCCAAGTTGCATGTGGAAAAGAGCAGCTCAAGAAAACAACTTAGAAGTTTTTTTTTGTGTGTTTTTTTTTTTTTTTGCTACCAGCCCTCTGACTGCCAACTGAGGAGCTGAAACCCCTATGTCTCCCAAGCCTGACCAAAGGCAAGATGGCCGCCGGCACTCTTGCGAGACACTGGGAGATCTGGGACTGCCCTATTCCATGAGTACAGGACCCAGGCAACATGGCTGCTGGTCTCCAGTGAGATGTACCAGCGAGATCCCATTCTCCTCCAAAAACCCCTACGCTTCACCTACTCATGCGAGAGTGGCCAGGAAAGTGACATGGCAGCCAGTCATCTGGGAGGCTGGAGAGGGGACCTCCTGCAGTGCTCCATGGCTACCACATGCCCTACCAGCTTGCGCCCAAGTGGTGGCTCCTGGAAAAGACTGCTGAGCCGCCCTAAGAAACTCCATCCAGCAGAAACCCTTTCTCAACTGGCATGTCTCCCCCTGCCACCAATGCCTCCATCCATCTCTAAACCCCAGACCAGGGCTGCAACTTGCCTGCTCTCCCTACTCACCCTTCCCACTTCCCGAACCCTTGTATCCAGCCCCTAGTGACTGAAGGCACTATGCCCACCCAGAAATGAGCCTCCAGCAAGCCTAGTCACCAGGAACACCTACGGCATATCCGTGCATGCTAGGAGGCCCCTTGGCATGCCATCTTAGCTGTGAAGGCTCCCCATGCCCCAACCAGACCTGCGGCCATCCAAAGAAGGAGCCAGAAATACAGGTAAAGGCTGCTGAATAGCGGAACTGCCATTGGAAGTCTTTTGTCTTTCCTTCCCATGGAGAAAGGCTTTCCTGATCATATTTATTTATTAGAATATGAGGGAGGGCTGGCTGCTTGCCAACACCAGGACCCCAAACTTCCTGGATGGAGGGGGACTAAGCCTGGCTGCACATAGAAATGCTTGGGGCAATGCCCTGGGGGAACCACCTATCCATCTGGGGGGACCGACCCCATAGCTCTGCAAAATAAAACACCAGCTGCCCAATGACTGGGATACCATCCATTCCACCACCAAGCTGGCCAAGTTAAACAGGGGCTGTGAGGTACAGCCTTGGACTACCCAGGCATATCCCAGAGACTACGGCTTGTCCATCCCCCAGTGCCTAGCAGGCCCAAGCTACTAAGGCCTACCATAAAGCCTTCCAGTCTTTTTTCTGTTCCCTTGGGCAGTGTCCAGACAGAAAGAGGGAGATTCCTCTGCTGTCTGGACTTTACGAGCCTGGCCTGTGCCCCTCCCTTCCTCAGGCTATTCTGGCCCATGTCAGGTCAGGGCAAAGTCCATGGGCCACCACCATCCCACAGTAGTACCTGGGAAGGAGGTGGCCAGGGATTGGTTCCCAGGTCACTGGGCAGGAGATCTCCTGGAGATAGCTGGGAGGGGTCATTCCAGCTTATCACATAAACAGCTATAGTCAACTGGCACTGGAAGGTATCTCTAACTAGCAGAGTTAGTTTGCAGGACCAAGACAAAGGAAATATAAGATTCAAGGACAAACCCATAGAAACTGTGAAATCTTTTGGTATTTTATAAAAGAATGCCAAATGCCACAAATGTCTAAGTTATATTATGTCATTGGTCAATGAGGCTAATATCAGAATATGCTTAAATGTCATGTGAAGGGATTTTAACTTGTATTAAAAAAGACAGAAATCTCAGTTACTTAAAAAGCACAAAGCCTTCTCATGAATAGTGAAATAGCGAGAAGGACATTTTTGCTTAACTCATTACCTCCAATAGCTCCATATGAAGTCCAAACTATCCATTGTTTACTTGACACAACATGGCCACCCAGGAGATAATGAGTTTTAAAGCACCTAGTCAGAGATACTTTCTCTCTCTTTCCTGTTTGCTTCTCAAGGACACTGAGAGGCATGTAAAAATGGAGCACCTCTTCCTTGGGATCAGCATGCACAAGAATGCTATGCAACAATTACCGTAAAAAGGACTTTTGGACACTGCCTTGAAATTCTAACAGAGACAGAACCCTCCCTGGGACCAACTAATCTCGGAGTACTGGAACTCTTGACTTTTTTGTTATGCTAACAGATCATGCTGCATGGAAGATAGCACCAGAGCTGAACCAGTAGCTCAGACATCTGCCAAGAAAATACCTCCTGCTTCCCATCCAAAACTATACATAAAGATAATTCATGTAATCAGCAAAATTTAAGCATTCAATTTTGTTTTAAAGACATGTGTTGAAAGTAACCTTGGGTGGTGGGGGCGTCATTCTATTGTTTAAATGCAATTCAGGGGCATTCATTAAAGCCAAACATGTCCGATTATGTCTGCTGAGAGAGAAACCATAGTGTTATCTTGAATGGAATGTTATTTGGCTGCATCATGGAACTAATGAGTTGAAATACAAAATGGTCTATTGACTGCAATGTCATGTATGTGTGTAAAAGCTAATACATTCCTACACCTTCTGTAGTACATACTGTAGCTTGGTCAACAAATATATCATATTTATAACAAAACTTGTTTTAAAGAGTTGGTGGAGCCAAAACAGGCAGACAGGAAAATAATTCCAGTTTTAATGAGTAGCCAGTTGTAACTTTTGTTTACTTATATTTATTTATTTAGTTATGACTTTGATAAGCGGGTAGGTGCACTGATCCAGAGGACCATTTTCAGGCACGACCTGGGCCACAAGGTCCAAAATAAAACTAGACAATAAGAATAAACTTAAATGTTACATACAGTAGACACATAACAATAAAACAACAGTTGCAATTGCAGGTAAATTCCAGGATGTATAAACAGTTCAAGTTAATAATATGAAGTAGGTATACAAATATGTCCAGGAATGGACCCCCCCCCCCACCATTAGAAAAGGAACAACAGTGGGACCTAGTGTCTAGCATGGGCAATAAGGACATGGAAAGCAGTAGGCAGGTAGGGACAGATGGACAGTCAGGGAGGGGGGAGAAAGTGGGAGGGGCAGTTGTAGGCATCTTTGTCTTTGGAGCCAGGATTTGAGGCTTTGTTTGAAGCTATGATGAGTGTTGAGAGATCAAAGAGGGGCAGGAGGTCCATTCCACAGATAGGGGTCCGCAACAAAGAGAGGTCTCCTGCCCATATTTGTGGCTGATTTGGGTATTACGAGGGAGGGAAGAGTCGAGGAGCAGAGGTTCCTTCCCGGGGTTCTGAAAATGAAGAGGATTGACAGTGGAGAAGTATTACCGCATCTGAGGATGGCATCCACAAAACAGCCCTGGGAATAGTCAAAGTTCTCTTGTAAGGAGAGCCAGACAAGGCAGTGGTAGAGGAGTCAGTGGTGTGTGGAATAGGGGGCCGATAGGGCAAAACTACAGGCATTGTTGTAAGCTACTTAAAGTCTAGACCAAAGGGTAGTTGAGGCTCTGAAGTAGATAACGGAGCAAAAATTGAAGACAGGGAAGAGATTTCTTGTGGTGATAGCTAGGCGAGTCTCCTTCGTAAGGTATGGTTTTAGGCGATAAGCCGCACCCAGCTTCTGATTAACCCTGCGAACTATATGGATTATGTTGTCATTGAAGAAGAGAGAGGGGGGTCAAGAAGTACCCCCAGATACTTGAAAGAAGAGACATTTTCAAGGGCAGGGCCATCTGGGGGGTAGATGAGGCAAGAAGAGTCGGGGTTAAGGGTCTTAGCCAAGTATGGTTTTGATGCAAACAACGTAGCCTTGATTTTTTTTGCATTGACCAACAACAGATTGGATGAGAACCAGTTAAAAGCAGCACGATAGTTCCTGGTGAGGACTGAGGATATACAAGGGAGGGATTTATTACTATAGTAGATGACAAGGTCATCCACGTAGAGCAGAGAGTTACAGGTAAAGCTGTCGGCAGGGAGGGAGTTGACGAATATAGAGAAGAGCAGGTGGCCCAGGATGGAGCCCTGGGGAACTCCTGTGGTGACCGGTATTGGAGAGGAAGTGGTGGAGCCAATACACACAGATTGGCACCGTCCGGAGAGGTAGCTCTGAAACCAATTATCTCAGCAGAACAACTGAGCAAGGATAGTTTAGAAAGGAGGAGGGAGTGCTTGACCATATCTAAAGCTTTGGATAAGTCAACAAAGATGGCACCAGTGGCACATCCACGGTCCATGTTGGAGAGAATGTGATCAGTAAAAAGGGCCATAGCAGTTGATGTGCTGTGATACTTGCAAAGGTCATGATGCTGGCTGCATAGGAGGTTGTATTTAGTGAGATAATCAGATAATTGGTGATGTACAACTCTTTCCAGGAGTTTACTTAAGTGGGAGAGGATAGATATGGGCTGATAGTTGTTAGAGGAGTGAGGGTCACTAGGTTTAAGGATGGGAACCACTCTAGCGGAATTCCAGGAGTCAGGCATGGTAGAGGTAGACAGTGCAAGATTAAAGACAAAGGTGAGAGGTTCAGGTATCAAGGAGGAGACAAATTTCAGAAAGACAGGTGAGAGGCCATCAGAGCCAGGGCTTCCTCGATTTGATAACCTGTTTAGGAGCTTATAGGTGGCCTCAGGGGATATGGTCTTAAAGTAGAAGGGGGGGTGAGGGGGGATCACAAGGAGGGGAGTTAGAGGGACAGGTGGAAGTGCAGGTTTCAGGAATTGAGGGTACACAAGTGGGAAAGGGGGGCAAAACAAGGAGTGGAGGAAGAGAATGAGGGGATAGTGCAGGCATCCTAGGGAGCAGAATGGCTGGAAGGGAGTTTGCAAAGGAGAGTTGACAGGTCAGAGAACTTGGTGTTAAATGTTTCAGCAACTGCCAGGGATCGGTCAGAGGTCTGTATGGGGAGCTCAGGTGGATGTTGGGACTATATGTGTGGGGATTTAGTAGTGAGCTAATGGAGCCCCAGAATTTTCTAGGATTGCCTAGGTTCTCTCTCTGAAGTTTTTGAAAGCAATGCCATTTTGCGGATCTGGTTAAATGCTCACATTTATTGCGCAGATGCCTGCACTCATTCCACAGGCAGAGGAGGGAGCAGCTTTGTAGGCAGTCCACTTGTTGTCCCTCAACTTCATAAGGGTCAGGAGTTCTTTGGATGACCAGCATGTGGTACCACTTCTGACACATCGGGTAGTGATAGGGAAGAGACAGTCCTGGATGGCCAGAAGAGCACTGGTGAGGTACGAGGCAGCTAGAGACATCTGAAGTAATTTTTCTTTTTCCTTTTGCTCATCAGAAAGATTTCTAAGTTATAATAATATACTGGATATGTGGAACAGCTCTTAGCCTGGAAGCTGACATATCTAACACTGCTGCCCCACACTACAACATGAGCATTATGTTCTCACTGACGGTGTCATCACAACTGAATGATCTGGCAGTCACTCAGTTACTGTTGCTAAGTAGCAGTGATGTCAGTTAACGAGGTCACAATCCTAATGATCTAGTGTGGGGTAGTAGAACAAGATATGTCAGCTGCCAGGCTAAGAGCTGATACACACATCACATCTACTAACATCAAGTAAACAATCTTCTAATTAAGTAAGGGGGGGGGAATACTTCAGATATAAAAGGTAATGGCTGGCTGCTGTTAAACTCTATTATTTATTTAAGGCAGTACACTAGCTCTTTAATATCTTGTGCTTGATAAATGCTTGATGTCATACATATCAACAAACCTCTTTAAAACTTTGTCTGTGAACATGAGCAAGCCATAATAATAAAACATGTTTTGCTGTCAATTAAAAGGGAAATATTTTGATTGAAGGTTACAGTTCAGGTTTACAACAGTGAAACATTTATCTAACTGTGACAAAAGTGCGATGCATTGACGTGACTGGATGGAGATATTGTTACATCTGGGAGATGATACAGCCATAGCTTGGGTAACACCGGTGAAACTGAGAGCAGACGCTATGTTAACTGGAACAGTGATGTGCAAGGATTTGAAACTGTGCTATGAAAAAAACCTCTGCTTCTTCCCATTTTAAAAATGTATTTACTCAGGATAACCCATCTCTGCAACATCTTAGTTTGCAACTGGTCCTGTTTATATAAATGTTTCCAAGTTATTTACCCAAGACTGTTAAGTTGAGAAGCAACATTTCATATAGTATGGGGTCCTGTTCTTACCAATTTTTACCCTGTATTTATGAGGGATAGCACAACCTAGCTTCATTGCTATATCTTATTTATTTATTTTGTTTTTGTTTACCAGGTAAGTACACTAGGGAACTAAATCTGTATTTACAGGCAGTACCCAGGCAGTAGCTTGTATTGATAGTAAAAGTGTCATTTCTGACCTCTGATGATTGTAAAAGAAATAAGATTTCAGTTTATTCTCTTCCACTGCTGGCAGCAGCATATATTGTTTGGTGGTAAGGGGGGGTGCAGAATTGCAGACATTGCTTAGTCAGAATTGAAACGGATTTAAATTTCTTGGGGTCCTAATAAGAATTCTACTGAGATTGTGCATACTGCCACATATTATAAATGGCTATGTCTCGCAAAGTTCATTATACCCCCTTGCATATGTCACCAGGACAAAATATTTGTAACTATTACATTCAAACACGTTATTCTGTTTGCATTGTAAAACAAACACTACACACTATTAGAATTTCCATGTAAAGACATAGTAAATTCTTACATTTTAGTGGTTATTGACAGGTACTGTACCTTTTCAATTCAGCTCCAACTTTATTGTCTCAAATTGATTCTGACCACTGAAATCACAGAACATGCAGTGGTAACAGTCAATTCAACATGATGGTGTTATACCTGCCTGAGTACGTCACATCGATGCTACAACACCATGGAACTTCCCTGCACATGCGCATTAGACAGCACTCAGTCGTGAGGAAGACAGATCTATTATTATCATGGGGAAATGGCCACAGCAGTGAGATTTTTTAAAAAAGAAGACAGCAGTTCTCATGAAATGACACAGTCCAGATGTTAGGCATTGGTGGGTAGCGTCATATTTTATTTTAAAACTGTAGTCTGTGGCAGTTGGAGAATGTGGACTGAGTGGGGCTTCATCTTGTTGTGTGTGTGCGTGTGTGTGTGGGGGGGGGTTAACAAGCAACAGCACAATTGTTACAGCCATGATCAAGAATTTTTTTTGCTGATGTCCATACACTATACCAGACAATGTATGGGCATCAGTTAACAACACTGCTGAATTAATTTCTAGAGGTTACCAGGCAACAATAAACCTCTTGAGGTTCGCTCTCGAGGTTTACACAGTTGCCATGGTAACCTCTAGAAATGAATACTGTGTTGTTGTTAACTGATGCCCATACATTATCCTCTATGTTTTTTGCAAATCTCTCCAAGCCATATGCGTTCATTCTAAAGCCTAGAACCCAGTGCAAGGCACACTGGGTATGCACATTTGGGGGAGGGTAAACTCAAAAAGGATTGTCTCAACTGGTAGAGCATTCTGCTTACCATGTCACTTCTCAGACCTCACCACAGCTACTGTAAGTCAACTGACATACAGCAAGCATAATCATAATCTTCCCTAAATGCACAAAAATAACATGCAAGGCAAGAATAGCTTTTCAAGCTTCACTTGAGGCTTAAAAAGAGCAATCTGCCTGGGGGACCTCCATGTAAACAAAAACAAAACAAAAAACAAACAAACAAACAAAACACAACACAATACAACACAAAACCAAACAAGAAGACTAGGAACATGAGTGCCAAAATAAATTTGTCTAGAACTACTACATGTGTATGGAAACATTTACATAGCCCCCTCCACTGCTTGTAAGGGTGTAATACTACATCGATGCAGTATACTTGTAACAGTTTAAGGGTTGTGTTATCTTCCTACATGTTGAGTAGTTTTAAGTATGCTCCCTCCTTTCCTCTACTGAGGGTCTTCTGGCAGTTCTGTGGACCAGGCTGAAAACCTTGGGTGATCGTTCATTCATGGTGGCCGGCCCTTTCCTCTGGAAACTTGTTGCCAAGATCTTTGAGGGAGGCCCCATCAGTGGAGGTTTTTAAGAGGTGTCTGAAAACACATCTTTTTAATAAGGCTTTCCCTGCTGATGTATTTTAATCTTTAATTAAAAAAAATATATTTTTATCTTAATCTGTTTATTTATTTATTGCTTGCATAGTTATGTAGTCCTGTATCACCCTCTCAAGTGTTTACTGTATGGCACCCAGAGCCTTTGGGATTGGGCACCAAACAAATAAATTACTTACTTACTTAAGCTAAATCACACTGCTGGTGGTGCATTGATCTGTGCAGGAACATGCACTTTCATGTTCGCATTCACTTTCTGGGTACAGGCTGACTGTGTTTCTGCCCTTCATCTCCAGCAGCAGATTATGCAGCCGCATCTAGATCCTGCCGTCTGTGCATATGCAGAATGCTTAACATGCATGTGGCCTTATCTGGAACACTGTGTTGACGCACACAGAAAAATGGTCCTGATTCACTGGGTAATTTTCCTACTTCCTTCCTGCAGACCTACTCTGAAGTGTCCACATGAAATCATCTGGCTATACAATGCAGCCTTAAAAAGGGCACTGAAAAAGACATCCTTTTAGAAACTGTGCTTATGCATCTGGAATTGCAGGAGTCCAACAGGACCTTCTGTTGCAAACCTTTTCCTGTCACATATGTATATGGAGAGTATGGAGTTCAGTACTTGTTCCCACACCTCAAAAATGACATTAACCTGCTGGAGAAGGTCCAGAGGAGGGCTACAAAGAAGATAGCTGGTCAGAGGGTAAGGCATACAAGGAAAAATTGAGGGCACTGAACATGCACTCTCTGGAAGACAGGAGAGGAGAGAGGGGACATGTTTGGGACCTTTAAGTACTTGAAAGGGATAAATAAGGTTGATAAGGAGAGTCTTTTTAAGCTGAGTGGCAACCATAACACAAGTGGGCACAGTCTTAAGCTGGAGGGTGGGAGGTTTAGGAGGGAGGTGAGGAAGCTCGTCTTCACAGAGAGGGTAGTGGACACTTGGAATGCACTGCCAGAAGAGGTAATCTCATAGAAGACAGTGTGCAGCTTTAAGAGAGGCTGGGACAGGTATAGGGGGAGGGTAAGGGTCATGGGTTGGGAGGATGAGAGGAGTGGGGCAAGGGGGCAGGGACAGTAGCTCAAGCTGTGGACCCTGCAAAATGACCAGACTTGATAGACCAAATGGCCTTCTTTTGTTCACTTCTTCAGATTTTCGTATGTTTGTATGTGCGATTTTTGGCCCACTTAAAACTTGGTCAATGATATGCTGTTAACAGTTAATACTGCTACAGCTGGTCCTAGGATCCTGAAACTAGGCTAAATTGTGGGATCTGCACAGATGCAATCCATATTCAGGAAACATCGACTGGAGTGGACACAACTCTGAAGGAGATTAACACAGCACCTCTTAGAATGGTATATCGGTGGGTTAAAAACCTTAAAGTTGTATTAATGACTTCAGTGCAGCCTGCATTGCCAGTCCAGAACCTTACTTGGCTCCTTATATGACCAAATGGTCATTTCACTTGTGACTGATTTAAGATCTGTAAGGTTGATTTTACCACTGAACAGCTTGTAAACTGACAGACAGTAAGAATTGTGACAATATCAGGTTTTTACCTGTACCGCAGAAAGAGTTGTATATCTTGCTACGTGTTTGTGTGGTAGTTTCTATGTGGGAATGTGGGGGATATGATCCATCAATTTAGGGTTAAAGTAGGAGAGCATATCAGGGCTATAATTCATAATGAAATGGAGAATGCCCTGACCAGACATGTGAAAGGCAATAGGGAACAGACAACCACATAAGGTCAATTTCATTGATATTGAGTACCCACAGAAACCTAGGAGAATTGGTAACTACAATACAAATTTAAGAAAAAGAGAATTTTTGGGGGGATATTTCAGCTGGGAGCCAAGGATAGGCCCAGTCTGAATGATCAAACTGAAATTGTACCTACTTTATGAAGTATATGCACAATTTCATATTAATCCTTCTCTAAGTGTTTAGCTAACTTCTACGCAATTAATTTGTAGAAAATGTATTATTGATTTGTACCTGTATGATTTATAATATGTTTATATTCCTGTAAATTAACTGGGCCTCCGAGGGGTATTTCTTATGGTATAAGAGCCATCCAGCATGAGGTTTGGGTGAGGGGACCGCAAAGAGAACTGAGCAGTTCTGTTTACCAAAACCTCACAAGAGGTGTCTCTTACACCACAAGAGACACCCCTCATAAGCCCTGTTAACTTTTTGTAAATCACGCACACTTATCTGGAGTGATTTATAATAGGTCTAGAGCCTTTCTTTTTAAATTTACTTATGCTGTTATCCCAGCTAGAAATGAAGTGGAGCCAGCTCCCCTAACATTCCAGCACATGATCGCACTGTACACAGGATGAGATGTACAGTGGCTTTGAGCACTGACTGGCTGAAATCACATAAGAGATTTATAATAGATATTACAAGGAAGGCCTAAAGGACCCCAGACTTAATTAACTATGGCACTGGGGATGGCTGCCCAGAATGAGGCACTGCCCTGTGAAATTATGGAATATTTTCCACTTAAAGTGATTTTCCAGGTTTCTACAAATAAATTATTTTATTTATTTATTTATTCATTGAAAACTTCAGAGAATCCATTTGAGTACTGGTGCTCATTTACAAAAAGTGCCATGTCAAATGCATATTCACAAAAAAACATTACAAGAACAGTAACCAATTCCAGAGGAAATGAAGTTGAGTTAAGCTCGAAGCCCTTAAGACAGATCACTCACACAATAGCATACAGTTATGAAAAAATCCATACAGATGGTTGTATAAAAAGTCACAGGACATGTACAGCGAGAAACTGATGAAAACAGTTTAACATTTACAGTTGCAATGGACTGCAAGGGCAGACCGCAAAGATCTCCTACACTGATTATGGCCTCTGGGCATCTCCATGTTAGAATGGTTTATTGCTCTTCTATGTGCTACAGTGTCTCTTGTCTCGTGTTTTTTTTTTTCCAATTGTTTAACCAGGTAAGACACATTAAGCTGAAAGCTTGTTTACAGGTGCAACCTGGGATCACAGTGAAGTTAAGTGACTTGCTCAGGGTCACACAGTAGGCAAGCGGGGGCTGTGGGATTCAAACCCAGATCTCCAGATTTGCAGCTCAGAGCCTTAAACCACTGCCCTATACAGCCTCCCTCATGTGACAGTGATGTGTCTGGGACCACTGATTCAGTGAGGAAAAGTACTGCAGCAGTAATCTGAAGATAGAATCCTGATGTTCTGGCCTCAGCTAAATAACTCTAATTCATTATTTGTGTTTTCTATATCTTTGTCTAGGTCTAGCCAGCAGGAGTAAATGTTTGACTTTTAAAGCTTTTTAAATTTGTCAAACAACTGCCAGCCATAAAAAGCACACAAATCACCCAAGTTAATCAACGCTATAATTAGTAAAGACTCTTACAGAATACCCATTCAATTAGACCTCAAGTGATTGCTAAGCTGTAAATGTAGCCTTCAGAGTCTATGGCATAAGGAAAAGTTATAAAGTCACAGCTGTACTTCTTTAAAACTGACAGTAAAACAAGTACTTGCTGAGTCTGTGGTCCTGGATACATCATTGTCAGATGGGACAAGAGGCACTGTAGGAAAAAGAGGAACAACAAATCATGGTAATATGGAGATCCCCAGAGGCTGTGAAACTAGTTGGAAAGGCAATAAAACTAATTAGCAAACTGAGTAAAAACTCATAATAGTAAACAAAGGGAAGGCCACACCAGGGCTAAATTCACAAATCAAAACACTCTGCACAGCATATGTTTTTGCAGATTTTGACGGTAGTACTCCTTCAATCTTGAGGAGATTTAGTAGAGTATCAGACAGTTTGTTTAATGAGTTAGTGGCTTTGATAGCAAATCACCACTTGCTGAGCTGAGTATGCTGAAAAGGAGACGTAAGAGCTTTCTTTGCCATATTCCTGGTGTTGTATTGATTGTAGATGGTACAGAAACCATTTGTTAAAGCAGGGGGTATTAGGTCCAGGAGTGCTTTTTTGGCTAGCAAACCAGTTTGGAGCTTTATTCTGCGGGGTAAAGGTAGCCAGTTACTGAATGCGTAAAGGGTACAACTATCCGTGTGGTTATCTGCACTAAGTACAAAGCACCACACCTTATCTGCTTTACTCTGTTTAGCACTGTTTACTATTGCCATTGACAGGACTCAGATTTGATTAGATTCTGAACAATGTGAATTCCTAAGCATTCTATTCTTTGTTAATAAAGACAATTACAGGAAAACAGGCTCATTTCCCCTTAGACTTTATCTGTCTTTGTTTCAAATGTTTAGGTCATAAGCCTTTGTTTATGACATCAGAAGCATGGCCATGGCAACAGGTAGTGATGTCACAAGCAGATGATTATGATCTTACAAATGATATACAGTATGTATTGTCAACAGATAATGTCTAAATGGAAAAATCTGTTTTAATGAACATAACATTACTGATACAGTAGAGGGGAAGGTCCAGAAATTCACATTTTTGGGAAAAAGTATGCAGCTGAGTTCTACTAATTCCATCTGTAAAATTTTTACTTGAAACTGGAAAATCTCTGTAATCAATCCTGTTATGGGCTTTCAGTGTTCGGGCTCTTCACTCCAGCTGAACGGCCCCAGTGCTGATCCCTGCCAGCGGCTGGATCTCTGCATCCAGCCTGCCACCCTGACCAAGGAAAGTAGCCACAAGCCCAAATTGGGCTCTCCACTTCAGCTGAGCAGCCCCAGCACTGATCCCTGTTGGCATCTGGACCTCTACATCCAGCCCACCACCTCCCTGACTAAGGAAAGCAGGTATGATCAGTCAGCTCCTAGCCTGGAGCTGCCAGGCTTCAATCCCTGTAATTTGACTGGCTCCTGGGGACTGTGGCAACTTCCCAATTGGACACTGCATATCTCCATTGAGAAAGTGAGCACTCAAGGTGCCTTTTTCAAATCACAGCTCTACCACTGCCTTGCTCTACTTCTCTTTCTGGATAAGTTTTTGTCACCATACGCCCATCTCCTTTCTTTATTAAATACATTTCCCAAGTGATCCCCATCCCCTAAGGCCTCATGTTAGTCAATTACAGCAACTTCCTAAAGGTGCTCTCCTTTCCTGCAACTTCTTAAAGGGGTGGTCCTCTTGTGCTCAGATTTGACAGAAACTGCTGACTGCCCTGTCTTAATCACATGCTTTTTCCAACAGCCTCACACTACCAGTGCCTTACCACTGCTTTACCACTGGGCATTTTTTCTTCAACCACACTCAACTTTGTACCCCGCTTCCCTATTCCCTCACTGATTACTGTCCTATCACCTTCCCACTTTCTTACTACCAGCATGGAGTGCCCTAAGCAGTTCTACCTCCCCTACTTACTCTCACTCCTTGTTCTTCCCCTCTGCCTCCTCTTCTCAACTCCCTCACTCTGCCCTCCCCACCCTTCCATCCCCCCCCACCAGTTTTGCCCCAAATCCTTCTCACACCTCCTCATTTCTCTCACTCTCCCTCGTCTCACCTCCTCACCCCCTCCTTCCCCACTCCCCCACTTGCATGTCCATATCCATCCCTGCCCCTCCCACATGAGCTCCTTCATCAGCCTTTGCCTGTTCCATGGGTTCTCTCCTTCCTACCGCAGCCAAATCTTTTTCACCCACCACTACACCAAGCTATACTCCACCAAGCTGTCTTCACTTGTGAACTGCAGGCACTTAAGGCACCTCCTCCTACTACTCCTTATCTCAGGCTCTGTTCATCACAACCCCAACCCCACACCCTCTACCAAATTCACCCCTCACTCCTCCCCAAACAAACTAAACAGCTCACTTTTGCTCACCTTAATGTGCAAAGCCTTTTGGCAAAAAAAAAAAACCTTAATCAAATCCTGGGTGACAGCGAATGCTTTTGATGTCATTGCCCTCACCAAAATCTGGCTGAAGGAGGACATCTCCCCCAATGAAATCCTCCTTGAAGTTTACTCAGTCTTTACAAAAGATGGGGTGGGGAAACGTGGAGGAGGCTGCCTCATCTGGGTTGCCGATCACCATGTCGCCACCGAATTCAGCCTCCCACTTCCCTCCTCCACTCTCGAGACCATCTCGATTAACCTCCTCCTTGGAGCAGATAAAATGGTCACAGTCAGCATGGTGTACCTGCCACCCTCCTCCTCACCACATGATCTCAACCTCTTCCTCGATAGCAAGACCTCCCTCCCCCAAGGGAGAAATTGAATCATCCTAGAGGATTTCAACCTAAACTGGCTATCTCCTCACTGTGACTCCACCAAGGAATCCATACTTGGGCTTAGCCTACATCAGCTCATCACTGAACCTGCCAGAACCAACTATAAAACTGGATTTCAGTCCCTCATTGATTGGGTCCTGGTCTCACGTCCCTCCCATGTCACTGCCTCCGGAGTTCTTCAAACTCAGTCAGTGACCACTGTGCTGTTTTCTGTTGATGGTCAACAAAAACATCCCCCTTGCCCACACAAATTCTTTCAAACCAGGCAATTGAAGAAGCTGGATGCCTCTGAGTTTTCCAAAGCCGCCCTAGCCCAAGACTGGTTCTTCACTGAAAACATTTCTGACATCTACAAAGCACTTGAAACCTTTAGCAATAAGTTCCTTGCATTATGAAACCATTTCATCCCACTTAAAAAAATCCAGGTTAAAGGTTCTAGCCAAGAATGGGTCACCCCAGAGCATTGCAAACTAATGAGGGATAGGGACCTAGCCTGGAAGTTTCTCAGAAAACATAAATCCCCAACTCATCCAGGACTTCAAAACCCTCAGGAGCAGGTGCAAATCTTCCACAAGATCTGCTAAATCCTCCTTCATCCCAGAAAAACAACGTGCTTCCCAGGGGAACCCTAGGAGGACTTGGAACATTCTTAACAACCTTATTGATAAGGGAATTTCCAAAACACATATTTGTCTTAACTTTGAAGGGACAACCACCACTGAGCCAAGTAAAACAGCCTCCCTTTTCAATAAATACTTTGGTGTTCTCGATCAGTGCAAGCCCTGCTCCACTCCTATCTCATATACACCGCTCCCCTCCCAGTCTCTCACCCTAAGTTCCATTTCAGGTACCTAACCCCTGGTGAAGTGGTGAAGTTAATCAAAACAAATGACCCCAAGACCATCCAATGGTACTGACAACATTGACTTCAGAGTTTTCAGTCTTGTCTGTGACTCCCTAGCCATCTCTCTTACTAATATCCTCAACCACTCCCTCTGCATGGGGTCTTTCCCAAAAGCTTGGAAGTGCACCATTATTAAACCTCTTCACAAATCTGGTTCCAAGGATCTAGTATCCAACTACCGTCCCATTTCTCCTTGCTCCTCTCTCCAAAATGTTTGAGAAAGTGGTCTACAGGCAAACCTCAGAATTCCCTTCCAAATACAACCTGCTCACAGAGGTCCAGCATGGATTCTGTGCTTGACTCAATACCGAAACTACCCTCATCCAGTTCACCCACTCCATAGACAAAGCTAACAATGAAGGCCTCTACACTGGTGCTACATTCATAGACCTCATCAAAGCCTTCAACTTCATTGATCATGAAGTCCTCCTCCATATCCAGGCTGGTCTCCATTTCTTACCTGAGGTCTGCCTCTGGTTCAAGGATTACCTAACGGGCAGATCCCATTGCACCATTATTGGCGGTGTCCTCTCTGAATCCTGCCCCATCAAATACAGCATCCCCCAAGGTTCCATCCTGGGCCATCTTCTCTTCTCTCTGGTTGTTAACTCTCTGCCTGACATTTGCACTACCTCAGAACTCTTTCTCTATGCTGATGACGCAGCCCTTCTCTGTCAGGACAAAAATCTCAATGCTCTGATTAACAAACTCCAATTTGATTTCAGCATACTTCACACCTGGTTCACATCCAAAGGTCTTGTACTCAACTCCAAAAAAAACTAAGTTCATGGTTTTCTGCAGCTCCCACAAACCCCTTGGCTTTGACAACCGTGATAACTCAATTGAAAGAGCCAATGAAGTCAAATACTTTGGCTTGCTTCTGGATAGCCAGCTCAATTTCAATGCTCACACTAGCCTCACAATCAAAAAAGCCAATCAATACCTTGGTATCATTCCACAGAACTAAGCATTACCTTAGCAGGGAATTTAAATCCCTCTTAGTCTCCAGCTTCCTCCTTCCTGTCTTCAACTATGGTTCACTTATCTCCCTCCCCACCTCTTCATCAAAAATTTTTCCAGACTTCAAAGCTCCTACCACAAAGCTATCTGCTTTGCCTCTGGTCTCCCTAAACTCACACACCACTGTGACCTTTATAAGCTCTTCAGTCGGCCCTCCCTTGAGGTCCACCTCAACTACAAGATGGCCACCTTCTTCTTCAAACTCTCCCTTGGACTGCTCCCTGATTGCCTTACTTCTTTCTTCTAGACAGCCACCACCACCAGGACCACTAGACTGTCCTCCACTCTCTCTTTCACTGTTCCTTTCTGCCGGATCACTCAAGGCCAGAAAACACTCTCTTTTATGGGGCCCAAGTTCTTCAACTCTCTCCCTCCTGAACTAAAACTCTGTCCCTCAACAAATGCCTTCAAACGCAATATCAGGAGACATTTTTCTCCCACCTGCATCTGCTCACAGCCCTAATCTGGCTCCCTTTCTGCACTTTTTTCCCCTCACTCTCTGGTTATCCACCTCAGACATTTACCCTCTCTTTTCTGCACTTTTAGTATTGTTAATCCACCTAGGCTAGTTTTTAGATTGCACTTATATTTTTTGTTTTCCACTGTTATATTATATGATTGTTAAATCCTCACTGAATGCTTAATATCACTTTGTATTTGTTAATTCACCAAGGCTAGTTCATGGGTTACCCTTTAGTCTATATTATCCTAATATTATGTACCATTTTATTAACCCTTGCTGTTAGTTAAATGTTTAAGCCTATGTCATGTCTCATGATTGTTGTATGTAACTGAACCATTGTGTAAACAGGCAGCAATGCTCACATGCATTTCCAGTATAACCAATAAAAATGAAATAAAATAAAATGATGAAATCAGTTATGTAGTACTGTTCATGTAAAAAGACAAATTAGTATTTTTAAATATTTTCTGTATTGAGATTTTACTGTTTTTTAATACACTGATAGACTTTGCACTTTCAAATTATGTTTCTTACTTTTGGTGCTCTGCCCCTTTAAAGTCAAGATTGAAGAGGAGCAGGGTACCATGGATCCTCACCTTTGACAAAGCGCCTTTGGCAAGAAACATGTTAGGTGCTTTTTTGTTGTTGACTGCACTATTACACTTTTACCCTGCTTTATTGTATTGAAATAAAGAAGCAGCTATGGTAAGTCCTAGCATTTGCTTCATTTTTTAATCCAGTTTCAGCTGCCTGCCCAATTGTTCTCCACTGCCTGGCACCTTGTCAATTTGGCACCAGTTTACTGTGCAGTTACGCCTTTATTTTTTTTTCTTGTTTTGTCCAAGGATCCTCCTAGGTGTTCAAAAATACTATGTGGTCTCATAGAGCAATTAATAGATCAAAAAAAGACCCAGTGGCACTGAGGGGTGAGGCACTAGATGCCACACCTCACACCATGCCAGCGATCTGTGTTCAGGAATGAGCACAGGCCATCGGCAGTCAGCAGGGGAGGGAGAGAATCAAGTGTCCAGAGGACTGCTCTTCTCTCCCAGGGAAGGAGTACTGGCACTCCCACTGAATGACTATTCTTAGGTGGAGGCCGGAGGGTAATGCGGATCAGAGGGGCCAGACATAGGGAGGGTGCTGTGGGACTTCTGCGGATGTGCACATGCCTCTTCATGTGCATGTCCTGCGTGTGCACCCCAGCAACGGGGAAGGGAGAAAAAGGAAAAAACACCTCTGGATGCTAGATGATGACTGACCTCCTGCAGGCGATACCAGGGTGATGGGGCTGGGGGGAGGTTGGTCAGAAGGGGAAGGGGGGTGGAGAAGGTGGATAAAGTAGCTATTAAAAAAAAAGATCAAAACAGAAAACCCAGCTACAGTTCTTATGGAATGTGTTCTTTGAAACAGCATTTGTTTTGAATGGTGTGTATTAGGTAGGGGAAGCATGGACACAGCTCTACAGTGGGGCCTTGATGGGGCATTGAGTTTAACCCTTGGACTCCTTTTGAAACCATGTTCAGCTATACAAAATATCTGGATATACAGTTTTGCTTAGTTTAAGCATCTTTTTATTTCAGTTTGAATTCATAGATGAAAAGTCACCTGAAAACAGTAAAACACTTAACAATCAACTGTACTTTTGTAAGTAAGCATAATGCAGTTTATCTCTTGTGGGTGCACATTGTTTGCACCTAGAAATATTGCAAATTTAAACTTCACCAGTGAAGTTGCCACAAAACACCTAGAGTTCACCTTTTTAAATTTCTGTAGAGCCTATGAATTTTGATTTCACCAAAATAGCAAAGTTTTCACTGCAAAGTGCCCATTTTGTCAGCAAAGTGGCCACTTTACAAGAGAATTTTAGTTAATTTGCAAAAATAAATGCAACTTTACTGGTCAAAACTTCATGAATTCAGCAAATTCTCACTTCATATAGCAAATTTTGGCCAGTTTACTTGTCCTTATTTGTATCCATATCTGGATATAAGGGCTGAATCCACTTTATGTTGCAACCTCTTGCAAAAATTCTCCCTAACCAGGGTTCAGAATATTTAACTCTGGTACAGTATTTTTAGTTACGCTATGTAAAAGAATATGCCTTTGTTATTTTAGTGTATTTTATCAGCACTGTATTGAACTACCTGTTTGAAACAGTTTTGCCATCTGTCAACTTTTGCTGGATAAAATGTACTGTAATTTTACATAATTGTTATTTCTGCTACAGTAATTATTCCATGCAATATCTACTTATGCTTGTTGTACATTGCCTATTCCTGTGTTGTATCATTAATGTTCTCCTCTATGGGTCACTTTTGTAAAGGGCTAGCTTAGCTCATTTTGCTATCCAGCATAATAAATAAATGAAATGAACTTTGCACTTAATTAGCTGAGTTTCATGGGTTTTCTGTCTTTGTCTGTTAATTATCTTAGAAGACTACATGATATTTTCAGCTGTCATAGGAGCCAGTGGTAGCTGTATTCACCGACAGCAGCATATCTGAAATTTTTATTTTTGGAAACAGCATGACGTTTGACCAGCATTTTTTTTCAAATACGAAAAGTTAGCACTTAGCTTGATGGTGGCATTAGAACGGGGTGCTAAGCTTAACCACTGGATTCATTTGTAACCCAGTTCTTACTATGTGGCCTTGGGAAACTCACTTCACCTCCCAATGCTCCAGTCCATTCATCAGTGGAAATGAGTAGAAGAAGGACCCCAAACAGAAAACACCTGGGCACTAGATGCTTAAGGAAAAATGACTGAAAATGAATAATGTACTTCAAATTTTCTTGCACCCATAAGCAAAAAAATCTTACACTAAGATCCCATACTGGAGTCTTTTCACAGTCATTAAATATGTGCAATGCACACCTTTGATTAAAAACTTTTTAAAATGACCACACTGTGGGATTACGAAAGACAACAGAGGCAGCAAAAAAAATGAAGAAACAGCCTGGCACTTTGTCATACAGAAGACTCTTTGTCAGGGATTGGTAGAAGAAGGACACCCCATTTGGGATATCAGAGGTAAATAAATCGTAAAATAAAGTAACATAAAGTGCTGTATGCGGGGATACAGTTGAGTTTCAACTTCTGATTCAGTTTGAATTCATGGGTCAAAACTCACATGTGATTTGGGTCCAACTGGGCAGGTCTTACCAGGAACATTTTAAGGAAATCACTGGAGACCAGACAAAAAAGGGGAAATATGATAGAAACCAAGTTCCAGAAGGGAATAAACAAGGTAGACTGCAGGGAACTATTTAGCAGCAGAAAAGATACAAGAACCCTGAGGTCACAAGTGGAAACTAGTGGGGTGAAGGTTTGAGAGAGATGTAAGGAAGTTTTATTTTATGGAATGGGTGGTGAAGCTGTGAAGCAGTCTGCCAGTGGATGTTGTGAGTGTGCAGACTGTAAGGCTCTGTCCACATCGGCAGTGGTAGTCGGGTAACATTTTCAATAATGTTACAGGTCTTACAATGCTAGCGTGTCCATACTGCAGCAATTCCTGTGTGTTCGATGCTTAAACTTGGTAATAAGGAGATTGTGTCACATCAGCCGTTCCATATGAAACATGATATAGACTCCTGTCCATACCATTGAAGTAAGCATGTTTCCAATGGAACCATGTTACAAACTATGCTAAAATTCTGATAGTGTCAGGGTTTGAGCATGGTTTTCAAACACGGTTCCGTACCATTTTCAGTGTGGACAAGCGCTGTGTTTGGGGGGTCCTGTAACATTTTTGCCTGCCTGTAACGTTACAGGACCCCTAGTGTGGACAGGGCCTGAATGGCTTCAAGCACGGCTAGGACAGAGTGATGGGTCTGGTGGTTATTCAGGTCAGTAAGAGTAGGGAGGGGAGCGGAAGAACAATGGGTCCTGGGACAGATAGCAAAATACAGGTAGATTAGAAAGATCCTTTGTCTTTTTCTGCTGTTACTGTCTGTTTTTCTGTTCTTAAATGACTCAGCTGTCTACTTTTGTGGGTAAGAGTGATTCAGTTTTCCTCTTGCATGTGTCTCTCTCACTAATAGAAAGGTCACATCCTTCCCAACACAAACAACTTGATTTAATGTTTCCATCATTATAGAACTCTTTATTACTATCACAATCTAATGCATTATTTAGACACAGCAACATATGCCATCAATTTTCCCTGTCTATGCAGCTATTATAATGTAATTTCTCACAATGAAGCTCTATATTTATGGGCAGCAACTTACAACAAATTAAATCAAATAAACGCCATTTACTCGGGCTTAACAGATCAATCTTTTCTGTAATGCAATATTGCAATTGGAATATGGTGCTGTACTAAAATCCATGGATGTGATAATGAGCAATGCTCACCAATTCTATTAAAAAATGACACATTCAAGTAAATGTGAAGATTAGGAGAGACAGGGAAGGCAATGATTTCTGGAAACTGAGCATGGGTAAAACTAACAGGGATGTATTTGAGCTCCCCATATACTGTACATTGTCAATACAATAGTGTTCAAAACACGGATCTACAAAACAGTTGGCCTACATTTACTTTGTTCACTACCAGTTAAGTATTACTAAAGAATTTAGCCCTTTGTGAAACAGATGAAATCTACTACAAAAGGGGCAGGACCAAGAATATCATGTTTCCAGACAATTTTAATTGCTATGATGCTGTGACAGGGTAGTGAACCGGGTGGCTTCTGTGGAAAACTCTCAAACAGAATACTCGGGACACCAGTTTAAACTTATTGAAATCAGCTTTACTTTCATTAACAGTAAAAAGAAACAAATAGCTTGTATTCATCTTAACAGAAGCTTCTTGCAATACAACCTATTGCTGTCCCTATTTGCCTCTCATTGAAACAGAATCATCCTTCTGCTTGTTCACCCTTCTCCCTTTTAAAAGACTTAAGCCTGTGGTTCAAGGATCTGAAACAACAGCCCTTCCCACTTAACCTATTTAAAGTCTGTCTCCCTGCTTCACTCAGAAGTGTTTTTTCATTGCTGCTGGAGGCTCTGTTAGACTCCACTCTCCTCTTGCATTTTTGGATTTTCTGCTTGGTTGGTGCTATCATTCTACTGGTTTGTGTTTCTTCTGCCTTTCTTGGTCTGTATTTTGCTTTTGCTTCTGACTGCTGCCATGCTTCTCTCAGTTGTCTGTGTCTGCTCTACTGCTCTGGTGTGTCTCTGTTTCTTCAGTTTTCTCTTTTTTTGAGGGGGGGGTCTAGTTTTCCTAGCATCCTGCTGCTTCCCTTTGCTTACAATGGGCGCTATGGACTATGACAAAGGACCACGTAAACTGGGAGCACTGGCATAGCTAAGTCATAATCTACAGAGCAGTGGCTGCATGGCATTCACAACTGGGGTGCACTGCTGGTATGCACCTGCTCCCCCTACTGTGTAGACAGCAACACACTGGGGGTGGGCCAGGAGCATGCTGGGTGCATAGGGGGCCAGCTGGTACACCATGGACAGCCCTGCCATAAGTACCCCTTACTAGCCCAGCCCCCATGCACACCAAACAGTGGAACAGCCCTATGAGTAGCAGGCAGTCCTGACACACACACAGCTTGGGCCAGCCCCAACCCTGTACCCCCTGGCAGACACCCCAACACACACAACAGAGCATTCCACCCCCCTCATGCTGCACCCCCTGCAACTCAGGTTTGCACTGCCATGCTCAAGCAACCCCTTGGCCATTAGTGCCGGCATAGCACCCAGAGAGGCACAGCCACCCCCCCCGCAGTGCCCATACATGGTCCATAGTCCCCACTCCTGTGGGGACACCCATCCTGGGTATTACATGGCAGTCCCCACCCCACAGACACAGGGATGCCCATTTCCCCCCCACCCTGAATGGACCTCCTGTCACTAGAAGCCCACTCGGCACTGACAACTCCCAACCTGCACCTGAAGAATCAGTACCATGAGCCAGATGGCCAGAGGCACAGCCCTCCACACACTTCCATGGCCACCAGCCCTCTGACCTATGCAGGGGTGCGCAGTTGATGCATGCCCACATATGTTAGATGGCCGGCAGCCATGGAGGTGTGTGAAAAGCTGTGCCGCTGGCTGTCCAGCTTATGGTACCAACACTTCAGTTACAGGTTCAGGGGTTGTTGGTGCTGGGGGGGACCACTGAACACCACTGTAGAGTTGGAGTACAGGGTTCAGGGGTCACCTGTGTGGTTCTGGTGCATCTTTGTGCAGGGTGTGCATGGGGGGCTGCCTTGTTACACAAGTGCCAAGGTTGCCTTGAGCTGGAGAGAGTGGCCACCATGCTCCAGGGGCTTGGCCAGAGGTCCAGAACCTGATGGGGCATTGCAGCATGGGTCTGTGTGTCTGCCAGTGCCATTTACACACCTGGACCCATACCCAGCTGCATGAATGATCCACTAGGGACCCAGGGTGGGCATCTGATTGGATGCCCAGCTGGGTCCACTATGCCTCCCCTGGCCACCCTGTGTGGACCTGCATGCCAGGTCTGGGAACAGGTGGTGTCTGGTAGTGAAAACTGGCCAGTGTGCACCTGTCTGCAGGTGCAGAACTACACGGGTGGGATATGTGCCTCTGGCATGTATTTCCTGCCCATTAGTGCATAGGGCCCAGCATTTGGGCTTTCTGGTTTTCCTAGTGTTTTGCTGTTCTTTTGTTTATCTTGTGCTGTTCAGTCTTACATTTACTTTCTCATACCTTTGGCACATCTCTCAGTTGAACAGCAATGGTTTTCTGTGTGCTATTCAGTGCTCATGTTCTTCCTGCTGGAAACAGTGTACACATCCACTTTAATTGTTTGCACATGGGCTGGCTTCACTCAGTGCTGGCTCCCTCTAGGTGGCTACAACACCCAATTCTAAAATTCTCATGTGCTGCTTCTACTTCTACTCCTTTTGGGTGTTTCTGCTACAGCTTATCAGACCAAGCTCCTTTACTTCATACCTTACTGCACTATGAATGAAAGCAGTCAAACCAAGTGGGGAAAAAGGGAGCACCTCTACAATTTTTGGGGTTTTCTGCCCTACCATCTTAATTACAGACTATCATAAATTTGCTGTTGTCCTAGTCCTATGTGCAGGACTCGCATGTTTGTAATCATAACTCAACTCTTATTACTTTGGCCTGTGTATTCAATCCAGGGCATGTCAGCCTGGCTGACAGCTGCTGGCATTTAAACAGTATGTTTCCAATTTCTATCTGTACCAAAACCTTCAGTCATTAAATTAGCTGTTTGATCTCATGATGCTCAGCTTGTGGCTTCCCTATTATTCCCACGGTGGGGGACTGTGATGTCACAGCAGGGCTTCATAGCTCCAAGTAGCAAGAGCATGCTTTATGTAATTAAAATGACTGTTGCCCTGCTCCTTTGCCATGTTCCTGCATACTCCTAATCAATTTAATTACTGACTCTCTTACTACTGCTCCTGTCCAGCCTAAATGGCATTTAAGGTAGTCATGCATAAACCATATCAATTCAGTTACCTACAGTAAACCTCTTGGATTCATTTACTGGCATTCACAGCCCCTTTTACCTAACTACCAGTCACTATCTTCACCAAGCCTCCTACCATCTACCCACATCAGTATTACCTACCACCATCAAGTATTTTCAGTGTGATCAATATTAGGCTTCCTTAATGGAATTGGTTGGCTTGCTTTCCACTGGCTTTGTTCATATCAGTCAATCATATCAAGCATTACTATTAGCCAATCTCATGAGTCAGTCTCATCAGTTATTCATATTGGTACATCATATCAGTCAATCATCTCAGTCAATCATATGCCAATTCCTAACCAATGGCCACTGGCTTCCCCCGGCCTGCTCATTTCAAACACTTCATAGTTGACTGTATGTTGTCATTCATAAATTGGAAGCATGTCAACCATGATCATTACTTTCTATGGCTCAGGGCCTTCCCTGCAGTCAATGGTCTTACTCTGCACAAATGAAGTACTGTAGCATCTTGAGCATGCAAAACTCAGGGGGAATCCTTTTCATCTGTACCGTAGTGGGAATGTCCTCACTCGGGGTGAAGCTTTAGCCATGCAGAGGTATTGATGACACCTCTTGAAGTAGAATTTAAGATTTTAGCTGCAAGGGATGGGGCTCTGTGCCCAAGAGGGCCCCTTTAGCAAGCCAAATTGGGTTCAGCGGCACCTTCTATGCTATTCTCACCATGACTGCCTCTGATTCACTGGGTCTGTTTATAGTCAGTAGGCTGGCTGAGTGCCTCATTGGTTGTTGCTCTCCTCCTCCCACTTTGAGGGTTCCACGCTCGCTTCAGAGTGTCCAATGTTGCAGAGTGTGCTTGCAAACCTTCATGGCTTTCCTGTTAGAGACTGTGAGAGTTTTCCACCAAATTGGAATATTTTCCTCTCCTTAGATTGGGTTTGTAAATTGCAGCGGCAGAGCCATCACTAAATGAAACATCCCAAGCCTTGAGGGAAGGTTATCTAGGCCTTGGATCCCCAGAGGTTTACTCCTCAAAGGTTTTTTTTCCTCTCTCAAGTGCCAAAGGTCATAATATCTATTTCCTTTAGTTGTATTTCTCCTAGGTTACTTAACTAGGTTTCCACAATTATTAGGTAGGTTTCAGCAGATGGAGTTGGATGGTGGCCCTTCTTTGCTGCTCTCTCTCTCCTTGGGAAGTCATGCCCTGTTGTTATGATTCATTTGACCTACATTAGGTCATTACACATTTCAGTTATCTGCTGAAGATTACCATTTTTTCTGCTGACCTATGTAAAGGTCAAAATACTCAATACCAACTTGTTACCTCTGCAATGCTTTGTGATCTACTCTGTAGTTGGGCTTTTTTCTAAGCTACCTTTAGCCTAAGGGAATTCTTCCCATGGCACCTCTAGAGGTGGAACCCTCCTTCATGGTTCCTTGCCTTTGGCATCTCTACAGGGTGGTATTTCCGAGGCACAGAGAGGCGAATGGCAACAACAAAGTTTATTCAACAAGTTGCATAAGCATAACACCACGCCAAACTGCATAAGCACATTTAATTGAAAGACTTAAGCCTGCAGTTCAAGGGGCTGAAGCAACAGCAATGCCCCCCAGGCCTGACCTATTTAAACTGTGTCTTTTTCATTGCCCCACCATCCTCCCCATCTCCTCCAAGGGCTAGCCTCTCTCCTCTCTGGGCTTTTTCCTAAGCTACCTTTAGCCAAAGGGAATCCTTCCCACAGCACCTCTAGGGGTGGAAGTTGGATCCCTCCTTCAGAGTTTCTTGCCTTCAGCATCCCTGCAGGGTGGTAATCCCGAGACACAGAGAGGTGAATGGCCACAACAAAGTTTATTCAACAAGTTGCAAAAGCACTACACCACACCACACCAAGTTGCATAAGCACATTGAACCAGTGCAGTGAGGCTTTAAAGGGCCAACTTTAAATCAAAATGCCACCACAGCCCTTCTCAAAACCTGCATTGCCAGTTGTGTTGCAGGATTATGAAGTGGTTTATGGGTGACAAGAGTGTGATAAACATACAGTCCATCAAAAATACCATAACAAATGGTTATGTGCTGCTGTTTTGAGTACTACAATAAAATATGAAATCTTGCTGTTCTTTTGCAGGCTCATTCACATAGTGTGCATTGCTTTGTTGACTTATGCAGTTAATGTCACAGCAGCGGCATGTGAGTTGCAATATATTATGCTTATGTAAACATACATTGTAAGTTGTATATTGTATCTAGCACTATTTATGTCTGAAACATGTTCCCTTGTCAACAGAGGTTTTGCCTTAAAAGGAAGCTACTGCGAGCAAGCACTGCTCAGTGGTACTTCTCCAGAATAGCAACTGAACTAAAATAATTTGAATTAAAGTCAGTCCTCAGTTTGGACTTCTTGCATACATTATCCCTTTATCTCAAAACACATGTAACATGTTTCCAAGTTTTGATAGGATTTTGAAGAAAAGGACTTAAAGGAAATGAACACTCTCCCTGATAAGACTCACATCACCCTGCCGTTAACTTATAATATCTCCCAATAAAATTCACTAGACATGCACAATTTTTTGACTGATTTTTGGGATCAATTGTAGTTTACAAAAACAGCCAATTGTGGAACCATCCATTGGACTTTTGGAAGTATCCTTCCAAAAGTCCAATGGAGCTTGAAACACTCTGCCACATTCAGCCACTATGGAATAACAACTGCACTATTTCAGCTGTTACTTCCTCATTCTGGGCCAAGAACTGTGCATGCACAACTCATGTGGATATGCAGTTGTGCTGGCACTGCCATGTTGCGAAAGGCAAAATGGCGTTCACTGCAACTACATATGCATGAATGTTGCGCATATGCAATTGTGTCGCCGCTGCCATCTTTCAGATGGCACTCCTCCTGCACCCTCCCACTGCTCCTGTCCTCCCCGCTGCCTCCATTTCCTGTCCCTGCACCAACATCAGGGTGCCAAATCCCTGTCTTGGCATTATGTTCCCCCAAACTCATGTGGCACACTGGGATCCCACCCCAGTGTACCCAAATGTCTGTATTTATGTTCCCCGCACTGACATTGGGGTGCTCAATACCTGTATCTGCACTATGTGCCCCCACAACTCACATGGCACACTGGGAGCCCACCCCAGTGTACCAAAATGTATGTTTTTTTTTCTTGTTTTCCCCTGTGCCGACATCTGGGTGCCCAATCCTCATGTCAGCACCATGTATTCCCCCAACTCATGTGGCACACTGATAGCCCACCCCAGTGTGCCCAAATGTATGCTTTTTCCCCTGTGAATAAGGTCCCCTTCCACCATCCCACCCTCCCACTGAGCACCCACCTCCCTGCACCCCCATTACTCCATATGTACCTCCAGAGAATGGCGCTGTCATCTTCTCCTGACTGGGACACATCTACACCCTTAAAAGCCAAACCACAATGTGAAGAATCAAAGGTAAGCATGCTATAATAGTAGTCAATGGGGTTTTCCACTTCTGTTGATAAATAAGTCATTTTTTTGGAATTTTGGCCCCAAAATTTCAACATGGGGTTCTTGGCACCCCATGTCATGAACACTGTCACTGTCATTTTGTTACTTTGTCCTGAAAGGTGATTTCACGGTTGCTGTGCAAAAACCATCTTTCGGGACAGATTAACAAAATGACAGTGCCACTGTTCATGAGATGGGGTCCCAAAAAGCCCAATTTGCAAATTTAGTGAAAAAATTCCAAAAAATGCCAGTGTTTAATATTTTCACTCCAGATTTTCAACATTGCCATTTTTGCACACCTCCTTATTAACAGTACAGCTGTCATTTTTCATATCCTGTCCGAAACGTGTTTTCGCACCCATGGCACAGAATGGCGTGGTCGCTCTGCAAATCACCTTTCAGGACAAGTGAAAAAAATAACACTAACACTCTTCATGAAGTGGTGTCTCAAAAAGGCCATGTTGAAAATTTGGTGCAACGCCTCCAAAAAAATGGCCAAGTTATGCCCAGGTATTCAGTATTTTCTATGCACATGTGTAACATTGATCATTTGGCAGCTCGTCACAGCTGTATTGACTCTGGCTAGAGTCTGTTATCTTTATCATTGCTTTAAGCCTCACCCACCATTTCTACTTCTGACTTTAAAAAATCATGCATGTGTTCTAGTAGGCATTAGCTGAGAATGGATGGGCTGTATCAGGACAAAAATAATTAGTTTTAAACTACAGAGTCTTGCTTGGAGAAGCTGACAATTAAAACTAGCAAATAACTAAGAGAAGAGAGTTCTGTTGGTATAAATAATAATGCCATAATATTTGCAGTATGATTCATTTCACTCTTGATATGCAGAACTTTTTTTCTAGTATTATTCAACAATTTTTCACTTTCATCATGCAATGGCCTGAATCAAAATATGCCATTTATCTTTAATTGTGAATGAGCAAGAACATGTCTCATAAGAATTCTAAAAGTCCTGCTCCCTCAAAAGTGATGACAACAGTCCATTTTGAGTCAAATCATTGTGCATTCAATTTATACAACATCAGTTTACTAGTTACAATGTTTAAATCTGTTGCTTGTTTGAAGATGTAGTTAATTACAGTATGTTTGACTTCAACTGCTAGTTTCAGTGCTGCACTAGGCAATTGTTATAAAGTATCATTAGCGTCAGGAGTGCTGCTCTCTGTTAGGTTCTGTATTACAATGTCATAATACTTACCACCAAGATATCAATGTGATTACACTAACAGTATTATATGTTTAATATCTTGCTACCAGTGTTGCCATTTTACACCCCCCTCCCCCGCTGCATACTATAAATAGGGAACACAGAATGGGTTGTTTTAGAATACCAGATATGTTGACTACAGAGTTGTACAGTAAGATCATAACTCACCAGTAGAGAGGCCAAAAGTTGGTATTGATGGCCTTTCAAACATATGAACATACGAAAATCGTCAGCAGCAAAAGGCCTTACAGTCTACCAAGTCTATTCAGTTGTGCTGCTAGCAGCTTGCACTCATGTGGAGATAACAGTATTATGTAACTGTAACACATTATGTATTTTATACTGTATATACTGTGCATAACACTATTAATGTTTTAGTTGGCATTTTTATCTTGCTTTCACTTACACACTTACACCTGCCTTTCTTTCCATTGGAAACTCCCTAGCCAATTGTTCTCTGTAATCTGTTTCCAGATTCCAAGTTGACATAATATGTTCTTAATTAAAATAGCTGATTTTATGGGCCCTATGCACAAAGGTACAGTGGCTAGCACATAATGCATAACCCGGGTGTGCAGGGCAATACACTGCATGTTGGTGGCCTTATGCCACATGCACAGTGGGCCTACACACCATGCACAATAGATGACCACATGTCTGTGGCAAAAGAGGGCATGGCCATGGACTCCTGCCCATGCCCACAATACGTATGCACTACTGTGCGTACAGCTGTGGATGGCTGTGTAGCATGGCACATAGCACACCAATATGCAGTTGGAGGCCTACCACAAATACAGGTATGCACCCCCCCTCCACAAATGATATGACACAGTGTAGGTGCAGTTTAAGGATTTATTCCAAACACACAGTCCATGTCATACAGTAAAGGTAGGGTGACAAATGCCACATGTTAATACAGCACATGTATACAAAAGTGTCTGTGGACACACAGCCTCTGTGCCCACCAAGGCATGCTACACCTCCACAGTCAGCACATTCCATGCCTGCTGCTGCATGCCACAACAATCCACCGGCATACCCTGTGCCCTCCAGAGTGATGCCAGTGATGCCATCACTGTCTGCCTAGTCCAGCCACAGACCCCCAGCTACCTACTGCTTCAAGGAAACAGACACCACCAATGCCTCATAATAGATTGTCATTGCCATGTTCTGTCACTTTTTCAGGGGTATGCACGATGGCTCAGAGTCAATGTCAACAAAGTTGTGTCCCTCTCTCCACAGTTGAATGGCCCTGAGCAGTGCAGGTGTGTCCTGTAGGGGAGGGAACACAGGTGTAAGGCACTAAGACATGCTCTGTCTTCTGTGCCCCTACACATCCCCAGTATGACTGACCCTGCCCAATGCACCCCCACATGCCCCAACAAAATCTACCATGCTCCCTTGCAACCCCCTACATGATCTGCACTCTTTTGCCATGCCTTACTGCACCTCACTGTTTGTCGGGCCCCACCCCACCATACCCTCATGCATTCCTGTGCATGCTCCACCCTGACAGGCAATGGTCTTATGTACACACACACACACCCCCTGTGCTGTCACCGGGCTAAGACATGCAGCTGTACTCACCATCACAGGCTGTACAGTAAACCATGGGGTGATAGTACTCATCACAGTAGTACACATTCATTTGCTGGAGGCTGATGGGTAGTCACATCACCCTTGCCCATGCCTTCTGCCTCCTCATCCATGGGACTACCAGATAATGGAACCCCCTCCACAGGAGGATCTTTACTGAGATCCCTGGAATGCTACAACACAGAAACAGGTCATTAGTATCAGACACAGAGTATCACCTGACTACAGAATGCTACAACTGTACTTAATAATAATAATAGTAAAAATACATTTTATTTCATATAGCGCCTTTCAAAAAAATCAAGGCGCTTCACAATAAAATCAGATCTCAATAATAAAACCAGCACAAAATTAATTACAAGTACATACAAACTGACAGGTCCTACTATACTATGCCAGGGAAAGTCTGACACCACAGAAAGGTCTTAAGCACCTATTTAAAACCCCCCACAGTTGTGCACTCTTGAAGCTGATGGGGTAGAGAATTCCAGAGGGCAGGGGCTACATAGCCAAATGCACGGGCCCCAGAAGATTTTAATGACACCCTCAGAATCTCTAGCAACCCCTTGTCAGCCGAATGAAGCTGTCGCCCGGGGCAGTAAGGGACATGAAGCTCTTTCAAGTAGTCAGGGCCAAGTCCATGTAGGGCTTTGTAAGTCAGCAAGCTGACTTTAAAGGTGATCTGCCACCGACCTAGCATCCAGTGCAGCTCGTGCAGCACAGGTGTAATATGAGAGGCATGAGACATCCCTGTCAACAAACTTGCTGCAGCATTCTGCACTGGCTGCAGATAGCAGATATCAACCCCTGGAAGCCCTAGGTATAGGGAGTTACAGTAATCAAGGCATGAGGTCACAAAGGCAGGGACAAGTGTAGGCAGGTCCTGGGACAGAACAAGGTGCTTGATCCTGGCGATGTTCCTGAGATGATAAAAGGAAGACTTGATGACAGCTGACACTTGAGATTGTAAAGTCAGCCTGTCATCAAGCAAGAATAAGGAAACACAGAAGGAGCAAGACAGAGAACTGTACCAGTTAAAGCGGAAGGAAGTAGGGAAGGTAGTCAGAATAGCAAAGGCCCAAACTGAGGAAAAGATAGTCAACTCAGTTAAGAAGGGGGATAAAACCTTTTATAGGTACATTTGCAAAGCAAGACAAAGGCAGGGATACTGAGGCTGAATAAAAAGGAAGGTGGTTGGGCAGACAGCGACATTGAAAAAGCAGGGATACTGAACAAATATTTCTGCTCAGGATTCACAATGGAAAAGCAGGGGGAGAGAGATCTAATCCAGTCAATAGATGCACTATGGATAGTGGGGTTGACATTAGTCCTTTCACAGAAGAAAGGGTTCTGAAAGAACTCTTAAAACTGAAGGTGGCTAAAGCAACAGGGCCTGATGGGATTCACCCCAGAATTCTAAAACAACTAAGGGAAGAACTAGTAACACCACTGACTACCCTTTTTAATAAATCATGGGAGAATGGTGTGGTACCTGAGGTCTGGAGAAGGGTGGATGTGATTCCCCTTCATAAAAGTAGGAGCAAGACACAGGCAGGAAACTACAGACCTGTTAGTTTGACCTCATTGGTAGGGAAAATGATGGAATCACTTCTGAAGGAAAGAATTGTTGAGTACCTAGAGGTCAGTGGGGCACAGGACACAAGGCAGCATGGATTCACAGCAGGAAGGTAATGTCAAACAAATCTAATTGATTTCTTTGACTGGGTGACCAAAGTAGTAGACCAGGAAGGGGTTGTGGACATGGCCTACCTAGACTTTAGCAAGGCATCTGACACAGTCCCGCACAAAAGATTAATAAACAAATTAGCCAGCCTGGGAGTGGGTCCCATGGTGGTAGCCTGGGTAAAAACACTGGCTGGACAACAGGACACAGCGAGTAATAGTAAATGGAGTCCACAGTGAAGAAAGAAGGGTTACTAGTGGGGTACCGCAGGGTTCAGTACTGGGGCCGGTCCTTTTTAATGTCTTTATAAGTGACATAGTGGAGGGACTGGAAGGGAAGGTATGTCTCTTTGCAGATGACACAAAGATCTGCAACAGGGTTGGTATGCGAGGTGGGGTGGAAAGGATGAAAAGGGACTTGGCAAGGTTGGAGGAATGGTCAAATGTATGGCAGCTTAGATTCAATGCAAAGAAGTGCAAAGTAATGCACCTGGGAAACAAAAACCCAGAGCAAGAGTACATAATGGGGGCTGAGATACTGACAAATACAAAAATGGAAAGGGACCTGGGGGTAGTCATATCAGATGACCTAAAGGTGGGCCAGCAATGTGAGAAGGCAGTAAGGAGGGCTGGGAGATACTGGGATGCATAAGGAGAGGCATCACCAATAGAAAACAGAAAGTTGTTGGCCTTCTGTACAGACAGTTGGTAAGACCACATCTGGAGTACTGTGTACAGTTCTGGAGACCCCATCTCTGCAAATACATAGACAGGCTGGAGGCTGTCCAGAGAAGGGCAACCAAAATGGTGCAGGGTCTGCACCAGAAGACATATGAAGAAAGACTAAAGGAGCTTAATATGTATAGCCTCGAGGAAAGGAGGGAAGGGGCATGATAGAAACTTTCAAATGCCTGGAGGGAATCAACAAAGTCCAAGAGGGTAGCATTTTCCAAAAAAAGAGATGTGCAAGAACAAGGGGGCACAATTTGGAGATAGAGGGGGGAATGGCTCAGAGGTAATGTGAGGAAATATTTCTTTACAGAGAGGGTTGCAGATGCATGGAACAGCCTTCCTGAGGAGGTCAGAGTCAAAAACAGTGGGGGAATTCAAGAATGCATGGGACAGACATAAGGCAATTCTAGTGGGGGGGTAGGAGGAAGTAAGCTGTTGGTTAACAAGGATCTGCAGCTTATCTGTTAGGTAGGGATATGGGCAGACTAGGTGGGCCAAGTGGTCCTTATCTGCCATCAAATTCTATGTTTCTATGTTTCTATCACCACCAGGTCTCGCACCTGTTTAGAGGAAAGGATCAGGGAGCCCCCCAGAAAAAGTTCCGAGGGCTGACCCGCCCTTATCCCCTCTATCCGGCGACCTGGGTTCACGACCATCACCTCAATCTTTTCTGCACTGAACTTTAACCAGCTCGAATTCATCCACTCCTGGATTTCAGCAAGGCAGTTAAGTATCGAGAGAGCACTATCCTGATCAGGTGTGAAAGACAGGTAGAGCGGGCTATCATCAGCATAGCAGTGAAACCTCAGCCCATACTGTCTTACAATGTCTCCGAGGGGCAGCATATACACTGCCAACAACATGGGGGACAGCACTGAGCCCTGAAGGACCCCCACATGACAGAGGGAGTAGGTTCGAGGAAAAAATCCTGGACACCTCTCTCTGCATTCTGCCAGTGAGGAAGGATGTAAATCATTTAAGCACCATACTTGACAGGCCACAAATGGATCTCAGGTGTCCAAGCAGCACCCCATGGTCTATAGTGTCAAAGGCTGAAGAGAAGTCAAGGAGCACCAAGATAGAATGTTTTTTCCACTCTCTCGCCATCAGGAGGTCACTGAGCACCCAAACCAGAGCAGTCTCTGTACTATGCCTCTTTCAAAAACCAGACTGGAGAGGTTCATAGGTGTTATGGATGGTCAAGTGGTCCTCCAGCTGCATCACCACTACTTTCTCAATAACCTTCCCTATAAAGAGGAGGTTTGAGATAGGTCTGTAGTTAGCCAGAGAGTCTGGGTCCACAGAAGCCTTCTTCAGGATAGGTGTTACTACCTCCTCCTTCAGGGAGCTAGGAAACTCACCTGAATCATGGGAGCACCTGACTATCTGAACCAGGACCAGACCGATAATATTACAACAACCCATAAGCAGGGTCGTTGGGCCCGGATCCAAACTACAGCATGTAGGGTGCATACTCTGGACAATCCTCATGACATCTGTGAACTCCAGCAGGTCAAAAGTACACTAGAAAACATGAGGTGAGGTATCCAAGCACTGGTCATTAGAATCCCCCACAGAACGAGTCAAGGGGATCTCTGACCTGATGTTGGCCACCTTATTTGCAAAGAATCGAGTAAGCTCATTGCACTTTATTTGTGAAAAACCTCTTCGGAACTGCAGATAGGCTGGGTTGCACAGCCTGTCCACAGTTCAGAAAAGATGAGCTGGTCGATTCTGAGAGGCAGCAATCTGCCTGGACAGGAATTCTGCCTTCGTATGGGAGATCGCTGATTGGTAGGTCAGGTAATGCTCCACCAATCTAAGGTGGTCAACCTCCAGGGCAGTTTTCTGCCAACGTCGCTCTAGCCTTCATCCTAGCTGCCGCAGCTCCCCCAAGGATCCATCAAACCAAGAAGCCTGAGGGTGAAGGGGGAAAGGACGAACACGGATAGGAGCAAGTGAGTCCACAGCTGTAGAAATGGTCTTATTATAGGCCATGACCAGAACTTCTGGACTCAAGCTGGTCATAGGGAACTCCGAGGTTGCCATTTCATGACATTCCCCTCATCTGACCTATCCTGGGCTGAAGAGCAGCTCCCATAACTGTACTATGTGTATCCCCTTAAGTACTTGCAGCACACCCAACAGGTAGCAGGGGGCATGGTGACCTGTATGACCCTAATGTCACTACTGCCCCTGTAGCCAGTCACATACCAGTGTGTATGTGCGGCAGGATACTGAAGTGAAGTAACACCATGGCCTAGGTACTGCTCATCTACACCCTCAAGTGAGAGACCCACTTGAGGGTGTAGGTGAGCTGTACCTAGACCATGGTGTTACTTCACTTTAGTATCTTGCTGCACACACACACACACACACACACACACACACTGGTATCAGACTGGCTACAGGGGTAGTAGTGACATTAGGGACATACAGGTCACCATGCCTCCTGCTACCTGTTGGGTGTGCAAGTGCTTAAGGGGATACAAATAGTAAAGTTATGGGAGCTGCTCTGCAGCCCATGATGGGTCAGGTGAGGGGAATGTCATGAAATGGCAACCCATCACAGACCAGGGAGAGGAACAATGTCTCTATCCTTGCTAATGCTCTCCTTGATACTGGTTGTAGAAACTGCCTTGCTGAAGGAGGAGGAGTTGAGAGCCTTACCACAGCCAGACATCTTCAGGTTCTGGGTGGCGCTTCAGGGCATGCATGTTGCCTATTACCTGGAATGCTTTCAGCTCATCCAGTGTATTATTGGTGGGCTAGGAGACCTGATCTGAGACAGTATACCTCCCTCCACACGGAGGTCCAATGCCATATCTGTGGAGATCAACATGATGTGTGCCCTTGCCTACTATGACACAGGCTCCCTCCAGTGTGTTTCAGGTGAAATAACAGTTGTGAGTCAGCCCTCAGTGTTCCATGCCCTGTGGCAAATGAATGTGGCACTGCTGACGTGTGGGGGGACTACAACCAGTTTCCCACACACTGGCTGGGCATATGGGTTTTTACAAGTTGTATGGGTTCCCAAAGATCTGGGGTACCATGTACTGCACAATTGTAGTGATCCTCACACCACATGCCAGTGAGGAGTTCTAAAGGAACAAGAAAGGATTCTACAGCATGAACATACAGGTGGTCATTGATGTAAATGCCATTGTAATGAGTGTCTATATGAGTACCCTGGCTCCAAGCATGAAATATTCATCTTTCAGCAGTCGTGGCTGAGGCCATTACAAGTCACTAATGTCAGCAGGTTAGGGTGGCTTCTAGGTATGTATTTCACAGACAATGTTGCACAGGGCATGCCATACTGTTCCCAGGTCTGTACTGACATGCCTCTTTCAAGTCTCCAATTCAAGTGACAGTGGGCACCTCCTGCAGCCTTACTAGGTGGCACCATTCTTTTCCCCTGTGGTGGGGGAAGAGCAGAGGTACAATGATGCCCACAGGAGGAGTATAACATATGCAAAATGAAGATGTAGTTCAAATGCCAGTTCAAGATGGTTGGCATGATGTTGCTGGTACTGGGAAGGAGATGACACATCTTCACTGTGCGCTTCATGCTGCACAATACTGCCAGGAGGAAAGAACTTCCAGTACCTGAAGAGCAACTTACAAATGAGGACTCCCAGGGTCAGGTGGATGAATTTCAGGTGCCAGATAGAGGAACTTGGCCAGGGTGACATTGGGTGAGGTGCTTGGCATAGGTTGGCACATTGCATGTTCTGGAAAAGCCTGTGAGGGGGGTGCATGCCCACAGACCATGGTGCACAGTGATGAGTGGCAATGCTGAGTGCCCATGTGTCCAGTACATGTATGTGTGTGTGTTCATGCAAGGGGGAGCCCAGATGGGCATGGCAGCCCTGTCACTGGGTGGAGGACCATGTGTTGTGAGTCTTTGTGGCTACCTTTCCTATCCCTACCTGGGAGATGGCCATGCCATCCAATCCATGCTGGGCCAGCCCTGGTTATCATGGGTGACCTGGGTTGGGGGATCCCACAAATGCAGACTCTGTGATAGGGCCATGACCATACCTCTGCATGTCAGGGGACTGTGGTGGCATGGGCCTGTGGCCAGCATGTGGCAATTTCAATCAGGCAGATTGTGCAGTGGGTGGACCATCACCTCCACTGGCCTGTGTTGGTAGGTGACCCTGCCCACCCTCATGCAGGTTGCCAGCTGTCCTGTAATCTGCACAGATCCCATGTACCTCCACCATCAGGGAATGGATCTGGACATTGTTCTCCATGCTGGCCTGTTGCCTTTCCTGCTCTACTTGCCACACCACTGGGAAGTACCTACTGAGCAGGGATTCTGTGATGCAACCCCTCCCATAAGGGCCAGTCCAGTTCAATGGACCTTTGTTGCTACTGCTGGGGCCAGGGTCACTGTTACCCTGCTGCCTTGCCAGGGCTGCACTGTGCCCCCACTGTTGGGTGTCAATTTGCATGACAGTTTTTGTTCCCAGTGCACTGGGTGACTGTGGTGCATGCTGCTGCCCATCTATATTGATAACCTCCCTCTGGCATGGATGGTGCCCCTCCACATGATGCTGTAGTTTACCTCTTCCTCCTGCTGGCCATTTCTTTTGCTGGCATCAGTGGCATCTGTGGAGGAATGATGTATGATTAATGGTGTGCATGGAGACTGTGGCATTTTGTGTGGTGCACTATCAAGTTATCACTATCATGTGTTGGCAGGGTACTGTCCTAATCAGCAGCATCCAGAGGGTTGGCAGTGTGGACATCGGCTGCCAAAGTCATGCCATGAATCTTCAGTAATGACAAAGGCAAGTCAACTGCAGGGGTAGAGGGGATACCACGGTCACTGTCAATGCCACTCTAGTATGTAGTGTACCATGTGTGTAGGTCTGTAGCTACTTACTTGACATGATGCCCAGTTCACCCTCATCACCATCCACAATCTCCTGATGGGGAGTCCACCACCATGTCCTCCACTGGAGCAAGCTTGGGCACCAGTGGCCTTCCTAGACTGCTGTCTGCCAGCTTCTTCTGGATGGCTGACCTTAGGTCCCACCACTTATGCTTGATTGCATTGGTGGACCTTGGCACAGATCCTGTTGCTTTTATAGCTGTCTGGATGGCTTTCCATATGTGGGTTTGGATCACTGATGGCACCAGAATGATGCCCATCTGTATGGGTTGGCATAGTTGCTGCCTATCTCTGAGACAGCCATGCTTATCTGCTTGGATATGAAGTTCCCGTCATGGTTGCACTTGGCACCACTGATGCAGACATTGCTACCGGTGTGTGGGTGTTGGGGTGCATGGGGGGGCCTTTTGATGTCTGTCCTGCACCCTCATCACCAGGTTGCCAATGACTGCCGCAGCACAGGTTAGGGTGCCATACCTGAGTGTCTCTGTCCTTGCCCACCCCTCCATTCTTCCACCTGCACCTGTCCACAGGAGCCTGTGCTCCAACTTGGTACAACAGTCTGTTTCTGCCCTACCGCCTGGCCTTTGCACATGTCTACGTCCAACTCTGTGGGTTTCCGCACTGCCGGTATTCAGCATTACTGCATGGCAGATATGTGCTCTGGCCCATGGTTGTCCATTTATGGTGGGGTCACAGCACATTCCCAGCTCAGCATTGCCCTCCCATCTCTCCATATATACTGCAATGTGCACATTTATATGAGTGGTGCACATGATGGTGGCTACCTCACACAGCATAGTGCGTGCCTTAGGGGATACATGTTTTTGACCTGCATAGTTGTACACCTGCTTTTTGCAGCTCAGCAGTATTTAATGGTCCCATTAGTGCATAGGGTCCAGTGGGAAAAAATGTTTATCCTAACGTGATCAGAACCCTGAGATGGAAACAATTGCCTGTAAGAGGAGCTCTTATACTGTATGTTATTTCTATAATATATGATACTAAAATAAAATCAAAACTGTGACAAGCACCCACAAACAACAAACCTATTGGTTTTCCATAATAAAAAAACACCCATTAGTTCAGTTTCCAACAACTCACTTCCAAAAACAATAGTGGTTATGTAGAGTATAGGGTACATTTAGTTTATTGCTTAGAATGTGCACTGCTCGGTAATGACTACTCACCTGATGATGGAAATTTTAATAAGCAAATGGCACTGAAAATAAATGTATGTTACTAAGCATGGTTTCAGGCACTGGCTAAGTGGTTAGGTGGTTTCTGAGCAATAGGTGTGTGTGTGTGTGTGTGTGTGTGTGTGTGTGTGTGTGTGTGTGTGTGTAAATTACAGACAAATGGGAGAATCTATATTTTGGTTGTGGGGGCAGCAACACAGTGTCTGCTGAATTTAAAATGGCTCAAGGTTGAAAAGTTGTTGTACCATAATAGTGAGATGACTAACTTAATACAACAACTTTAGTGACCTTTGAACTAGGTACAACTGTTGTCGCCTTTGAATTGTGGTGCAACTTTTTTTAAGCTTATGGATTTCCATACACAACATTCAATTATGTGCATATCCCAACTTTTATACAATATACGACACATAATGCAAATTACCTTGGTTGCTGTGCTCCCTCAAGTTGTGTTCAGTATAATGCAAGTGACAATGGACGTGCTATCACAGACACCTGAAATGCTTGCACTTTGGTTCTCCATACCATGGGGAGAGCAAAGCTGACACATAGAAAAGAATTGCTGGTTAGAAACTTGGTAGATAATGGGAGGGCTTGGCCCAAGGTTCAATGTGGAGAATAGCTCCTCCCACAACCTCTATTTAAGCCCTCCATTAAATGCACCTCCCTTGCTTAGAGAGTGTTTTTGTCTTCCCTGGGCTCCCTGCGTGGCTCCTGTGGCTGTGCTTCTCCTGCTCTGCTGCTGCTCTTGATTTGTTTTGTATTCTTCCCCTTCTGCCCTCCTCTTTCTCCCCTTTTCCTTCCGTTGCCATTTTTCTCCCATTTACTCTTGTCTCTTACCATTGTCCTGTCTCTTCGTTGCTCTCTTCTCTCTCGGGTGGCTCCGTTTCAGCCCACCACCTTCTTCTTTTTCTTTCCCCCATTCCCACTGTGCCTGAGTTTTCCCCATTCATGTTTCTTTTGGGCTTCTGGCTGGTGGACCCACATCCCTATCTCTTGCCACTATGAGCACTCCTACTCCTTTGTTGTCCTGGCTCTTCCCTCACTAGGACATGCCCACTTCCTATCTGTCCCCGTGGCATCCCTCTCTCCCCTTGACTCCTCTGCCTGCTCAGTCAGCCCACACGCAGATGCGTACTGGTAGCCTTTCCTCTCTCCCTTGGCTTCATTTGTTATCTCATAGTGTCCATGGCTATACCAAGTTGTTTTGGCTGACATCCGCTCCACCTACCATGTGAGTACCTCAGCATTGTTGGTTAACTTCCACAGCTGATACCATGGGCTGCGGCTTAGTGCTCTGACCACATACATTCCTTGTTTTTGTTTGCTTACCCCGGATCATAGTGCCTACCTCCTGCTGCCATTCAACCTGCCATGTCTCCTTTTCCAGGTCTCATGCCCATGCTCACACTTGGAACCACGCTTTGGCTTTTAACCATTTTCTGGTTACTCAGTTTCCCCTTCCAGTCCTCATCAGCAAACAGATGCCATACCCACTCCCACAACTGCATTGAGTGGTCCCAGATGTTCTATTCTCAGCTGCCTACTGCCTGTTATTTTATTATTTCATTTAAGCTACCCTGGCTGCCCACTATCCCTTCACACAGTGTATTGAGGGGAGGGGTTGGGACATATGCTCATGCCGCATCGACTGCACGATTGGATACTCTGAGATGCCTGCATTTTCTATTTGCCAGTGCCACCATATCAAATGTGGTGGCCAAAGTTCTGCTTTCTGCTACCGCCGCTCATCTAGCTCATGGTTCAAAAAAGGGGGAGAGTATTCCAGGCCTGTGTCCATACATTTCAGGAAGTGTATCACTGCTCTCATGCTCCCAATACCTCTATACTTGTTACTTATTCTGGTCCCTATCCCAGATGCTCTTGAGGCACATCACCATGGAGTCAGTAGCACAATTCCCTCAGGATGTCTAGCAAGGCGTAACCCAGTGCTCCAGTTCCCTAACCAGTGCATTGCCTGTCAATGTCACAGTCGCCTTTACAGGTATCGTTAAGCCTCTGTGGGTAAGGGAACTCGTCTCAGCTGTGTTTTGCAGCTGCTCCACTCAGCACATCATCTCTCCACTGTCCCTGGAGTTTGGAGCATGTCTCCGTTACTAGATCTCTCCCTTCTGCCTTCTTCTACAGGTTTTCTTCCTCTAACATCTGCTCCACGGTACTTACCCTATGTGTTCTGCTACATGTGTTTACCATTCCTATTACATTATGGATCTCTCCATATCACCTCCTGATTCATCATCCTCTCCCTGTTTCCATATCCTATATCTACACTCTCTCTTCAGCAGCATTTGCGCCTTAGCAGCCTACCCATACCAGCAGTAGTCCGGACTCCTTCCCTAACTTGCACCTTCTGAGATGCTGAGTGCAGGTAGGCTTCCGCTGTCTACTGGGGATGGGATTCTGTTACATTCACTACCTCATACTACTTGCCAACTTGACATCCTCTGTCCCTAACTCTGCTTTGCAGCATCTAGTGAAGGTTAGCTCGCCCCGACTACCAGGGATGGGAGTCATGTCTACATGCTACCGAGTCTTAACATGCTTCTCTACTTTATGCCAGTTGCTGCTTCCTTTCATGACCGGAACTTCATCACCCATATGCCCTCATCATCCTACTTACGTCTGGCTACCTCAAGTTGAGATCATCTCACCTCAGCTGTCACCAATGGTTGTCTGACTCTCCACTGCTTCTGCTGTATGCATTCTCAGCCTGCTACCCGGATGCTGCTCCTCCCTTCAGGAACCTGACTTCACGTGACTTACCTTCTCCATCTAACCTGGTCTTCAGCCTTGATACATGGTCACTCCTCGCAAACGTACATGGCTGGGAGCCTGCATCTGCTTTGACTGTTTCCACCTTCTGCTTCCCATACCCGATGTGTGTTGCCACTTCCCTTCAGGAATGGGGCCTTTCTACCTCTCTTGCCTTCCACCTCCCAACTTTTCCTGCAGGCTTTGTATGTTGGTCTGCATACTCAGACTACCTGGTTTGGTTGTCTGCTTCTGTGACTCCACTGTCTCCATGCTGTCTCTGGCTCTCACCTGGATGCCACTCCCTTCTGGAGGGAGATTTCACCCTCTCAGTTGCCTCCATCTATCTCTGCCTATTGGTATTGGTTACTGGTTGTCTCTCCTCGATTACAGGGGTTGGAAGGTAGTTTCTGCAATTGTCAGTTTCAACCTAGGAAGCTCTCTACTGTACCACTGCCTGCTGCTCCCTCCTGGACCCGAACCATTTACTGAATTTGCCTCCATCAGCAAGCATTATCTGGTATGTCATGTCCAGGTCTTCTCAACTCAACTCCCTTGCTTAAGAGCCTACGTCCACACCTGGAAGTTCATCCCTTTGCATTTTCTACCACCTGCCCAACTTCAGCATCTCTCTCGATATAGGACCACTTTGCTCTGTATGTCCTCCTTCCTCTCCAGTTTCCATCCCGCACTTCCATGGACCTTCATTTTCTAACCCCTTTGTCCTCATTTCCCTCATGATATAGATCTTGCCAGCTTGTTCGGTCCCTCTCAATACAGGTCAACTGCCTCATGGACTTCTTTGCTGTGGCCCCCTGGCCAGCTGCTATACAAGCTTGTTTTATTGTGCAGATTTGGGAATCTCGTCCTTCATCGCTTCAGTGCCTTCCATCCTTTTCTCTAGTCATTTGCAGCCTTTGTCTGATGCGGGACTCCTGTATCTCATCTAATTTGCTCTTGGTGCTTGGATTGGCTCCTTGGCTTTCCGTGGATCATCCTCTAATGCCTTGCTTCAGTCTTCCTGCATTTCGTTGGTGTTTGCTGAGGAGCCAACCAGGTCTTGTACTTTCCTGTTCTGGATGTCATCTGGCTTAACCTAGCCCATTGCCTTCCCAGGATCATTCCTTCAATTCATCAGGATTCACTCTGAACTTCCTTCCCATTTGGATCCTGCCTTTTCATCTCCGCCTTGCAGGCTTGGGGCTTTGTACTGTTTGCTGTGGCTCTTTTGAGCCTTATACCCTATCTTCAACCAGTATTCCTACCAGGTCATCTGCTCTTCCATATGTTCCATCTCCTACTCTGGCCATTCTAAGTTTCCTTCCACTACTCACTGGATCACTCGTTCAGTACTGTGGAAAAATACTGCTGCCAGCAAACATCCCTTGGCTAACGTGCTTCATAGACACTTACGTCATCATAGAGTTTTTTTTTATACTGCACAATCAGCACCTCATGATCATTCATTGAATCCTATTCGCATGGATGATAGGAAGATCTTCTCTGTCTCTACTGGATATACCCTCCAACTCCTGTCCATTCCATTACCGTAACCTCCCTGTCTACTTTGTGTCACTGGTTATTCTCCTACACGGAAAGGATTTAAATCCTTCTGCTATGCTCTGACTTTGTAATTAATATCACTTCCATGGACACCGGGCCTCGCAAGATAACCCATTCAACCATGGACATCATCTGTTTTGTCTTCTGCAGCCTCTCCTACTAACATCGACTCTGTTGACCACATTACTCGATTCCTACTCAACAGTCATTGCTTGTTTTAAGAATTTCATAGATGTCTTCTAGAATATTTGTCATGGGATCTCTACCTCCTAGATGATTACTAACTCCATGCCATCCAAACCATCATTTTTACTCCTGGACATCGCCATCCACATCTTTTCATCTGGTATCTTCAGCTGGGTTAACCACTCTTCCAGCATACCCTACAGCATCTTCTTCTTGAATTGCCTTCTTTGATCTCTACAGTAAAGACCATCACTGAGAACAGGCTCTCCTGAATTCTATCTGGCAATCTGTAACAGTCAAAACAAATTTACCAACCTAGTCTTGACTCCCAATCAGTCTTAATCAGCCATAGCACTAAGATCCTATGGCATCCTGCACTAATCGATCCCTCTACCAATTCAGCCTACAGACTCTTCCTTATAACTGCCTCCAAGCTTCTCTCAATTACTTCAGCATCAGGATTACCATAAGCTTAACCAGCCTATGCCATCACAGTACATCTCCTAGATGATCATACCACAGAAATACCCGTACTTACTTTAGGCAGCATATCAGCAGAGTATTTATATATAAAGTCATGAACATCATGACCAAAGAAGCCATCCATCCCTCATACTGAATTTCCAATCATTCCCCATATACATTAAGCTACCATCTGGACCACTCTGCAAATCTTCTTCTATATGTTTACTAATCACTTATGACATTACTCTCATTAGTCACTCAAACTCTCCTCTACTCATTTACTCTGGGATGCTTACTTAGCAACTTACTGCTCAGTAATTGATTCTTTATCTCCAGAGTACCTTGAACATCAATCCTTATACGAATTGGATCAGTCACTCATAACTTTACAAATCATCACAAATCCCATAATGTATCATCTAGTTTTATATCGATCAAATTATGCTCTCCCAACTCATTATGTCCTTACAATTCCTTTGGACATGTATCTTTCATCACCTTGGAAATAAGGACTATATTAGCCCTTCTTCAACTGGATCTTTACCACACATAGGATTCTACCATCCCTACAGAAAAGAAGTACCCTTCATCCCCAGGCTCATCATTCAGTCTGCATCATCCTTCAATCAGGAATGAACCATCATCTTCAGGGCACTCAAAGACTATCTTCTAATCATTTCTACTTCATGGATGCTTCCTTAGTGACTCCTCATTCGTTACTGAATTCCTTGCCTCCAGACCATACCTTGACATTCAAACATTTCACAAGTTGGATCATTCACCAATGACTTCTTGTACTGTAGCATTTCTGCCATTCCCCATCTAGTAACCTATCGATCAAGTCCTGCTCCCTCTGCTCATTACACCCTTGCAATTCCATGGGACAATCATCATTCATCATCTTGGAAACTTGGACTTCCTTCTCATTCCTTCACCTGGATTTGCTTCACACTTTGGATTCCATCATTCCTTCAGAAAAGACCTACTCTTCAACCTCTGGATCATTATTCAATCTGCGTCATCCATGGATCAAGGATGGATCATGGTCTCTCCAAGCAGCTCACTAACCTAAATTAGCCATGGTTACTAGAATCTAGGTCCTTCTCCTTTTTGTATGCCCAGAGGATGGGCACACCTCTGGCCATGGGTCCTCAGAGGTTTTCTCTACCTGTTTTTTTTTCTCTCCTTAGTGCCAGGAGGTCATACTCTCCGTGAGTTGGAAGAGGTATTTTTTGGGGCCCTCTATTACCTACAAATTACTACCTACTTACCTACTACTCAAGGGTAGGAATAGAGTAAAGTCACAAAAAGTACTACAAGTTACACAAGCATTCCCCATCTCTCCCCATTGCTATTCCACAAACATTGAACGGGAGGGCTTGGCCCAAGGTTCAATGTGGGGAATAGCTCCTCCCACAACCTCTATTTAGGCCCTCCACTAAACTCACCTCTCTTGCTTAGAGAATGTTTTTTGTCCACCACCATCCCCTCCTCCTCCTTCTCCGGCGCTCTTCTCACCCTTGTTCATGGTCCTTCTGTTCCCCTACAAATTGCTACCTATATAATTACTACTCAAGGGTCGGAATAGAGTAAAGCCACAAAAAGTACTACAAGTTACACAAGCACTGTATACTCCATCTCTTCCCATTGCTATTCCACAAACATTGAATTGTACTTTAGGTGGTAACTACAATCTGTCAGGCCAGATTAAAAATGTCAGGTTGATGACAGTGTGCATGCATGCATGCACCACTGAAAGGACATGTCATTCACTGATAGATGATCGACAGAGATGGATGGTCTGATGGTCATCATGTGACAATCCTCAGGATCTGTTAGAATCACATTGGAGAAAGTCAGCTGAGCCTCTCCGCAAACACAGAGAAGGGACAAATGTGGAAAGAATAGATATAGTACTTGTTCTCATCATTCACAGCAGCAGGGGATGAGTGTATAAAGATGTACTGTTGAGATATTTGCCAGATACTGTAGGTAAGATATAGAGCATCAGGATGTCATCAAGCCCTGAGTTGCATGTAGGTTATTTGGTATTGGACCCGAAAATTTTTCCTGGGCATTAATCAACAGACCAAGACAGAAAACCCAGCTAATTAAGGAACGTGCTCTTCGAAACAGCATTTATTTTGTACAGCAAGTTTCAGCAAGGGAAAGCAAGGACTCAGCTCTGCTATGGTGCATTGATGGGGCATCAAGCCTAACCACTGGATTTCTTTTGAACCCCCCCGGATAATCTAACCATAGTCTGGCTCTGAACAGAGCTCTAAAATTTCCATCTGGATTGTAAAGAAGCAAATGGTGAAAGGTGATTAGTGCTTATCTGTCAATTCTGTTTGTTATACAGCTGAGGTAAGAGCAGAGTTTCAAGAAAAAAGGAAGAAAAAGCTTGCCATAAAGCCTCTTTTCACTCCTGCAGACTTATTGACAGCCACACAGATACTGATCTGCTTACTTATTAACTTTGGTTAGATGTTAATTTAATTAGATTTTGGTCTTCCCACTTGGGGAATCAGTGAAATGAACAATCTCACTTGGCCCGACTAAAATACAATTTGGCATGGACTTGCTGCAACCTTTTCATTGACCTCACTGAAAAAAAAAAATACATTCAACTGTATTACTACGAGGGCATGAACATAACCCGTTTCAGTTTACAATAACTAAAATTTAGAGAGCTCTCTTCTTCTTGTTTTTTTACAAGTAATTGATCTGTCCCAGGGTTGTGAGCTGGGTTGCTGGCTTCCCCTTCCAGTACATAAAAGAAGACAGTTGAATGTCTATTTGCTTATGTATGTGTCACATGACCGGGGCCCTCAGGGTTCACTTATCCACCCTTCCTGAACCCCAGCCTAGGTTTACTAAGAGTAAGCTACACCGGAGTAGAATAGTGTGGTTCCTCCACCTTGAGCAGTCATATGATGTACCTTGCAACAGAAACATTAGACTACTACCCCACAGGAAACAATGCATAAATTGCCCACAAACTCCCCCCCCAAAGTAAGTGACACTGCATGCAAAGACAGTCACCAAACCATAAAATGTAATTTAAAACAATTTATTCAAAAGGGAGGATGTGGGAAAGAACAAGGGGTAGCAAGGGAAAACAGAAACAAGGGGGTAGCACTATTTCTATACTCTACATGCAACAATAAGCAAACATTTCAGTGAAGAACAGGTCAAGGCTTTACTCCACAACTCTGCTCACCTCTCAGTAGGCAGGACAGGGCAGCAGCGAAAAACACTGCAAACTTTTTATTACCAGCCACTTGTACTGGGGGCCCACCCACTGGTACCTGTTTAAATCCTTAAACCTTAAAGGGAGCTCCCTATGCTTAACTGGGTACACAGCCATAGGAACAGTGCAGGCTCTGTGATGTTGCAAATGGTCAACAGGCAGTGGTGCACTTTAATACAAACAGAACAGTTAAACCCAGGACCCCAAAGGACATGCAATTGCTTAAATGGCAAACTTCCAAATGAGGTATTTATTGCTCCTGACCTTTTGCCTAACTCTGCAAAGTCAGTGACAAAACTGTGCACAAACAATGCTAGTTGCAGGGCAAGTCCTGCTAGTACTCACAGTTCTAATGTACCAGCTTTCTTTTCACATTGGGCTCCTTGTCCTCCTTCAGGCTCTCTGTGTCCGCAGTTGTCTGGCCCTCTCTAGCTCTTTCTTCTTCCTCCTCACAGGACAGATCAGCCTAAGGAGCAGAGGCCACAAACTATACACACACACACTGAGTGTTCCATGTGATAACGGTGAGTTAAATAAGGTGACCATCACAATGACGAACCTGGAAGTGCAAATACACAAATGATGCCCTCAAATTACGGTGACTGTCAGAGACAGCAACGTTTTCACTGATGTCCACCACAATATACCTCACAAGGCAGCAAAGCTAAACTTGACAGTGGAAATGTTATTCACATGGGGGCTATGCCTCCCACCCCCCCATTGGGGGCTGTGCCCCTAATCTCCCCATTTCTAAATATACCACACTTAGGTGCTCATTGACAGTAAAGACTGGCATACATGGTATTTCCAGGGCAATGCCAGTTGCCCTTTAGGGATCTCAGGATGGGTACTGCCCTGACTGGTTCACATTAACACTTCATCTTTTAGTGGCAAACTGCTCCACTCTCTCAGTAATGGTGGCAAGTCTGGGTGAGTTACTGGTACTTGATCTGCATCATGTTCCTCCTCTAGTTTATTCATTTTCTACTTGGAAAATGTTTCACCAGGAAAGACAACATGAACTGCAAACAGCTCATTTCCAGCAACGTCCTCGGGGTAGGGGGGTTACATTGATTGGGAGAGCAGCAACAAATAATTTCAGAGCAGTACAATACAGGAGCAATACAAACAGGAGCAACACAGTGTAGTGCAATTTACCACAACATAACATTGTGGGACTGGTACAGGACTGAAAGACCCAGACCAACCGGTCAGGGAAACAGTCCTGGAAAGAGAAAACAGAGAGTCACAATGGATGACAATTTAGCAGGAATGCAAAAACATGGGTAATGCATTATAGCATAATTGGCAGTGAAATAACAATGCGGGAACGGTACTGAGCTAAATGGTCCAGACCAACTGGACAGGGCACAATCCTAGATCAGAAAAAAGCAGGTGTTTCAGCAGCCTGTGAGCAGGAGAACTCTCAGCAGAGGCAATCACAGTTAAGTGCTATGAGGGTAGGCTGAACAAGAGATAGGAAGAGCTTGTAGGCCCATGGGTGGGCAGAATTGAGACCAAGGAGAGTAAGGGAGGTGATTAGAGGGTGGGGGGGGAGGGGAGAAGAAAGGTGTGAGGGCAGCCTAGATTCAATTCACCTTCAGGAGGTGAAGAAACCCTGCAAGGGAACAGGTCTAGGCAGCAGGGAAGGGGGATAGAGGAGGAGGTGGAGATGATGGGTGAGGGGAACAGGAGGACAGGGAAAGGGAGGAGGAAGCAAGGAGGGGAGGGCAAAGGATTTGAAGGTGGGGGGAGGGAAAGGTAGCATGAAGAGGAGATCTAGCCAATCTAAACTAGTCTAGTGCATGGATCACTCCACATAATGCACAGTCTTCCCTTTGTGCCCATTTTAGTTCTGCCTGGCTTGGTTGGTGTAAAGTTGACAGTTCCAAGCTGGTGAAATGGAGGTACACTGTTGGAATGGCATCAGGGGAGGTTCCTAGCATGTCAGTTGATCTGTGAGGGTTGCAGAAGTGGTAAAGTCAGGAGTGTCGAACTTCAAACACATGGCCTTTGCTGCAGTACTTGGAATTTTTGTAGATGGGTTTGACTGCTCAGTGTGGGGATGTCTGGATTATGCATCAGCATCAATATTGCTTGTGCCACTGCAATATTCTAAGCTGTTATTGTAAGTCGATAAAGCAGGTAGCCACTGATGTCCAGCTGCATCTAGCTTTGCTGTGGTGTGCACATAAGTGAGCGGGTTATCTGTCCTTAGTGTGAACTGAGCCGCATACAAATAATCATGAATTTTTTCAGCAACTGCCTATTTCAGGGCCAAGAATTTCAGTTTGTGCATAGGATTCAGTTTCTCAGATGGGTTCAAACTGTGACTGGCGAATGCCACTGGATGTAGTCCCTCCAGGTGCTCCTGGTGCAGGACTGCTCCCAGTCCATTTAAGCTGGTGTCTGTGTCAGTATGTATGGTTCTGCAGAGTCTACAAATGCTAGTACAAGTGTCTCATTCAGGTATTAGATAATCTCTCCAAAGGCTGTTTCACTTTGCTCTGTCCATCTGCCACCAAAGAGTTTGTTTACTTTCCAGTAATGTGTTGAGAAATTTGCCCTCCTGGAACGGGCTTTCTTTTTGTTGGTAGGTGGGTACCCCTGAGTGAGATCGTTCAGAAAGTGGGCTACCAGGGAGTAGTTCACAAACCACATGTAATAGCCACAAAACCTGAGGAATGATTGCAGGGCCTTGCGATTGCGTGATCTGGACCAGGTAGTTAGGGTCTCTACTTTGGCCGGATCTGTCTGTATGCCATTGGCAGAATAATGTGGCCCACGTAATGGAAGGATGACTGACAAAACTGGCACCTATCAATGGGCACTTTCAAGCAGAACTCCTACAACCATTCCAACACCTTCATCAGTCATGTTTCATGTCCATCCAATGTTCTTCCAAACACTATTACATTATCAAGTTATACGAATACTTTCAGCAGGTGCATGTCTCTCACTGCTTTCTCCATCAGTCTTTGAAAAGTAGCTGAAGCCCAAGATTTTTCTTGGGCCATCTTCTCAGACTAGTAGGCCCCCAGAGGGCAAATGAAAGCTGTCTTCACCTTATCTTCCTCTGCAATGGTGATCTGATGGCAGCCACTGTGCAGATCCAGTACAGAAAACCATTGGCTCCCTGTCAAGCTAGCCAGTGCATCTTTAACTTATGCATGGTGTACTGGTCAGGCACTGTTTTCTTTTCAGTGTGTGGTAATCTATGCACATCTGTATGGTTTCATTCTTCTTTCTGACCCCGCATTAGGTGGTCATAAAGACTTCTGGATTCCTTGATAATCTCTGCAACCAGTAGCTCCACTAGATGCCGCCAGACATCTTCTATATCCCCAGGGGCCAATCTCCAGGATTTCCTCTGTAAAGGACAGTCATCTGAAAGGTGATGTGGTGCTCTTCTCCACAGATGCATTCCATGTCCCACTCATGCAAAGAGAACATGTTCTGATGTTTGTCTAGCTTGTTACTAAGGCTCCACTGGTAATGATCAGGTATGGATGTGTCCCTAAAATCAATCCAGAGTCAATCTCAGTGGCAGTGGCTACTTCAGGATCTACTCCGGTCACACTGGCAGCATGGAAGATATTTGCTAGCATTTGGCCCTTCCTCAAGATGATGGGCTTCTCCATGTTGTTCTTCACCCTCACAGTCACTCGTCTCATTTAGGTAGCAGGTGGTGGCATCACTCCCCTTTTGACCATCAGTCCTTTGCGCAGGTGATGTTCAGCTGCTGTATCAGTGATGAGCGCAGACCCAACTGGCTGATGCTTAAAATCAGCTACAGTATACTGACCACTTGGCACAGCACATTGAGTGGCAAGACCACTTGCTTGCTGTTGACTCAGTGAATCATACCAATGGGCTAGTCTGTCATCACTGTCTTTGAGGTGTCAAGTTTCAGGATCACTCCCCCTACTATGGCTTACAATGGCAGACTCTGTAAGGTATGTGTGCCTTCTTTTTTGGCACATTTGTGCTGGCCTCCCAATCATGTCTGTATTGCTTCCAATTAAAACATTAGTGTCATCCATGACCTTAGATTCAGAACAGATCAGTGCTATGACATCAATTTTGTATGACGCTTTTCCTGGCCCATTATAGGAACATCAAATTACACAACACAGTAACCATCATAGAGATAGTTGATGTCACTCAAACCCCAGAGAGAGCGAGAGAGAGAGAGAGTTGTTTCAGTGGCATGAGGGGCAGGTGTCTTAAGTGACTATTGTAGAAAGTGTGGTGAATAATAGTAACTCATCCACTGCCAAGTAACGTTTTCCAAGGTTGTCCTTCAATAAGGATCTGAAGGTCTACTCTAGGGCCCAGTAGCCCTGAGGTAAAGTTGCTACCTTGACAGATTTCTGGGTGAGTCCACTTCTCAGACCATTGTATTGTTGGAGACTCAGGTTGCTCCTTCACTGGGCTCTGCTGTTGTTTCCCTGCTGCTGTTGGCATCTTTCCATTTCCAGCCTATGAGCTGCTGGTTCTCTGGCTGCCACACCCTTGTATGAAATGTCCATCTTCTCCACAATGATAACAAAACAGACCTTTTCTGGGTACTGCTGAGGGTCAAGGCCTGACCCCTGGGGTAGCAGAAGGACTTCATGGGTGTCCACTACCAGGGAACAATTGGTAGTGTTGTAGATGAAATGCTTGTGCCATCTGTAAAGCCTTCACACATTTCTTGAGTTATTTCAACTGAGTACCTGTACTGGGGGCATCACTTGGCAATTTGCAGCTCTCAACATGCAGCTGCAGGGTTGTTGCTTTCCCTGTGGGTGACCGTATGGAATTTTCCATGTCTTCTTGCACTTCTTCTTCCCTTATGTAATCCAGTAACTAATGGAAGTATGAGAGATCTGCTCTGTGGTCTTTCAACCTAAGAGATATTCAAGTCCATCGGGAATACACCATTCCTGTCAAAATCTGGTCCAGTCTCATCTGCACAGTCGGGGGAGGGATAACTCCTTCAACTTCAGCAATTTTCTGAATCACAGTATCTACCTGGGTTGTATACGGAGACAGCTTTCCTCCCTCTTTTTGAATGGTGGCCCCCAGTTGGATAACTAAGGTCTCCTTCCGTTCCACTGCTTCAAACATACTTTTGATCATGGCAAGGTGATCACTTGCTGTGTAATTCAGCTGGGTAGTCCATAGAGAATGGATGATATCCAACGCCATACCACTCAGACTCATCACAATTCTTTTGCATTTTCTGTTATCTGAACACTTCCACACTTGCTCCATCTACAGTATGTGGCCTGGCTCATCAAAATTTCCTAGTCATTTTCCCTAGCAGGAACAGGGATGGCTCCTGAGAAAGTATGCAGTCTTCTGTACTGTTCACAAGGTGTGATCAAATAAGGGGTCCAGTCAGGTCCTCCCATCCAGAGTCCACCAGGTGGCATTGCCTGCATGGGCTCTTCTCCCTTGAAGAATGCTTTCACACCTTTAACAGTTTTTCCTCAGCTGCTAACAACCATTTAACTTTCTCCATCCACTCTACTGGCTGCACTGGATGGGAACAGGGAACAGACAGGAGACTACTCTCCCTGCCAAACAGGTTCTATACTCCTTCAGAACTTTCAGGTTGGATTGTGGATGACAGTTTGCTCCCATCAGTTTCTGAATCACTGTCTATAAATGCAGTTGTGCTTTGACTGGCACAATCATACCTCACACCATATACTTTTAACTTGCCCAAAAATTGCAAAGCATCTAGTGGTCCAAAATGGTGGCCTTTTCAGTACTTTCAGGGATCCCCATGAACAGGATTGCCTTTCTCAGGTCCAGGCACTCCCCTCTGCACCAGTCTTCCAGTTCCTGAAGTGTGGTGGGGTTAAAAATATTTCTCCCTTCTCACAAAGTCACAGTTTGTGGAACACACTTGTGGTGCAGAGATCCCAGCGGTGCCACCAGTGTAATCACTGTATTGGGTTCCTTGAGAATCACTATTCACTCCTCCAGAGGAGGCTGGCCTGGGTTCACTAACAGTGTGCTACACTGTAATAGAATGACATGGTGCCTCAACCTAGGGTAGTGATATGGGGTACCTGGGAACTGAAACACTAGGTTACCACCCCCCAGAAAACAATGCAGAAACTGCCCACTACATCTATCCTTAAAAGTAATGATGCAGGCAAACACAGTTCCCAAACCATAAAATGCAATTTTAAAAAATATTTAAAATGGAGGGTGTGGGAAAGTACAAGGGGTAGCAAGGGAAAATAGAAGCAAGGGGTAACACTACCTCTATACTCTAAATGCAACCATAAACAAACATTTCAATGCAAAACAGGTTGAGGCTTTACCCCACAAATCCCCCCTCATTGGGAAAGACAGAGCTGCAGCAAACAACACCGTAAACTTTTTAGTATTACCAGCCCATCTCTAATGGGAGCCCAACCTACTGGTACCACTTCTAAACCTTAAAGGGAGCTCCTTGTGCTTCACTGGGTACCCAGCTGCAGGAACGCTGCAGGCCTGGTAACATTGCAGATAGTTGGGAATTAGAGAATACAAGGCGATAATTACATAATCAACAGGTAACGTATAGAGCATTATATTAAAAAAATCTGAAAGAATAAAAAGTGCATACAATTTAAGGTGGATAACAAGAAGCATTGTCCATGATACTAGGTGCAATAATATCGGAGGAAAGGCAGGAAGAGCAATTCTGTGAGATTGAAAGCAATCATAGAGGGAAAGGGTAGTGGTGGAGTGAAGGTGTAAGATAGGGCAACAGGCAGGAACCAGAGAAGAGGGAAAGGAGTGGGTACTAGAAAGTAGGCCATAGAGGAACAGAGTAAGGTGTGGCATGAGGAGAAACTGCAAAAGTGCAGGGAGAAGTTGTGCAGAAGAGAGGCTAGAGAGCATTGAAAAGTGGCAGAGCGAAAAAATGGAGGAGGGGATTCTAGATTTTGGGGACATGATAGGAGAAAGCAGCTTGGCCAGCTTAAGATTTCCTGGAAGGAAGAGCAAGGGAGCATTAGCCAGAGTTATGAAGGAAGTAAGTGGAAGGGAAGGGGGAATACAGGAGAGAGCTAAAGTATTGGGGGAGCGAGTTAAAGCCAGTATTTGGAAAGAAAGGAGATACAATGAATGAGGCATCTGGCTTCAAGGGAGGGAAGGGAGAGGGAAGAATAGAGGGAGTAATGGTGTGTGTGGGGCAGACAAACCAGGGCAAAGTGGCAGAAGGAGTGGAATAGGGTATCCAGTCTGGCTAGGGTGGTCTTAGGAGCAGCACTGTATACAATGTCGCCAAAGTTTAAGATGGAAAGGATCATCTTCTGGACAATTGTTTGGTGAGCAGGAAGAGGAATGCAACCTGTATTCCTGTATAATGCTCCCAGTTTGGGGTGAAGTTTGTTGTGTATGGCATCCACATGCCCAGAAATGTTAAGGTGCTGGTCAATCCAGACTCTAAGGAATTTACAGGAAGTAACATCATCAATGGTGGCATCTTCTAGGGTGTGGAAGGAGAGGAGGACAGTAAGCCTATTGATCTTTTGCCTAGTGCCAAAGGCCATTGAAACCATTTTCTTGGCATTGAGCGATAACTGATTTGAATGGAACCAGAGCTGAAAGTTGCTGAAGTCCAGCTGAAGCCTGGCCATGAAATCAGATGATGAGGACCCAGAGGCAAACAGAACAGTGTCATCCACATGCATGTGGATGGACGCAGTGGAGCAGGCAGTAGGGAGGTCAGTCAGGAAGACCAAAAAGAGTATTGAGCCAAGAATGGATCCTTGTGGAACACCAGTGTTGATAGGAAGTGGAGGGGAAATGGAATTGCCAATTCACACAGATTGAGACCTACCCATGAGATAGGAGTGGAACCAATTGATAGAGGAGTCAGAGAGGCCTGCTTCCTTGAGCTTGGCAAGGAGAAGGGAGTGAGAAACAGTGTTAAAGGCTTTAGCTAGGTCATCAAAGATGGCAGAGTTGATAAGGCCCTGATCAATGCCTGTGAGAATGGAGTCAGTAAGCCAGAGGAGGGAGGAGGAGGTGGAGTGGAATTTATGGAAGACAGACTGGAAAGGAGTGAAGAAAGAAGAAGAGTCAAGAAAGGAGGAGAGCTGGGTAAGCATAAAATGCTCTTATATTTTGGCTAGAGAAGTGAGCAGGGAGTTAGGGTGGTAGTTGCCAGGTGAAGAGGAATCACCTCCTTTGAAGAGGGGCATGACAGTAGCATGTTTCCAGGAGTCAGAAATGGAGGCAAAGGAGAAAGAGATGTTTAGAATGGAGGTAAGAGTATAGCAATGGCAGAATCAGAGAGTTGGAGGAGTCTGGGGTCAAGCCCATCAAGGATCCTGCCCTTAACTCATTACCTCCAATAGCTCCAAATGAAGTCTGTACTATCCATTGTTTACCTGACACAAAATGGCTGCCCAGGAGGTAATGAGTTAAGGGAGTTTAGGGCTAAGAGATTCTTGAGGGAGGTGGCAGGGGTGATAGGAGAGAAGGAGAAGGGGAAGAGGAGGGAAGTGGTGGGAGGCTGGAGATAGATGATGGGGGAGGGTAGGGGAGGGAGGAGAGAAGGGAGGAGGCACAGGAGGCAAAGAATGAGTTGAATCCAGATGCAACAGAGAGGGGGTCAGAAATGGGGATGTCACCCACCTTGAGTACTGGGGGGAGGACTGGGTAGGGGATGACCTTCCAGAACTTTGAGGGGTGGATAAGGTTGCTCTGGAAGGTGGAGGCAAAGTATTCAGCCTTAGTAAGCCGAATAGCTCTGGTACAGGCATTACAGAGGGCTTGGTACCTGGTTAAGTCAGTACGGGAGCCAGAGGACTTGTAAGTCTTCCAAGCAAGGTCTTGTGTGTGTGGCAGGCCAATAGTTCAGTCGAGATACACGGGTGGTAGGAACCACAGACTCTGGTTCACCTGGGGGGGGGGCAAGCTGATTCCAGATAGACATGAATTTAGTATTTAAGTATTAGCATGTACGGACCTAACTTTCCCGGACATTTGGTCATGGACAAAACCTTGCGATCAATGGGTTGTGAGGACAAAAAATAGTTACAACAATTGTCGCCGCTAATGAAAGGAGCCAGACATTTAGTGTAAAGTGTTGATTCCTACCGGACAAAAGGTCTTCTCTCCCCTGGTAGAATGCTTCAGTTGCAGCCGTTACTCCACGATCTGTGCCCTGACTGATGATGTACAATACTGGCATCTACAGTTGAAACTGACTTGAGGAAATGAGGAAAGTTGTTACAAAATACTTTATTTGATTTAAAAACCATCAATTAAAAGCATTTAAAATCATCCTATAAATACTTAAAAGCACAAAATTCTTAAAGGGAAAGCTGTGTGCAAATTTATTTCTATTACGGCAGCAATGTCATTAGGGCAACATTTATTTCTATTACAGCAGCAATGTCAAGCAGATATTGTTTGGGTTGTCTGTTTGCAAAGTCTTGACGTATTGCCTTAAAAACTTTGTTTATCCTGCAGTATTTACTATTTTTACAGGGGTGCTGTTGCCCCAGTTCCACCTATCATCTCTGAAGTGTCACTGCATGCTGTTTCTGCCAAAGCTTGCGAGCCAGCTTTGCTCGTGTAGGATGGCTTACACACACAGTTCATGAAAAAGCCCTATGCCTTGGTTCAATGGCATTGTTGCTCCACAGTAGTTCATTTAAGACCCTTGAATGCTGGTTCCAAAATCCAATAGGAAAACGAGGCTGTCTCCTGTTTCTTTAGTGTAAAGATAGTTTTTGAAGCACAGTTTCTGCTTCCCCCTTCTGAAATAGAACAAATTCCATGACTCAAAGCACAAAATGTGAATGGGTACATCCTGTTACATTCCCCTTTTTTATAGCCATATACTGCTTAAATCAAGCGCATACCACTTGAGGTAATTAAGGTAATTGACATTGAATGGTGCCCTTAAGGACAGCACACTTACTGTGCTTCTGATGTCGTCATCAACAAAAGGGCACTATGTGGAATGAATGAAAGTTGAATGCAAGTTAAGAGAAGGAAGAGAACAGTTGAAGGTAACATTTATAACTTTACAGGGCATAAAGGAGTTTAAACATCATGAAAGAGAGAGCAGTTTGTTTTCCAAAGCAGGTCTTGTGCGGTAATAAGCTTGTGAAGGAAAGGTAGGAAAGGTCGCTGTTCAGATGTCACAATCATTTTGTTGCTGGTTCTACAATTTGACCGCGAGTAGTATACCGTCGACATTAGTGAGAATTGGCATTACACCCATAACAACTTGTCTGCGGCAACTAATTTGGCAATGAAATGTCCATATGCCAGTATTAGAGGGCATAATTGATGTTGGTAGCAGACGAAATGGGTGACCAGTCTATATATGCCAACTCAGCTTGTAAGGAGGAGAGGTCCAATGACTGGAAAAAATGGATCTGAAGGAGTTTGGGATTGGCCTTGGGAGTGTGAATTTTGCACACACAGTAGATCATGTGGTGGTCACTGAGGACATCAGGGAGGGTACCAGCAGCAGAGATATGGTAGGGGTGGGAGGTAAGTACCCTGTCCAGAAGGTAGTGATTGTAGGATTTATAATTGGGTTGGGTCAGAGATCATTTGGGTGAGTTGAAGGGACTTAATATTCTGACAGAATTCAGTTTGAGAGAGGGAGAGCAAATTTATATTAAAATCCCCAAGAATGAGCAATTCCCCAGATGAGGCATGTGTGGAGATAGTGGTAATAAGTTCAGTGAAAGATGAGGGGGAGAGATCAGGACAGCAATAAACTCTAGCCATGAAAATAGAGACTGAGAAAGGGAGGGATAGTTTGAGCAGGAGAAGTCCATAAGTGGAGGGGAAGTGATTGAGAGAAGTGAACTGGAAAGCAGAGGAGATATATTTTGCAATGCCACCGCCCCTCCTAGCACGATCTTGCCAAGTGAGAGTGTACTCAGGCATGGCAACAGCAGTATCTGAGATCTTGAGGGATAGCCACAATTCAAATATAATTAGTACATCAGGCTGGAGGTTAACCATAATAGGTTACATCACTAATCACCATTAATCACCAAGTAAGATATAGAGTAAGAATTTTCTGGCTTTTCTCCAGTATGGGAATTTAATGTAAGGTTATATAAAAAGACCCACTCTGAATCTAAAACTTATTAAATCTTAGAGGGACCACATATTACAAACATAGGGACCACATATTACAAACATTCATAAATATTATATCCTTCCAGATAGAAAATTCAATTTCGTAGTTTTTGCTGGTCATCCCCATCTTTCATGTCCTTCCCTGATAGCACTATAGCAGTTTTAATTACACCAGTGCCTGCATTGGGCTATAAAACTATTATGGTGGGTGACTTAAAAACAGGAAATGTTGCTAATCTATCACCATAGTATTAGGGTTACTGTTCATGGTGCTGATGAACTAAGCTCAGGAATGAACCCATGACATCAGGGACCAGCTGGGATCAGGTGTGGGGGGGGGGGGAGGCTTGAGTATCCCAAAGGGAGCTCTCCTTCTCCTTCTCCAGGGAGGGGAAGCAACATTCTCAGTTGCAGTGCTGCTGTATGGATGTCCACAGGTGGCAGCGCGGATGAAGGAGCTTGAGGGAGGGTGGAGTCTGGCTCCAGATCATGGCCATGCAATTGTGTGTGTATGCACACCATGGATCCCTCACTGATTGCATTAGAGGGGCTAGATAAAATGAAGAGGAAAACCCCTAGAATATGGCAGCACAGCCAGGCCTCATCACTGTGACTGGCCTTTGTCCTCTACATTTGACAGACCAGTCTGATGCAATCCCATACCAAGCCAACCTGTGAAATCGATGATGCCCAGTGAACCCCATGAAGATAAGTAATTGTCAGAAAATGAGTCAGATGGGACTGGGTGGTAGCCAGTAGTAGAGTTAGGTAGCTTTGTTGACTGGTAATTAACAGCATTAAAAAAGGGAATGCCGTTACACAATGCGCAACCTGGAGAGTCTAATGTGAGTATGAAATTGATTCTTACTCACATTCTTTTGATTTTTTGCATAGAAAAAAATTCTTTTAAATGTTAAATTATTATTAGCATGTACAGTAGGTACAGTATTATTTTTTAAAATAAAATATGTTTTTGCAGTTGTGATTTTTGGCCCTATGTAGCATTTACACTTATTTAAAAGGACTTTTTTCTTTGTAATTTCGTTTAGAGTTTCTGGAGGGTAATGTAGTACAATCACATTTCAGTGTCTGCTATTCTTTCTGTCCAATTGTAAGGAGTAGAGTTTTATTTGAACTTCAGTTCAGTATTCAGTGATGTTACATAGAAACATAGACTTTGACGGCAGATAAGGACCGCTTGGCCCACCTAGTCTGCCCATTTCCCTACCTACAGGATAGGCTGCAGATCCTAGTTAACCAACAGCCTATTTCTTCCTACCCCCCACAAGAATTACCTTATATCTGTCCCATGCATTCTTGAATTCTCCCACAGTTTTAGACCCCACAACCTCCTCAGAAAAGCTGTTCCATGCATCCACTACCCTCTCTGTGAAAAATGCTTCTTCACATTGCCCAGAACCCCCTCTATCTTTAAATTGTGTCCCTTGTTCTTGCATGTCTCTTTTCTGAAAGATGCTACCCTCTTGACTTTGTTGAATCCACTGAGGTACGTGAAGTTTTCTATCATGTCCCCCTCTCCCTTCTTTCCTCAAGGGTATATATTAAGCCCTTTAGTCTCTCCTCGTATGGCTTCTCTTGCAGACTCTGCACCATTTTAGTTGCCCTCCTCTGGACTGCCTCTATCCTGTCTATGTCCTTATGGAGATGGGGTCTCCAGAACTGGACGCAGTACTCAGATGGGGTCTCACCAACTGTCTTTACAGAGGGATAATAATTTCCTGTTTTCTGCTGGTGATGCCTCTCCCTATGCATCCCAGTATACCCCCCAGCCCTCCCTACTGCCTTCTCACATTGCTTGCTAACCTTAAGGTCATCTGATATGATTACCCCCAGGTCCTTTTCCTTTTTTGTTGTTGTTACTACCTCCCACCAGATTGTGTAATCTTCCCCTGGGTTCTTGTTTCCCAGGTGCATTATTTTGCACTTCTTTGCATTGAATCCTGCCTAGAATGTTCTACCTAGAATTTAGTTATGAACAGAGCTGCTGGACACTTGTCCTGCTCCCAACCCCAGTCTCGCACATATGGAAAGGCCTGATCAGGCCCAGAGATTTTGTCAGTAATTATAGTAAGCATAAGGGCCAGACTGTGTAGGCTGTACGTTCAGTAGCATATTTAATACATCATGCAGTTGGTGCCTCCTGAGTTGCAGTTCTTGGGGGGAATATCAAACCTGGGAGTGTCTTATTGTGGTCACAAAAAGGAAACAATAACACTAAGACATGAAACAAATCAAACACAATTAAACATTCTGTTACAAATTTAAATAAATCATAATGTGATTCATCTGCCAATTAATAAATTAGTCTCAAACTTGATTGGTATGTGCAGATACTTCAGCTATAGAGTATTTGGGTCACAAGAGATGAGTTCTCCTGAACAAGGTCAGCCCTCCCTTTGTCTAATACATGTGCTTTTAAGAACTATAGGATTGTTTTGAAGAACCTATGGTCTATTTTCCTTCCCCACTCGCTTTCTTTTTTTCCTGTGGCTTTCCCCACGTTCCACTTATTGACTAGATAAAATGATGCTTACAATGGAATAGAAAAAATCAAGGTTTTGCCTAATTTTGCAGACTCAGTATGTCCCCAATATGCTTATATACTGTATACAGTACATGGAATGTGCACCACAAAATGCAAGAATTATTTTCCTTCCTTCCTTCCTTTCTTCCTTCCTGCAGAAATTAGTTACTGGGAGAGGCATGCTGAGCACTGACTCATTTCCAGGTGCAACCCTGGGGGAAGGGGGGGTAAACAGTGCTACCTGGAAAGAGGAGGGTGCACAGTTCGAGTTGAAGTACAATAACAATGCTGTTAAGTGAACAACTGCAAGCTCCCTAATACAGTACAGGAGTATGCAGTAACAATTATCAAGTGGTAGTGAGCAGAAGAGGCAGTTATTAAGAACCAAAAATTAGAATCACCAAATAACTACCAGACTGTAACAAAAATAGGAACCTGTTTTGTATCAACAGTGTATGTGTTCTGTAGGTGATAGACTAAGGTAGAAGTTGGGGGCAGGAGAAGATTAGGGAGCAGTGAGCTCTAAGTGCTGTTTGAGAGGGGGTAGAAGTGGGTTTGGTGGGTGGCCTAGGAAAGGAAGTTCTAGAGAGAGAGAGAGAGAGAGAGAGAGAGAGAGAGAGAGAGAGAGAGAGAGAGAGAGAGAGAGAGAGAGAACTGAAAAGATTGCTTGACCAACAAGCGCATTACAGCAAGGAATACTGAAAGGGTACAGGTTCAAGGAGTTGAGTAGGAGGAGGTCGAGGCAAAATAGGGTGAATCTAGGGTTTTATATATATATATATATATATATAGTGATATGGGTCCATATTTTGCAGGAAAAATGCTTCCCCATTCACACACATGCACACACACACACACACACACACACACACAAAACAGAAGGCCTAATATGGAACACAGGCTCAATTGATTTGTGGCAGTGTAAGCAGTAGAGGTTTCCCTAATAAGCAGGAAAGGGTGGGGGGTGTATTTGTTGTGGCAAGCAAAGAAACACTTGACATTAAAGTTCAGTAATACAGTACAGTACATTTACTAAGTTTGTGTATGTGTGTTATGAAGGTGATAAGGGGAAACAACATTTAAATGTTTTAAGGAATTATAAATGACTGAGTGTGGTATATCATGGGATGTTGCCATGCCTCAGGTGAACTCAAGCAGTGGCAATACCCCATGATACACCATACCCTGGGGTGTATCACAGTTATTATACAATACAAAAATGTTGTAAAGATAATGTTTTTAATTAATGTTGTGACTTGTTTTAAGGAAAATAAGGTTTCCTTTAAATAAATTTAGCACCAGAATGTGTACTGTGGCACTGATGAGAACTGTGGGTCTGAGGAGAGGTGCTGCGGAGAAGAATGAACTCGAGAGTTGAGACATCTGTGGGTCCGAGATGAGTGAGAAAGATTAAAGAACAGTCGCATAACTCTGTGAGGAGAACCACCATTGGGAATTGTGGGCCTGAGGAGAAACATCTGAAGGTTGCATTTTTGGATTTTACAGTGTAGTTGCTGTCTGAGTGAGTAACGGCGCAGTGATTGGTAGTAGAATGGAAGGTGGGGTAATATATGTTATCGTACAAGCAGGTAGCTGGGGCTAAAAGATGTTGCTGGAGAGGCTGTTCTCATGTAGTCTCAGTAAGATCAGATAGGGAGGCTATGTTTTATTAATGAGGGTTGGGATCTAGTGATGTTGTGAATTTTTGAGCAGGTATGAATGAGGCTGTGGCACTGTGATGGCTGGCAATACAGAAAATTAATTCCGGAATAATGATACCAGGGCAGCATTCTTAGCTGTGGGCAGCATGAGAGATAAAAGGTAGATAGATTCAAGTAAGTGCAGAGTGCCTGGTGGTTTGTGGTAGTTTCTAGCTGTACTGTTGTAGAACATCAGCATGACTGAAATGACCCTCAGCTAATTAATGTTTAGGATTTCTCCTATCCATTTTATAAAGTTTATTTGTTGCTACCTTAACTGGGATGTTACTCACCATGACTACTGAACTGCCCGTGCCTTAGAATAGCTTTACAGTGAGGGTTATAATTTAATGAATGTTTATCGTTGTTAAGTGCTGCATTGTTTCACTTTAGAATGACATTTTCCACTCTCACCAAATTAAGTTGTCTCTTTTCAGAAGAATTTTTTTTTCAGTCAGAGAAGTTATTTTTGAAGACCCCCCTCTCATACATCCTGAACTTAGACTAAGGACAGAAAAAGACAATGGGTAAGATTTTCAAATCAGAGCCTTCTGATTGTATTTTCACTGAAGACTTCCATCTGTACTGTTATATGTTATATGGTTTTGCCATCTGCAGTGAAATCCTGAAGCTTTCATTAGAAAAATTTTTTGATGCATGCACATTTTTATGTGGTCTTGTGCGTGCAGAGCAAGCAACATTTTGTGGCAGCTTGCTGGAGTAGCAGTTTGTGGAGGTGCGGCAGTGTTGTGGCCAATGCCCCCACTGCTTTTTTGGGCTTGTCTCTGTGGCACCAATGAATGAGCATGCTGTCTAGGACAGCAATTGAGAAGCATGCCACCAACTTGAAAGAAATTTGCTGCTGCAATGAGGGAGTGCCCCATCATTGCAGGGCGTGTCTTGCCTGCTGAAACATTTCAATAAACATGGTGGTGGTTGTCGGTGTTCACTTCTCACAGTCCTTAGAAAGCCGACTACAGGGGTGCCCAATCCCCCTGTTGGCATGTTTATAAACCCCCCCCTCAAGATTGTGTGGCACACGGGGAGCTCACCCCAGTGTGTTTCATGTGTATTAAGCTGACTACGCCAGCATGTTCCTGCCCCTACCCCACCCTACCCCACCCTCTATTGTGTGGCACACTGGGAGTCCACTCCAGTGTGCCCAACAGTTGTTTTACTTTACCTGTAAATAAAGAAACCCTTCCCATGATGTCCATTCCTGAAAAAAAAGAAAACGGTCCAAAGTTACATAGATACATAGACAGTGTCGGCAGATAAGGGCCTATGGCCCACCCAGTCTGCCCATTTGAGCTTGTAAGTTCAGTTTGTTTTCCTAGAAGTCTGTTGCCCCTTACCCCTGACCTCCAGAATTCCTTTATGTCTATCCCATGCATTCTTAAATCCCATGATTGTTTCAGCCCTCACCACTTCCTCTGGCAGGGTGTTCCACTTGTCCACCACCCATTCTGTGAAGAAATTCTTTCTCATGTTTCCTCTGAAACGTCCTCCCTCCAACTTCATCCCATGCCTTCTTGTCCTGGAACATCCTTTTCACTTAAAAATAGTGTTTTCCTGCACCCTGTTCCTCCCTGTAAGATACTTGTAAGTTGAGCCTGGAACACCCCCTTCCACCAACCCACACTCACCCTCTGCGCACCCCACCTCCCCACATCCTCCTCATCTGATGCTTACCTCTGGAGGTCTGGCGCTGTGATCTTCACTGGAGCAGGAACATGTCTACAGTCTTCAAAGCCGACCGTGAACTGAAGAAATGCTGGTAAGCTGTATAATGGCATCAATGGCGGGAATTTAAGTGGCTATCTCAGCCATGTTTTTGAATTTTGGCTTCAAATTTTCAACATGGGGTTCTTAGGACCCCACCCCTTGAACTCAGTCACTGTAATTTCATTATTCGGTCCCGAAAGGTGATTTTGTGGTCACTGCGCAGAATCACCTTTTGGGACTGATTAAGAAAAATGACAATGTGACTGTTCATGACATGGGCTCCCAAAAAGCCTATGTTGCAAATTTGGTGAAAACATTTTAAAAAATGATTGTGTTATGAGCGTGCATTGCGCAGTTTCCACACACGCTCATAACTTCAAGAATTTATAATATTTTCACTCCAGATTTACAACATTGCCATTTTTTCACACCTCCTTATGAACAGTACAGCTGTCATTCTTCATATCCTGCCCAAAATGTGTTTTCGCACATCTGGAGCAGAATGACATGCTCTCTGTGGGGCATCAATGTTCGGAACAGGTTAACAAAATCACAGTGCCACTGTTCACGAGTGGAGGTCCCAAATATTTTCATGAGGTGGGGTCACAAAGACCCATGTTAAAAATTTGGAGTGCAAATACCAACAAACACCCAGGCGTTAGGGTTTCTAATCGTAACATCCCATCCTGTAGAGACTGACAGGAGTCAGGGGTGTGACTTGTGATTGTCAGCTGTAATGCTCATGCTATTCTACCCCCAACCCCACCCTGAAGCCAGTGACAGGCATTAAGGTGTGCCTTGGACTCTTTGCCCCCAAAGTTCACCCCATTCTCCTATACTGCACCCATCTCAATGTATTTCCTTATGGAATGAGGTGAGCATAAGGCCCAATGACCCCAATGCATAAAGTGACATTTGTCAGAGTCTGCAGGGTAGGGTGAGGTGAAATGGCATGAGCATTGTGGCCAATGACCCAAAGGCACACCTTAATGTCTGTCAGTCTCTGCAGGGTGGGGTGGGGTTGGCGTCAGTTCCATACTTCACTGCCATTCCTATTAATGCATCTCATTAACTCCTGCACTACCAATGCCAATGCCAGCAAGACAGCATTCAGCACTGACAAATACTTGTTTTCTTTGACGCATGCACAATTTTTTCGACACATGCCCCATTTCTTTTAACACATTTTTGATTCAAGCTGCCATAATTTGGGAAAACTGTCACAAACATCATGGATTCTTTAAAATATATAGTTCCTGATTTTTTTGTGCAATCAGACAGATGCTGATGTAGGTAGAAAATGCAATTACATCTGCACCTTTTAGAAATCCCCCCAATTATAGTAGTTTGAGTCTGTACTGCTATACCTACATTGCTTAACTCTGCCCTTTTGTTACTAATAACCCTCTTTAAGTTGTCCCCCAAGATAGTTCCAGCAATGACCACATCATTGGTAGACTGTTCTACCTACTCAATACCAGCTTAAAAAACATACTTTCTGATGTCTTTCTTGAATCCCTCCTTACAGTTGAAGCCTGTGTCCCTTTCGTTTTGTGTGGTTCCTTAACTTAAATAGCTCTGCGGAGTCCACCCTATTACAGTATATTTCTGCATGCATGTGCATGTTTCTATCATTTCCCCTTTCTCTCCTGCCCTCCAAAGAGTTCTTGTTAAAACTTTCCAATGTTTTTTCATAGGTCTGGCTCTGCTGCTCCTGGATTACTTCATAGCCCTCCTCTAGATAGTGCCTAACCACTCCCTGTCCTGTCCTTCTACAGATGTGGGTTCTAAAACTGCACATAGTACTCCAGGTATGGTGTATCCAATGCCCTGTACAAATGCAATACAGTATCACTTCTTTGCTGTGACTAGAGAAACCTCATGCATTCCAGTATCCAGTTAGTGCTCCCATATGCTGTCATGCATTAGGAAAGAGGTTTTCAAATTATTTTAACTATCACATCCAGGCATACCTCTCAACCTCTTGTCTCATGAATCAGGGACAAGGCTTAAAAGAATCAGGGACAAAGACCCCAAATGAGGGACACATCTTAAAAATTGATACTATTCACTCAGAAAGTTGATAGAATGAAAAGATTTGTGTTAAGATGCATTTTCTGAAGAAGAACAAGTCTGTAACTTTAATGTTTGACATTATTTTGTGCTTTTAATCCCCACTGTTCTGTCACAAAAACACAAATTTTACAAGGAACAGAAGAAAATTCTAAGGCAAAATCAGGGTCATCCCTGAAAATCAGGGACAGTTGAGAGGTATGCATCCAGGTCCTTTTCCTCCTTTGAGTGCTTTATCCCATTGATGCAATATTCCATATGTGGATTTTTTTCCCAATGTGCATTATGTTACATTTTTTTTATGCACTGAATTTCTTTTCCCAGTACCAGATTCTGGAATACTGCTTCAGCATTCTGCATTCCTTTTCATGCTGCCAATCCAGTCATCACTACCCACTATTCCAGACAGTTTAGTATTAGCTGCAAACAGTCTCACTTCACTTCTATAGCCCAACTCTGATGCAATTTATATACGTGATTTTTTGCAACAAACAAATGCAGATAACTTTAAAACAGAAAAAAGAGAGACCTACATTTGTTGTACAAATTGAATATGACATGGGTGAGAGTGAGGTAGCAGAAATATCTCCACAAGCTGCCATAGAACTCTTGATAGCTCATGTTAAAAATGATTGGCCCCAGGATAGACCTTGGTGTACCATCTTGTGACACCCCAGACATCAAAGAACATATTTGGTGTCTCCAATTCTCAAAGAATAGTACTGATTAAGAAAGCACCATGTACTGTAGTACTCTCAGTGGTCTGAGGAAGGATTACAGTCTTAAATGTCATCATATTTCACACTGTTTGCACTATCTGTCGGTGAGCTGTTATAGGTGGTTGCCATTTCTTCACCCAGCATTTGCCATCTCTTATTTTGGAATAGATTTTATCCAGCTTATTACATGCAGCAAACTTAATCAGGACTGTTCTTCAGGAATTGGAGCCAGCAAGTACTGTTCTGTATTTCTACCTAGTTTGCCATTTAGTTTGTCCACTTACCACTCTCATTTCCACATGGCAATCAGGTAATGCTAAAAGTTTTACTCTGCTACTGCATAGTGGCAGCCCCCCTCCTTAACCCACCACCATCCTTCCCTCTCAGCTTCTTCCCCCTGTACCTACTCCTAGCCCCCCTCCTCCTTCCCCACCCTTGTGTAAATATACTCTTCACCCCTTTTTCAATTATTCCCTGACTCACCTCCCAGTGTCCTTATCCCTCCCACTGACTACACCAACACTGGGTATTCTCCTTCATCTCCTCTTCTTCTTACCTCCTACCTCTCCAACCAGTGCCAGTGACTGCACTACATGCTTCCCTACCCTCCTCTCTTTTACCTATTCCCCCACTGACCCCATCTTTTTCAATTTCCAGATACCCCTATCACTCCTCACCCAATTTCCCTATTTTCCTTTCTCACAAACCCACAATACTGTCTCCCACCTCCCTCTAAGCCTCCTCCTCCCCATCGCTTCCTTTTTCTGCCTGGACCTATCCCCCAAGCAGGGCTTCTTCAGCATCCTTGGATTGAACAGATCCTAACTGTCTCCCCCACTCTCCTCACCCTTCCTCCCACTCCCCATCTCCTTCTCCTTTTCTGCCTGTTTCTTGTCTCCCTTGCAGAGTTCTCAACATCTTGAAGGGTTATAGATTTGTGGCTGCTCTCTCCTCTCTCCCTCTTCCATTCCCTTACCCTCTGCCCCACTATCCCTCGCACACCTACATCCCTTCTTTTCATATTCTAGCTCCCCTTGGGCTTGTATTAGCACTTACCAAACTTGTGCTCAACCTTTGACTTACAGCACTTCATTTGGTATACCTGAAATTACCTTCCTAGTGTATTACCATGTCTGCAAGTTCTGCAACGTGTTGCAGTTCTTGTGTACTTTTATTTCACCTTGTACAAGTGTTTGCTTGCTCTCCCAACTTTTGTAATCCCCTCCCCCCAGGATGCTTCTAGAAACAAGCTGTTTACAGCTCATATTGTCTTTCCTGGTGAAACATTTTGCAAATAAATCCCGGTATTTTAAACCTGGTATAAAATTGATTACTAGACTCATATTTATAGACTCCATTGAGGCTATACAAATGTAAATGTTCACTGGCTACCCTTTCCATGTTAAGAGTCATAAAGGTGAAAATATGACTATGTGTGGTGTCAGTATATTAGTCCCTAGTTTGATTAAACTATCTATGGCACTTTACTATAATATTTTGATACGTTCTTTACAGTATTAAGTTGACTTTCTCATAATCAGGCATTGTTAAAGTAGCAGTGCAATGAAGCTGTGCAAAAAATGTGACCCTATTTTTTTTTCACTATGAAAGATTCCAGGCATCTTCTGGTTTTATTTGGTGGTACAATTTTCTAATTCCACCAGAACTGAGTATTTTATAAATTTTTTAATTGAGTTTCCTCTCATGAAAAAAGATACCCACTGATTTTTGCATAGGAATAGCACTGTGTACCTGACAAGGGTTAGGGCAGGAAAAAGTACAAAAAAGACCCATGGTGTGCAGCACAAGAGGTACCAAGAGAAATATATTTGACAGGTATTCTAAAATTTGTCTTAACTGCAGCAACAAATAGCTTTTTTGGAAAAAAAACATCTTTTTGTTGCACTGCTACATTAAGGTTATTACACTTTAACCCTATCCTTGATAATACTTGTAACATTAGAAATACTTAAATTGTGCAACTTATTTGATGAACAGGGAAAATTAATAAATATGGGATATGACATGGGTGAGAGTGAGATACCTGTAGTAGAAATATCTCCTAGCTGCCTGAACTGTGATAGCCCACAGGTAGGCTATCAAGAGTCCATGGCAGCTTGTGGAGATATTTCTACTACCTCACTCTCACCCATGTCATATTCAATTTGTACAACAAATGTAGGTCTCTCTTTTTTCTGTTTTAAAGTTATCTGCATTTGTTTGTTGCAAAAAGTGAAAACACTTTGAATTTTTGGCTGTTTTTGCTAATTATTTAAAAATAAACTAAAAGGTATCTGTAAATGAAGCACCACTCATTTTGTAGATAAGTTTGTGTTGAACCATTTTTGTGCTTACTGTACCATGCTATCATTTTTCGTTTTAAAGTTAATCACATTTGTTTGTCAAAAAAGTGAAAAGAAACCTGAATTTTCTGCTGTTTTTTGCCAATTATAAAAAAATAAAATAAAAGGCATCTGTAAATGAAACACCTCTCATTTTGTAGATTGTTTTGTGCTGATCAACTTTTGTGTTCACAGTACCATGCTATCATTTTTCGTTTTAAAGTTATTTGCTTTTGAATATGGTTAGTACAGTGTTGTTCCTGAGGCAAAACATTCTAAATGAGTTCCAAACCTTTTGTGACATACCCAGCATGACAAGATATCCATTGTGACTTGATCAAATTCAATATATCAGTTATATGTCACATGTGGTCAGTGAGATATCTCTTTTATCTTCCTGAAAAGAGATCCCATACATGTTGTATAAATGTGATGAAATGCTGAAATAATGCCAAAATGAAAAAAGCCAGGTGCATTGTCCAATGTCTTTAAAGAAAATCCTTACTCCTACATATTTATCTACTTCTTGTGAGGCTATGTCCAGTGTGAACTAATGTATGATTGACCTCACTGATAGTTGATGACCAGGTTATGAAAAAAATTATTTCAGTTCATTAAAGACAGATAATAAAAATAACTGAACTTTATGGAAACTGATTGTCTTGGTGCTAGTCGTGCTGCAGATGGTGTCAAGGAGAGATTGAGGTCTGCTTCTTGTCTTTGATTTCTACAGCTGCAGTGGGCATAGCACTGCAGATGTTTTGCATTCAGAAAAGGGCTGATGTCATTTTTGCTACCCAACAACATAATAAGTGTTAAAAATAGAGTCCTCCACTGCAGCTGCATTACTACACTACCCTGTGTGTGTATAGGAGCTGGAGAGCACTATTCTTCCTCTGACTTGAGGAGTTAATTGAGCCCTCCCTCAGGAGCATCTCAGACATTCTACACTACAGTGAGCAAACACAGAAAGTTAACTCATTATCTTCTGGCAGTCATTTTGTGTCAGGTTACCAATGGATTGTAGATGTCATACAAAACTATTGGAAGTAGAATCGGTTAAACACTTCCTGGAGCTTTCTGCTTAACACATAGGCACTTCTGTGCCCCCCAGTCCCTATGAACACCTCATCAAGCCATTTGACACCTCTATCCTAACAGCAGTCATTCTGCTACTTTGTAAGACATTCCATAGCAAAGAGTTCCAGTGATGCTTGTTCCCAAATAATAAACACATTTAAAGTGTTAAATTCCAACTTCATTTTCTCAGGCAGGCAGTTCTGGGGAGGCACTAGTACCAGACATTTAATGATTACTTGTCTGCTATATTATTAGAATTTCAACTCTGTCTGTTTCTCCATGGAGAAAGTAGCAAGCTATTCAACATGTTGTATACTTTGGAACACAGTGGAAGGTCAAGGCCTGCTACTTTTTTTTGTAAATTTTTATAGGAGAAACATTTAGGGCCAGATATTCAAAACTTTGCCCCGGGCTAAATTAGCACTGCCTGGTGGGTTAAATTAGCCTGGAAACAATAGCCCGCAATATTCAAAAGGGATAGCCCCAATGCTAAACCTGCTAAATATAGCGTGCTAAGGAAGCTGGGCAAACTGAGCTGGGATTGCAGTGCAAAAATAGCCCAGGAAATAAGACAGCTCTGAATACTGCAACCAGGAAGTGCAAACCACAACAGCAGCCCAGTGCACAGTGACATGAAGGAAGGTAAAGGTAAACTATGTGGCCAATGTGTGTGCTAGCAAAGGAGTGGATTTATTAACGCTTCAAGCACCAGTGCATGTGAAATTCTGCAGAAATGTACCATGTTTCCTAAATGTTTGCATGGCACAGACACATTTGTGCAGGTTTTGCATGGAGCTAAGACATTTTCCCAGCACTATCATGTTTGCCCAGGGCAAAAATTGCTATATTCAAAAGTGACATGCAAACGAGCCTACCTCGGCAGTCTGTGGGCAAACACCCAGATTAGCATCTCAATCTGTCCTGATTTGCATGCAGTTTGCCCAGCGCTGTTGCAGGGTCCCACAGCTCCACCTGCAGGTCAGTCTGGAAGTACAGAGGCTGGCTGGTTCTGCCCACAGCTCCACCTGTAGGTCAGTCTGGAAGTGCACGGTGGTAGCTGCAGGCTACATTTGTACAGAACTACATAGAACATTGTGCCCCTGGGGACTACACAGCACAGGTGGTGGTGCTGCATGCAATAGTCAAACTGTAGTTTATGATGCAGTGCACAGAAGACACTACAGCAACAAGGGGTTCAGTAGTGTGAGGGACAAAGCAATGCCTATGGTGTGTAGGGCATCAATGACAGCTGCACTTTACACAGTGACAGGCCCATCTTGCAGATGTGTACTGACAGTGGATGTTACTGTTATGCTGTTGTGTGACCCACAAATGCTGCACCAGTGGCATGGGATACTCAAATTAACATATACATGTCTGGCTGTGTGTGCTGTGGTGCCTGTACAGATGTGTGGTATGTGGCTGGGGGGTATGTACCATCAGACAGGCACACTGGTATTGGCGTATTCCCTACACTGGACCATTTGCACTCATAGATTGTCCCAGCCTTGTGGAATCACCCAGTATGTGGTACAGATTGGCCACCTGTACACCCTCCCCTCAACAACCTCCATTCCCCCAGTACTGCATGTCTGTGCTGGATTCTGTTGGTGTCCACCAAAGGATGGCCTGCACATGTGTGCTGTATAGACATACTGCCATGGTGTCCACTGGGTGCTGGGTCATTGGTTAATGCATGGCATGGGTGGGACAGGTTTCAGATGATGGCAACATAGGAGGTGCCATCTGTGTGCAGCATGTTTATACCCTGTCTGGTGCCTGTCTATGTTTATTTATACAATAGGATAAGTGATAAATAAGTGTGATAAATCCTGTTATTTTCACTGGATGAGTGTGATAAATCCTGTTATTTTCACTGGAGTGTGATAAATGTAAGAAATTACATTTATCGCACCCTCTCAAACCTACGCAAACCCACGCAAACTGCGCAAACCCACGCAAATCCACACAAATGTTTTGCCCAGAGTTAAGACTACTTTTTCCTGGGTGGTAATTTGTACCACACAAAGTGTCATGCTAAGTTATATAAACACACTTTGTGTGGCGCTAATGCACTGAATATTGCATTGGGCCCGTATTCATGTACATGCCCCCTCTTTTTGCCCCTTGCATACATTATACTTTTGCCTGGCGCTAATGCAGTTTGCCCATACAATTTGGCCTTTTGCATATAGCGGACCCACACAAACTCAGCGCAAACCAAGTGCAAGTTGTTTGCGCCAAGGGCAAAATTTTGAATATCTGTCCCCTAACGTATATAATCTCACAGATGTATGCATTTATTTTTCCAAATATTTGTTTTTAGTAATGTTAATAATATATCCAATGCACCAAAATAGCCAGTTGTGTTTTAGTTATTATTTTGTACAGCACTGTGTTCTCAACCTGCAATTTGTGACTATAGGTGTTTACAACTGAATGACAGTAACCACATTTGCTTCACTTGCAAATAGGTAGGCATGTGTGTGTCTCATTTTTGTTTGACTTAGGTTATGAAGTGACACATAGAATCTGATAAGTTCATAACATGCTGTACTGTAATTAAATAAACTGATAAATTAGGGTTTTGGTTTCTTTTACAAATTCATTTTTTCTGTCCACGGTTATACTAAAACAAAAATCTCTCAACAAAATGTTTAATAAGCATTGGTCAATGCTGAATGTTGTCCTGCTGGCATTGGCAATGGTAGTGCAGGAGTTGGAGAGATACCTAATAGGAATGGCAGTGAAGTATTGAACTAATGCCAACCCCACCCCAACCCTGTAGAGACTGACAGGCATTGGGGTGTACCTTTGGTTTGTTGGCTATAACGCTCATGCCCTTTCACCTCACCCTACCCTGCAGACACCGACAAATGTCGCGTTGTGCCTTGGGGTCTTTGGGCCTTATGCTCACTCCATTCCATAAGGAAATATGCTGAGATGGATGCAGTATAGGAGAATGGTGTGAACGTTGGGGCCAAAGAGTTCAAGGCACACCTTGATGACTGTCACTTGTTGCAGGGTGGGAGTGGGGGTGGAGTGGTATGAGCATTACAGCCGACAATCCCAAGTCACAACCCTGACACCTGTCAGTCTCTACAGGGTGGGGAGTTATAGTTGGAAACCCTAATGCCCCAGGTGTTTGTTGGTATTTCCACTCCAGATTTTCAACATGGGCTTTTTGTGACCCCATCTCATGAACAGTGGCACTATCAGTTCTTTAGCCAAAAGGTGATGTTGCACAGTGTCTACACCATTTGGCACCACAGGTGAGAAAACACATTTTGGATAGGATGTGAATAATGACAGCAGTACCATTCATAAGAAGGTGTAAAACAATGGCAATGTTGAAAATATGGAGTGAAAATGTGAACAATTGGTGATGTCACGAGCATGCATAGAAACTGCACAACACACGCCCGTAACGCAATTATTTGGGGGATTTTTTTAACCAGATTTCCAACATAAGCATTTTGGGACCTGTGCTCATGAACTGTGTCACTGTGATTTTGTTAATCTGCCCTGAACATTGATTTCCCACAGCAGTCGTGCCATTGTGTGCCACATATGCGAAAACACATTTCAGGCAGTATGTGAAAAATGACAGCTGTACTGTCCATAAGGAGGTGTAAGAAAATGGCAATGTTGAAAATATGGAGTTTAAATATAAAAAAATGGTGAAGTCACAAGCATGCATAGAAAATGTGAAACGGATGCGTGTAACACAATTATTTTGGGGATTTTTTTTTAACCAAATTTTCAACATAGACATTTTGGGACCTCCACTGATGAACAGTGTCACTGTGATTTTGTTAATCTGTCCTGGACATTGATTTCCCACAGCAACCGCACCATTGTGTGCCACATGTGTGAAAACACATTTTGGTCAGGATGTGAAAAATGGCAACTGTACTGCTCATAAGGAGGTGTGAAAAATGGCAATGTTGAAAATCTGGAGTGAAAATATTAAAAATTGTTGAAGTTACGAGTGTGAGTGGAAACTGCACAATGCATGCTCATAACACAGCTTTTCTTTTTGGAATTTTTTCACCAAATTTGCAGCATAGGCTTTTTTGGACCCCACTTCATGAACAGTGGCACTGTCATTTCATTAATTGGTCCTGAAAGGTGATTCCGTGCAGTGACCACAAAATGACCTTTCAGGGCTGAATAATGAGATGACAGTGCATGTGTTCATGAGGTGGGATCCCAAGAACCCCAAGTTGAAAATTTAGAGCCCAAATTCAAAAAAATGGCTGAGATATCCACCTAAGTTGAACCCCACCCATTTATGCCATTATATAGCTTACTGGCATTTCTTTATTTTGCAGTTCAGCTTTGAAGACTGCAGATGTATTCCCTTTCTGCTGCAGATTGCCGCACTGGACCTACGGAGGTAAGTATGGGGTGAGGGTGTGTGTGGGGAGCTGGGGTGAGCAGAGGGTGGGTGCAGGTTGGAGAAGGGGAGGTGCTGAGGATGAGGGACTGTTTCCTTTTTTTTTTTAGGCACAGAAAAAGAAACGGATGTCGCCGGACTGTTTTCTTTCTTTACAGGTGAAATAAAACAAATGGGCACACTGGGGTGGGCTCCCAGTGTGCTCCATGACTTTTGGGGGTGCTGTTGGCCACACTAGGGTGGGCTCCCAGTGTGCTTCACAATGGGGGTGGGGCAGGGCCAGGAACATGCCGACGCGATCGGCTTTCTGTGAGCAGCAGCACACTGGGGTGGGCTCCAAGTGTGCCACACAATGTGTGGGGGGTGGCAGACATGCCAACACGGGGATTGCACCCATGATGCTGGCTTTCATTCGGGATTATGTGGTGGTGGCCAGATCCGCCTCCATGTTTATTGAAATGTTTCACCAGGAAAGGCACTTATGGGAGGCATTTTATACTCAATTAGTATAGGTTGCCCTGTTTAATATCTGTACATCTGGACCATCTTACTATAGGCAAAAATCTAGAACTCAATCATAAATCAGTAAGACTACAGTCTAAAAAGTCCATGAAAACTTTAAAAATCTTTTTATTCTTCTTATAGCTTTGCACCAAACATATTCAACCGGCTACAGTTTCATAGTTTCACACTACTTCTTCAGGCCAGATTTATAATACAGTGCTGATTCTAGGCATAAACAAAAAATAAAATCATAAACTTTCTCATAATGATATTCTTGTTTGTTTATATATAAACTTCAAAAATATACAGTCATGAAGATACCTCACTATCACCAGATCTTTCCATTACATCTGCTGCTGTGCCATCCTGCTGGAAATCAGCACATATCCTCCCTCTATTTAAATCTGGTGACCCATGCGATGTAAACAACTATAGGCCTATCTCCATATTGCCTATCCTTTCTAAAGTTCTCGAAAAACTGATCCATATTCAGTTAAAATCTCACTTGGAAACCTTCTCTCTCATTAACCCAGCTCAATCTGGCTTCCGGCTAATCATAGCACAATCACTGCACTAGCAAAAGTAACCAATGATTGGATCTCTGCTATAGATGCTAAGAAGGTAACTGGTGTAGTCTTTTGGACCTCAGCAAAGCTTTTGATACTGTTGATCACAAACTATTAGTCAATTGCCTTGCAAAGTTGGGTGCCACATACCATACCACCCAGTGGTTCTCTAGCTACCTAACTGGAAGATTCCAAAAAGTAAAGGCCGAAGGCTTTTTTTCTGCTGCCTTGCCAGTTGCAAGAGGAGTCCCCCAAGGATCCATCTTAGGCCCTATCTTGTTTTCTTTGTACATCAATGACTTAGATGCTAACATATCTACGTCCAATCTGCACTTTTTTGCAGATGATACTGTGTTGTATACTTCTGGCTCATCGTTATCTGAAGTCAAGGGAGTGCCTCAAGCGGACTTCGCACAACTTGAGCATAATCTAAGAAAGGCAAAGCTTCTGCTCAATGCTAAGAAGACTAAAGCGATGATATTCTCCTGCAGTGCTGTCTCAGGCCCCCCCCAATACTCTTGCACAAGACTTCATTGTCACCACGCTAAATGAGCCTCTGGAAGTTGTAACCAAATTTAAATATCTAGGTATCTGGATCGACAATAAATTATCTTTCAGTGACCACATCGAAGATGTCTCTAGAAGGTTAAAAGCAAGGTTAGGTTTCTTCTACAGAAATAGGCCCCTTTTCCCCTTAAACTCGAAACAAGCTTGTACAGGCCACTTTCTCCCTACTCGACTATGGCAATGTAATCTATTCCTCCACCACTCTTTGCAAATCTAAGTAAACTGGACATCCTTTATCACGTGCATTCACGGTTCATTACCAACTCCTTACGTTCGCACCACTGTGGCTTATATGCAGCTGTTGGTTGGACATCCTTACTACTAGGCGCCTGCTCCATGCTGGGTTATGGACTCTTAAACTGCTCCTGAGAAATTGCCAATATCTCTCTTCCCTTATTAGTATCTCACATAGTGCATACTCATTAAGAAAATCTGACTTTATTATGCTTGACATACCAAGGACGCCGGACTTCCTTTGGTAAACGTGCTATTGCATATGCCCTTCCCTCCATTTGGAACCAATTACAAACCGTACTGAAACTAACTAGCACAGTTTCAATAAACTTCTACAAATCGCTAAGTTCAGCCAAAATAAAAGACACCTGTAACTGTCATTAGGTCTCTTCCTTCCCCATGTGTGCCATATTTATCCACTGGTAAGGTATAATTGATTTGTCATATTAACTGCTTTCCCTTCCCCTTCTACTCCTGGCTTTATCTTTGCTTATGCTCCACTGCTACTCTATCAAATCTCTCCTCCCTCCCTTATCAGTTGTAGACTGTTGTTTGTTCTAGCTGCCAAAATACTGTATATGTATTGCACACACCAGTCATCATGTTTCATTTATCAGTATGCGACCTGTAAGTCGCTTCCCTGTTTCATATCAATGTTTACCACCTGCGGTCACCCTATGTGGTACCCTTGTATGTATATCCAGCCTGTATCATGTAACGTGTATTTCATGTACAGTATATACTGTTATTACCTATCTGTGTTTGTACTTTAAGTGTTTATGTCACAGGACCTCCTTGTGAATGAGCTTGCTCAATGGAGTTTTCCTGCAATAAACTTGAACTTGAACTTGAACTTGAACAAACAACAAAATTCTATTCTTAAATTATATGTTTGTTACATTAATGAGACTTGTATCATTACCCTTAGGAACTTGCAACTTAATTGATACTTATTAAGCTTTTTTTCATTTTTTATATATACACATTCATTACAATGTACACAATTCATACTGTTTTTGGTATTTTCATATCACTTTATGATTCACTTAGTGCTTTCAGAGTTCAACCTCAATTTATTCTGTTCCTAATAGAGACAAGCTTTATTATAATACCATTCCTTATATGTCTAGTGTTTAATCATTTGTGTGTGTATATATATATATATATATATATATATATAACACAACTTGCTGTATTATCTTAAAGTTCAGATATACATAAGTTAGGTACTGTTTATCCAGCAGAACCCCTATAAAAGGATTTAAAGATTTGTTTTAGAAAACTAAATTATGTTATTTAATATCCATCTTTATTGAAGAGATAAACTCTTTTATACTATCTTTACCTTATGATATAGCATTATTACTGAGTCTTCTTATATTACATTCATTAATGTTTCTATCATCAGTGTTTCTTTAAATCTTTTTGACTTTCTCTATGAGAAAAACAAAACAGCTCCTTTAAACTTTTATACATTTTAATATATGTTCCTTCATTATTTTCCACCATTTTCCCTTAAAGGGGTAAAGGTTTTCACCTGTTAATCTTAATATTCCTTTGTTCCCCGTTTAGTTACATTGTGATGCTATGAGAGAGTAAAATATTTAAATTTACTGTGAAATCAAGTGATATTTCTTTTATAATTTATTTAAACATTTACACTTAGGTTTTCACTGAAAAGGGTAAAGGTTTATTACCTGTTGATCTTAATACTTCTTTGCTCCCTGTTTAGTTGCATTTTGGTGCTACGAGAAAAATCAAATATTTAGTTGCACCGTGTATTCAAATGATGGTTGTCTTGTGATTTATTTAAACTTCTGTAGTCTGGTGATTTCAGTAAGTTTAAATCGATTCCTACCTGGCTAAGATGCCATTCCAGGACCAGCTTCTAAAAAGAAACGAGCGGTCTGAACTATTGGTCATGCGCAGTTTAAAAGGACTGCGAAAACGGCAGGGGGAACAAGCGTCACCTATGACATCACTCCCATTCAATGAATAGGTGATGCCTCAATGTTAAAAATAAGGTGAGATAGCCTGATCCACCCTCTAGCAAAGTGGTAGATGATGTAAACACCTACTTAGCAGTCGGGTGGTCGGCGTTTCACCCCCACCCCGTCCATGGCTATTTGCCGAATACTTTTTATTCTTTACAGTTAAAAATCATCTTGTGACGTATGGCAATCTATTTAGAGAAATAGGGGAATTTTACTTACACTACAGTTTAAATTGTAAATTTAATCAAAATGAGAAATATGCTTCTTAGTTTTTTTAAACATATTATTTTGAAGAAATAGATACCAGTCCCTAACTAGAATAATGAATTATTGTCCTTTTACTTTCTTTCAAATATTAACTGTGATGTATATGGAAATTATACACTAATACTACAAACATATTATAGGGGAGCACTTCTCGAACTTAACTGATAAATATACCTCTGAATATTATTTAATATTTACATGATCACTTCAGTTTTGTTAGAACACAAAACACAAGCAGTATCTATCCTGCAGCTCAATGGGATAGAAATAATTAACTCTTTGATCATTCAAAAGGTTAGCAGGTCGTATCCCACACTCGGTTATTTATCGTTTTTAAACTATTCTTCCACATTGGAATTGTTATTCAGAAAGAATGGAATATTTTAAATCCAATTTAGTAAAATAACTCAAACTTCTGTTCTTTTCAATATATAAACAGTTTCCAAGTGTTTACATTTCAAAAAACCTCCTCAATTCCACTAAAATGGAGCTATATACAAACATATTACTGTTAGTTTTTTGTTACATAGTTTGTCGAAACAGATTATTATACAATTTTCTTTGTTTGTATAAAGAATACAATGTATCAACAAAATATGGATTTTACCGTACATCCATTTATATCAGTTACCAAAACAATTCCAGTTACATGATTCGTTTATTCCAAATCTTGGATTGGTACTGTCCATTGTATAGATCCAGTATACCTCTCTTCTTAGTAATAATTCATCCCATGATACATTTCATCCTGTTGGTTCATAAATCATTTCAAGTCCCCAAAATCTTAGGGAAGCTGGTGAATGGCCTTCTCTGTTGAAATGTTTGGCCACTGACAATCTTTCATTTCTCAATCAGATTTCACTTTTATGTTTACTTATTCTAACTCTGAGTTCCCGTATTGTCTTTCCCACGTAAAGTTTCTCACACGGACATTGAAAAATGTAAATTACATGATGTGATTTACAAGTAATATGTTGGGAAATATTACATTTTGTATTTGTATAGGGATGTTCAAAAAACACTTTTGTTTGTGGTATTGCTGCAATGACAACATTGTCCACAGGGATAGCTTCCTTCTTTTAAAGGCCCTAATAGTAGCTGTTTACCTTGTTTTGGTGTGATGTCTCTTTTTTATGTTGTGTGTGGACTAATTTATCACTTAATGTTGAATTTCTCTTAGATGTTACTAATGGTTTTTCTTTGAATCTAGTATTGGAGCTTTCTCCATACTATAGAATATGCCAGTTATCTAATAGTGTACCCTTTATTTTATTACTTAAATGGCTATATGGGGTGGAGAACACTGTTCTGTTATTATTAAGATTTGTATCTTCTTTTCTAAATAATGATTCCCTCGGTATTTGATTTACTGTTAAAACTGATTCTTCTGTATTCCAGAATTTATAGCCTCTCTGGTGAAATCTTTACTTCATGAACTCTGTCTCCTTTCTAAAGACTTCCTCGGTAGTACTAGTTCTTTTTGCTCTGATTATTTGTGACTTTGGAATGCTTTGTTTTAATTTTGGGTCATGATAACTTGTATAATGCAAAAGAGTGTTTCTGTCTGTCTCTTTACGGTAAAGTTTTGTTTCCAAAATGTTGTTATTTTTGTAAATTACTAAGTCTAAACAAGTAACTTATTGTTGATCAAATACCATTGAGAAAATCAAGTTTTCATCCCTAGTGTCTAAATACATTTTAAATTTTTGTAATTCTTCTATAGAACCATCCCAGATTAATAGTACATTGTCTATGAAACATTTCCAGATTGATATGTTTCTATAAAATGGATTGTTATTAGTATTTACGTAGGATATGTGTCTTTTCAAAGTTCCGCATATACAGATTAGCATACGATGGTGCCACAGTGCTTCCCATTGCTGTGCCATGAGTTTGTAAATAGAATGAACCTTCAAAATTACAATAATTTTTTTGTAATACTAATTCTGATAAACCTATCAGAAAATCTGTTTCTGGAAATTTATCATTTCTGTTCTGTAATATATGTCTTAATGGCAACAATCCTTCTTCATGTGGTATACTAGTATAAAGATCTTTTACATCAAGGGAGACCAGCCACAAATTATCCATATTTGTAATGTTTTTATTTGTTTCTTCTAATAATTCAATAACATGGCTGGTATCCTTGATGTAGGTCTCCATTTTTTTAACTTCATTTTGTATACGATAGTCTACATACTTGGAGAGAGGCTCCAAAACGGAATCTATTCCTGATACTATTCATCTCCCAGGTGGTTTTTCTGGATTTTTATGTATCTTTGGTAATACATAAAAAATTGATATTCTAGGTTTTTTATTAATTAACATAATTATTTCTGTTTCTATGCACCATCCTTGTTCTACTGCTGCTTCCAAGAAGTCTTCTATATCTTCCTTAATTTCATCTGTGGGATCATGCTCTAATTTTAAATAATGCTCAATATCTTCTAATTGTCTGTGACATTCTGTTTTATAATCTTGATAGTCCCATAGGACTATACCCCACCCTTATATGCTGGTTTGATTACAATAGTATTATCATCCTGTAAGTTTTTTAATGCTTCCCTTTCTTTTTTGGTTAAGTAATTATATTTAGGAAATGTTGGTTCTTTTTCTAACATATCTTTTATTTGTTTGTCTACTACCTTAATATAGGTTTCCATTACTTCTTTGTCTTTAGGTGGGGTGAAGTTTGACTTTATGCCTAGTGTCTTTTTTAGTTCTTGTTTGAGGTACTTCTGGTCTATCATGAAACCAATCCGCTAATCTTAATTTCCTATAAAATGTTTGTAAATCTACTTCTAATTGAAACTGATCTATTCCTTTAGGAGGTGAAAATGAAAGTCCTTTATTTAATACACTACTCTCTGTATCATTGATTAATCTATTGCTTAGGTTAAAAGCTGCTATCGGTTCCTCTGTCTCCCCCGGTTGATGTAAGTTCCCCTTCCTCCTCTTCCTCCTCTGCCTCCTCTTCCACCTCTTCCAACTCCTCTTGTTTTGTATTGACCCGTGTTTTGCCAAGTTTTGTCCCTCAAATTGTATCGTCTGGATTCGATCTGTTCCTTTTGATTCCCATGAGGTTGTCCTTCTTCTATTTGGTGTTGTTCTCTCTCTAAAAAAACATCTCTACTGTCTCTTTTATTCTGTCTATCATAATAGTGGTATACATAACTGTCTCCACTATCTGAATCAGTTTGGTAATCCCGAGGGCTTTGTGTGTATTGGTTTCTCCCATATGTTTTTTGTTTAATAAACCAACTATAGACTTTACTGTCTTTGTGATCTATGTTAGCTCTTTTAAACTTTCTTATCTTTTGTTGTTTTATATATTCTTCACAGTCCTGTAGATCCTTTTTAATTTTTTTCTAATGTAGTAGTAAACTCTTGATGTTGTACCCTAGATTTATATTCCTCTTTTATATTCAGAATTTCTGTTGCTAACCTGTTCCTTTCCTCCATTATAGCTTCAATGAGAGCTAACATAAAATCTGTTGAGCATTTATTTCATATTCCTGTCCATTTATCATTTAGTTTTGATGTCATAAATCCTAGGTTAGGTTCTACCAGTACCCGAAGTCCTCGTGGGATTCTTTTATTTTTATATGCTCCCCTAGAGATAATGCGTGCCATTCCAGTCTTACATCTTTTTGTTCTAAATGATATATTTTATTTAAGAGGGATTTTTCACTAGTAACCTCGGTCCAGGTTTTCTCCCTATTCAATAAACTTAATACTTGTTCTTGTTCTTCTACTGTAAATTGGTATGTGTGAATAGTTCCCTCTGCTGTTTGTTGAAATTCCTGGAATGGTTCTTGTCTAATCCCTGTACCTCGTGATGTACTCATGATTTATTTTTAATTGGTATATGTGAATTAAGTACATTGGAGGAGAAAGGAGGGTGAGTGGAAAGGATGAGGATGTGATGGAAAAGATATATGTGAAAAGTGGGCACTTTTAACTGTGATATGTCTAAGTGATAAATTTAGTCACATTGACCTACTTTTAATAGGGCCACTGTATCCAAGGTATGCCAACCCCTTATAACTCTATGCTTTATACTCAACTGGTATAGGTTGCCCTGTTTAATATCTGTACATCCGGACCATCTTACTATAGGCAAAAATCTAGAACTCAGTCATGAGTCAGTAAGACTACAGTCCAAAAAGTCCATGAAAACTTAAAAATATTTTATTCTTCTTATAGCTTCGCACCAAACATATTCAACAGGCTACAGTTTTGTAGTTTCACGCTACTTCTTCAGGCCAGGTTTATAATACAGTGCTGATTCTAGGCATAAACAAAAAATAAAATCATAAACTTTCTCATAATGATATTCTTATTTTTTTTTATATATAAACTTGAGAAATATACAGTCATAAAGATGCCTCAGTATCACCAAACAACAAAATTCTATTCTTAAATTGTATTTTTGTTACATTAATGAGACTTGTATCATTACCCTTAGGAACTTGCAACTTAATTGATACTTATTAAGCTTTTTTTCATTTTTTATATATACACATTCATTACAATGTACACAATTCATTCTTGTTTTTGGTATTTTCATATCACTTTATGATTCACTTAGTGCTTTCAGAGTTCAACCTCAATTTATTCTGTTCCTAATAGAGACAAGCTTTATTATAATACCATTCCTTATATGTCTAGTGTTTAATCATTTGTATATATACATATATATATATATATAAAACAAAACTTACTGTGTTATCTTAAAGTTCAGATGTACATAAGTTAGGTACTGTTTATCCAGCAGAACCCCTATAAAAGGATTTAAACATTTTTTTTAGAAAACTAAATTATGTTTTTTAATATCCATCTTTATTGAAGAGATAAACTCTTTTATAATATATTTACCTTATGATATAGCGTTATTACTGAGTCTTCTTATATTACATTCATTAATGTTTTCATCATCAGTGTTTCTTTAAATCTTTTTGGCTTTCTCAGTGAGAGAAACAAAACAGTTCCTTTAAATTTTTATACATTTCAATATATGTTCCTTCATTATTTTCCACCATTTTCCCGGAAAGGGGTAAAGGTTTTTACCTGTTAATCTTAATATTCCTTTGTTCCCCGTTTAGTTACATTGTGATGCTACGAGAGAGTAAAATATTTAAATATACCGTGAAATCAAGTGATATTTCTTTTATAATTTATTTAAACATTTATACTTAGGTTTTCCCTGAAAAGGGTAAAGGTTTACTACCTGTTGATCTTAATACTTTTTTGTCCCCCATTTAGTTGCATTTTGATGCTATGAGAAAATCAAATATTTAGTTGCACCATGTATTCAAGTGATGGTTGTCTTGTGATTTATTTAAACTTCTGTAGTCTGGTGATTTCAGTAAGTTTAAATCGATTCCTACCTGGCTAAGATACCATTCCAGGACCGTCTTCTAAAAAGAAAGGAGTGGTATGAACTATTGGTCATGCGCAGTTTAAAAGGACCGCGAAAACGGCAGGGGGAACAAACGTCACCTATGACATCACTCCCATTCAATGAATAGGTGATGCCTCAATGTTAAAAATAAGGTGAGATAGCCTGATCCACCCTCTAGCCAAGTGGCAGATGATGTAAACACCCACTTGGCAGTCGGGTGGTCGGCGGTTCACCTCCCCGTCCATGGCTATTTCCCGAATACTTTTTATTCTTTACAGTTAAAAATCATCTTGTGACTTATGGCAATCTATTTAGAGAAATAGGGAAATTTTACTTACACTACAGTTTAAATTGTAAATTTAATCAAAATGAGAAATATGCTTCTTAGTTTTTTTAAACATATTATTTTGAAGAAATAGATACCAGTTCCTAACTAGAATAATGAATTAATGTCCTCTTACTTTCTTTCAAATATTAACTGTGATGTATGTGGAAGTTGTACACTAATACTACAAACACATTATGGGGAGCACTTCTCGAACTTAACTGATAAATATATCTCTGAATATTATTTAATATTTGCACGATTGCTTCAGTTTTGTTAGAACACAAAACACAAGCAGTATCTATCCTCTAGCTCGATGGGCTAGAAGTGCTTAAATTTTTGATCATTCAAAAGGTTGGCGGGTCGTATCCCGCCCTTGGTTATTTACCGTTTTTAAACTATTCTTCCACATTGGAATTGTTATTCAAAAAGAATGGAATATTTTAAATCCAATTTAGTAAAATAACTCAAACTTCTGTTCTTTTCAATATATAAACAGTTTCAAAGTGTTTACATTTCAAAATACCTCCTCAAATCCACTAAAATGGAGCTATATACAAACATATCACTGTTAGATTTTTGTTACATAGTTCATCGAAACAGATTATTATACAATTTTCTTTGTTTGTATAAAGAATACAATGTATCAACAAAATGTGATTTTTACTGTACATCCATTTATATCAGTTACCAAAACAAATTCCAGTTACATGATTCATTCATTCCAAATCTCGGATTGGTACTGTCCATTGTATAGATCCAGTATACCTCTCTTCTTAGTAATAATTCATCCCATGATTCATTTTGTCCCGTTGGTTCATAAATCATTTCAAGTCCCCAAATTCTTAGGGAAGCTGATGAATGGCCTTCTCTGTTGAAATGTTTGGCCACTGACAATCTTTCATCTCTCAATCAGATTTCACTTTTATGTTCACTTATGGGAGGTGTGTCATCTGTGCAGCTGCATGATGAGCTTGTCTCTGATTGTAGCGGCACATTTCTTACAAGTTGTGTCCACTTTACATAATTCTTGTGTCAGTGTCAGTGGCTAGTTTTCCATTAGCAGGTTATATAGACCTGCCACTAGATGGATTCTTGGTCTTTCTACACAAATCACTGTACTCAGTCATGGGAAATATGGCCTGCATTGTCATTCTCAATATCATTATCATTGCCTTTAAAGTGCTAATTTTTGGCCCCCTGCTGCACTGCTGATGCTTGCCATTGCAAAGTGTTTAACCTGCTGCGCTCTGTCTTTTTTCCTCAGAAGAGGACCCTCGCTAAGTGCCCACAGTCGGGCGCGGGGCCAGTCTCTGCCAGCGGGCGGTCGGCAGCCGCAAGCTGATGCTCAGAACCGCCAGACTGGAGGGACTGCCAGGAAAGGTATGGAAACTGCAATTTTATGCCCACCCACCCTTCCCCTTCTGTAGTCTTTCTTTTATATACACCTTCCCGCCAAAACATAAATCACGCCCCCTGCATCTCACTGCCCTGTAGCCTGCTCTATATCCCCTTGTTAGCTACCAAATCAGCAGACTTCCTTTCTGCTCGCTCATGCTGCCCACACTGTTGAGCCGAAGCTTGACCATTGTTTGCCCATAAACATCACAGTGAGAAACACATACACTAGACACCCCTATTGTGTTTTTCTATCCTTCTCCCTCTAATTTATATTCCTTTTTTTTAAACTCTACTCACTGGACAGTAGCTGAATAAGTCGTTTATATTAGCAATCTACTGAGGGCACCACGAAAGACATTTGATATAGTACCTTCTGCATACCAGTTATACTTTTCATAATGGGGGGATTTCTCTGGATTCTGCTAGCTCTATTACTGTATTCTGAGTGCAGTGAAAAAGCATATCTCTCAGAGGATGCCACACAGGGAGATGTATTACATTACTCGACTTACTGCATTACTGTAACAGTCACAAGGAACTGGGTATGTATATATGACCTCTCAATGCTACAACATAACCCATGGAGCAGTTACCATGGAGGGACTCAGGCAGATTTACTATCTTATGGGACCTTGCTTCAACACTGTACAGAAAATTATTCAATGAGCCTGTCTGCAAGACTACTAATCAGTACTCTAACAAGAGGCCAAAGCTCCATATCCGGATGGCAAACAAAGTGGTATCAGAATAAAAAAAAAATGGGCAATGACAAGAATCTTTAACCTATCTCTTGAGGCAACTATGAAACTATTGATACTATTATTAATATGCTCAGGGAATGTAGAACTTAACACAGGACCCCCAGAGGTCATCACTGCACCAACAGACTTAGCCAAGATCAAAGGGCTAAGCTTTCTCCATATTAATGTATGCAGTCTGCTAAAGAAGATCACGATGATCCAAGCCTGGGTTAACCATACCCTACCCTACCAGATATACTAGTAGTGTCTGAGATGTGGCTCAGGCTGTCACAGCCGACAAAGACATACACTTACCTAATTATCAAGTATTCAGAGCTGACCGCCAAACTAGGGGTGGGGGCATAGAGATACCAAGCAGGAAAGGGATCTTGGGGTTGTCAACCAAGCAGGAAAGGGATCTTGGGGTTGTCATCTCTGATGACCTCAAGGTAGGGAAACAGTGTGACAAGGCAGCAGGTAAAGCAAATAGGATGCTGGGATGTATAGGCAGGGGCATCACCAGCAGGAAAAGGGAGGTCATAATTCCACTATACAAGACACTAGTGAGGCCCCACCTGGAGTACAGTGTACAGTTCTGGAGACCATACCTACGTAAGGACATAGACAGGGTAGAGAAGGTTCAGAGGAGGGCAACAATGATGGTGCATGGATTGCATCACAAGTCCTATGAAGACAGGTTGAAGGAACTGAACATGTACTCCCTGGAGGAGAGGAGGAGAGAGGGATATGATAGAGACATACAAGTATCTTACAGGGAGGAACAGGGTGCAGGAAAACACTATTTTTAAGTGAAAAGATGTTCCAGGACTAGAGGGCATGGAATGAAGTTGGAGGGAGGATGATTCAGAGGAAACATGAGAAAGAATTTCTTCACAGAACGGGTGATGGACAAGTGGAACACCCTGCCAGAGGAAGTGGTGGGGGCTGAAACAATCACAGGATTTAAGAATGCATGGGATAGACATAAAGGAATTCTGGCGGTCAGGGGTAAGGCGCAACAGACTTCTAGGAAAACAAACTGAACTTACAAGCTCAAATGGGCAGACTGGGTGGGCCATAGGCCCTTATCTGCTGACACTGTCTATGTATATATATATCTATATGTGAAGGACAGCCTAGCTGTAACCTGCCTTGACTCATTATCCATGGTAAAGGAATTTGAATGCCTATCCCTCAAAGTGGCCCTCTCCCACACCACATTGCTGCAGCTAATCGGCTGCTATAGGCCCCCCTCAGCTGACCTCAAGCTATTATCCCACTTGGGTGACCTAATCAAAAAGGGAACAGAAGAAACTATAATCATACGAGACCTAAACCTAAACTGGCTCTCAAAGGTAGCTGCACCCTTAATATCATTCTGCGATACACATGGGTTTACACAGCTCATAAATGAACCCATCAGAATCAACAAAAAGAATACAAGCAACAGCACACTATTAGATGTTATACTAGTGAATAAACCTCACCTTTTCTCACATGTTGGAGTACTATTCAATGACATCAGTGACCACTGCCTTATTACGGGAATAAGATCAGCATGCAAGCTGTCATCCCCCACCAAGTTCACAATGAGGAAATTAAAGCAAAAATTCAATATTGAGGCATATCTGGAAGAGATAAACCACTCCACATGATGTCAAGAGTTTTACTTAGCAAACACAGTGGAGATAGCGTACGAGGTGCTAAATGACATTATCACAGGTGCCCTTAATATCCATGCTCCAATTTCTAAGGTACGCATCAAAATTAAAACTTACTGTTGACTCATTCCTGACCTTAAAGCCACCCTCCTTGACAGAGACAAGTTATGGAAAAAGGCACGAAAAACTAAGATATCAACTGATTGGGAGCTGTTCAAAAAAGCCAGGAATATCTGTACCAGGAAAGTATGAGATGCTAAGGCTGCTTATTATATGTCTGAACTAGACTCCTCCTGCCACATCCCTGCCAAGTTCTGGAACACCATAAAAGACATAACAGGATACGATCCAAGTAACACACTCCCAGCCAAAATACACAATGGCAAGGGAACTATCTCTGATAGACTGGAAGTCCTGGAATCATTCAACAATCACTTTACAACCGCTGGTCTAGCATTCGACACCTCTCCAGCTAACCAAATGCGTTCCCAGTTAGGTATCAAGAACACTGAAGCACGGTAACAGAGTCCACCTTCTCCTTCATACCAGCCACCCTGAAGCAGGTGGAAGAATTAATATCACAGCTGCACACCAAAAAAAGTGCAGGTGCAGACTCCCTTGATCCCTATTTTTTTTAAATTGCCATACAAGTATTAGCAGTGTCAATAACACACCTATTTAACCTCTCACTACAACTAGGATCTATTGCATCAATCTGGAAAACAGCCCAAGTTATCCTGCTACTGAAAGCAGGGGACTCCATGGACCTCAACAACTACAGGCCAATCTCTATCCTCCCTGTGCTATCCAAGCTGCTAGAAAAAATCATAAGCACCCAGCTAAGAGGATATCTTGAAGAGGCTAATCTTTTAAATCCAGCGCAATCTGGGTTTAGAACCAACCACAGCACCATCACAGCCCTGGCTAAAGTAACCAATGATTGGCAACTCGAACTGGACAAAAAAATTGTGTCTGTGCTGCATTTTTAGACCTGAGTAAGGCATTCGATACGGTCGACCACGAACTGCTCCTCTCCTCCCTGAAATCCATAGGACTTGACTCAACCTCCATTAGATGGTTTAATAACTATCTCACGGGAAGGACCCAGCAGGTGAAGGCTGAAGGAGACCTATCACCACTCAAATCTCTCCAAAGAGGAGTTCCCCAAGGATCCATCCTCGGCCCAATCCTATTTGCCATCAATATCAATAGCATTGACAATAACCTCACCAAAGCCACTGTACACCTGTTTGCAGATGATACAGTATTGTATGTCAGTCACCCCTCTCCCGTAACAGCATGCATAGAGCTACAAGCAGAATTCAACCTATTACAACACCAACTACTGTAAAAAAAACTCCTGCTAAATGCAAAAAAAAATAAGGCAATGTATTTCTCCCTCCAAACACAAGCCGGACACTCCTTCCCAAACAATCTCCCCCACATATCCACTGTCCTTGGTGAATATCTTGAATATGTTACAAAATTCAAATATCTGGGGGTCTGGGTAGACAGTAGACTCTACTACTTAGATCATCTGGAAGATCTGCTAAATAAACTCCGTCAGAGTCTTGGGCTCTATTACAGAATAAAGCACTTTCTCACAAGTGATTCTAAAAAGAAACTGGTCCAGGCCACATTTCTATCAGTATTAGATTATGCAGATTTCCTATGTGGTCGTTGCCCCAACTCATATCTGAGCAAACTGGACACACTTTACCATAGAGCCTTGAGGTTTAGATCCTCTCAGCACTCACCACTGCTCACCTTATGCTGCAGTTGGTTGGACCTCGCTCCAATTTAGAAGAGACAGGAATGCCACACTATGGACTTATAGAGCGATATCAATGATGCTACCAAATTACGTCTCAGACTGCTTCAAACAAATCACATCAAGTAAATATGCCCTAAGAAGTCTAAACTTCATCATGCTTAAAGTGCCCAAATTCAATTCTCGATATGGTAGATCTGCTATCACCTATGTCTTATCTGCCTTATGGAATACGATGCAGAAGACCCTGAAAGTGAACAGATACATCTCATTTACATCCTTTAAATATCTGTATTCGAGGCTTATCAAAGAAAAATGTAACTGTTTCCACAAACAGTAGAGTATTCCTAATTTTATGCATCTCCCTCCCCAGATAGCCAACTCACTGAAGGTCTCCACCTTTACTAAGAGTCACCACCCCTCACACTCCATGCACCCCTCCTTTCCATCTGCCTCCCCTTAATCCCTTGGTATATATCAGAGCCCTATACCCCTGTTATACAACCCCCCCAGTGCTGTCCTTCTGCCCTCTTCATAAGGCCCACAGTTTATCCGTTCCACAGTATAGGTCCCCCCCATCTTCCTCCTCCCCCACCAGCCAGGCACACCACTTCCCGCTCCCCTTCCCCTCACCCCTTATTACCACTACACCTGAATTTAATGTATAGTCTGATTAGAATGTATCCTTAGATTGTGTCTATACTGAATATTCTATGTAGTATCCTACAGTGTGTGCATATTGAATATTTTTTATGTATCTATGTAAATTGAACCTTGATCTTACCAGGTCCATCTTGCAAATGAGCTGTGCTCAATGATGTTCACCTGGATAAATAAAGATTTGATTGATTGAATGACTGATTGATAGCATGCTGGCTAATTGTGGAATGCAGGATGCACCTACTAAAGTGTGCTCTGCATTCTCCAACACTGATACACCTCTGCATTTCTCATACTACCACAACATGTTGCTTGCGTAAGCACAAGACAACATAAAATAAGGAGTTGAGCAGTAATTTAGTTTGTATGGTGCAAAGAGTTGTTACCTTTTATCTAGTTTGGGGGGCTGCCACAAGCAGAATATGACTTCAAGGAGGTGGAGATCATGGCAGCAGAAGAGGCATGATGGCATTAAAAACTTAATGGTGTGAATGTAGAAACACCAATATCTGAGCATGACTTTAGTAAAGGACTAAGTGTGACTTGGGGTTGGGGGATCATCAGGAATTGAGTGAGTCTTTGTATTTTTAACATAATGGTTTTTGAAATGTCCCTCTTCACTGGGTTAGACTCTGTAGTCATCTGTACAGTATGTCACTAAGCCACATGCAGTGGGGTATGGGTAAAAAACCAGATCACCAGACCCAGACCAGAGCTGTAAAATCTGGACTGGGCACAGCTTGTGCAAATATTGCTGATCCTCTCACTCCAGATGATCTGGTCTGACTTTTACCTATCTGGTCTGGTCCTGACAGTTCAGTTTTCAACTATGACAAGGAAGGGTTGAAAAACAGACTTCCAGGAGTGGACCATATATGTAAAAGTCGGACTGAACAGTGGAGCCAGAGTGACCATTTCAGCAGTATTTGTTCAAGTTGCACCCAGTGGCCAGTTTGGAGTTTTACAGAACTGCTGTCATTCAGATCTGTCCATCCAGTTTTTAATCAATCAATCAATCAATCAACCAATCAATCAATCAGTCTTTATTTTATACTGAAAGGTATGTGAGCAAAAATGCCTTTTTACACAAACGTCCCGTTAAGCATAAAAAGAGAACAGAATACCAGGTCAAACAATTACATCGTAAAATACAGTATAAACAGGTCTAACATAAACAGGTATAAAATAGAGATCTAGAGGGATACAGAAAAGAAAGGGGAAGCAAATACGAACATATGAAATTGCTGGCAGAAAAAGGCCCACAGGTCTATCACATGTGCCCGATTCTGCAGCTCTTAGTTTCATAGCACTACAGCTGCCCCGCCCGCACCCAAACCTCTTCCTTCCTCCCTCTCCTTTCCTTGTCTTCCCCCACTTCGTGTTATTGTCTGTACTAACCCTGCCCGTCACTCTATCCCAACCCCACTTAAAGTTATTCACTTTCCTCAGTCTGATTCACTCTTTGGCAATGCATTCTATTCCACCACCACTGTCTATGTAAAGTAGTGCCTCCTCATCTCTCTCTTGAATCTTCCCCTTTCCAACTTCAGACTGTGTCCCCTAGTGAACCTTCCCCCCTTTAAGTGGAACAAACCTCCCTCTCTGACTTTGTTTATGCCTTTCAATTACTTAAAGGTCTCTATCATGTGCTCTCTTTCCCTTCTGTCTTCCAGTGAATACATGTTGAGCTCCCTCAGTCTTTCCTCTAATGACAACTCCCCTAGTCTCATGATCAAAGCAAAGTAATTCTTATGTTTTTCTGACACTGGGATGCCCACTCCTGGTGTCGGATATGCCCCCCATACCCCCTTTTTGTCAGCTGACCTCATGGTGCCCAAACCCCGGGTCAGCATTGACCCTCCCTCCACTAGTCTGGCACATTGGGAGCCTGCCCCAGTGTGCTAAAATCCATTTTGTTTTCACCTGTAAAAAAGAAAACAGTCCCAAGACGTATTTTTTTTTAAAACTAAAAAAAAAGAAAGCGGTCCCTTGTCATTCCTGCCGGGCCCCTCCCCCAACCTGCACCCTCACTCTGCGCATTCAGCCTCCTTGCACCCCCACTCACCCATACTTACCTTCAGAGGTCTGGAGCAGTGATCTTCTGTGGACCAGGAACATGTCTACACTCTTCAAAGACCAACCGGGAACTGAAGAAATGACAGCAGGGAATAGTTTTTTTTTCAATTTAGGTTACTATCTCAGCCAATTCTTGGAGTTTTGGTCCCAAATTTTCAATATGGGGTTCTTGGGACCCCACCTCATGAACACTGGCACTGTTAGTTTGTTTTTTGGTCCTGAAAGGTGATTTCGTGGTCACTGCACAGAATCACCTTTTGGGACTGATTAATAAATTGACAGTGCCACTGTTATAATTGGGGGTCCCTAACCATGATGCTAAGTTTGTTAACAAACTCCAAAATGACTGCATTACACTAGTGCATTGCGACTTTGTACACAAGCTCGTAACGTCAATTTTTTTTTTGGTTCCTCTGCAGCTGGAGGGTGTTACCAATGGTTCCCCACAGTCCAGACTAACCTCATAGCCCCTACTCTTCCCCAAACCTCAAGCTCTTACCCCTTCCTCAACCCTGCACAGTGATCCACCATGGCAGGTACACAACCACCACTGTGGCATCGGAGGGGCTCAATCAGAGGAAGCATTCAAGGCTGAAGCTGGGCAGTGCCTCAAGGCTGGCCATCAAGCGGCATGCTGAGGTATTTTTCCTTTACTCTCTACATGTGCAGTCGTGTGGTGACATCAACACGGAACTATGGTAGATGTCAGCCGCATGCATCCCCGATGTGCTTCTAGCATCAGTAGTGCCTCCAGTCTCCACTGGAGGTCGCCACTGGGCCAGAATGTCCCTGGATCCCACCCCAGGGGAAGGACAGCTGTCCTCCAGATGTTCAATCCTACTCCCTCCCTCCCTGCCAACCCCCAGCATCCGGGCTCGTTCCCAAACCAGGGTCACTGGCTTGCCATGAGGTGTGACATCCAGCGCCTCAACCCTCAGCGCCACAGGACTGGCGACATCACCAATTTTGAATATTTTCACTCCAACTTTCCAACATTGCCATTTTTTCACACCTCCTTATTAACGGTATAGCTGTCATTTTTTGCATCCTGCCTGAAATGTGTTTTCGCACCTGTGGCACAGAGTAGCACAGTCGCTGTGTGAAATCAACTTTTGGGACAGATTAATGAAATCACAGTGCTACTGTTCATGAGGGGATATCCCAAAAAGGCCATGTTGAAAATTTGGTGAACAAATTCAAAAAAATGACTGCATTACAAGTGTGTGTTATGTAATTTCAACGCATGCTAGTAACTTCGCCACTTTTTCATATTTTCACTCCATATTTTCAGCATTGCCATTTTTTCACACTTCCTCATGAACAGTATAGGTGTCATTTTTCACATCCTGCCCAAAATGTCTTTTCACACCTATTGCACCAAATGGCACATTCACTGTGTGAAATCACCTTTCAGGATTGAGGAACAAAATAATAATGCTACTGTTCATGAGGTGGGGTCCCAAAGTGCCCATGCTGAAAATCTGGAAGTGAAAATACCAACAAACACCCAGGGCATTCAGGTTTACAACCATAATGTCCATCCTGTACAGACTGACAGGCATCAGGGTGTGACTTGGGGTCTTCGGCCATAACGCTCATGCCATTCCACCCTCACCCTGCAGCCATTGATAGGCATTGAGGTATGCCTTGGGGTCTTTGGCCCTAACGTTCACACCATTCTCCTATACTGCATCCATCTCAGCTTACTTCTTTGTGGAATGGGGTGAGCATAAGAGCTGAAGACCCCAAGGCACACCCTGACACCTGTCAGTGTCTGTAGGGTGGGGTGAGGTGGAATGGCGTGAGTGTTATGGTCGATGACCCAAAGGCATACCCCAACCCCTGTCAGTCTCTGCAGGGTGGGGGTTGGCGTTAGTCCAATACTTCACTGCCATTCCTATTATGCATCTCTCTAACTCATGCAGTACCAATGCCAATACCAGCAAACATTCGGCATTGACAAATGTTTGTTAATATCAGCATCTCAGTTTCTTGCAGGTCCTGCATATATTTTGCAAGGCAGTATTCAGCTGAGGTCCAGATTCCAATTTTTTCCTGTATTTTGAACTTTCAACTTTTATTGGATATCAAATTGAGATAAATATTATCTCTTTTACAGCTGAATCCAAACATATAGCATCACAAGACAAACTAGAAAACTTACATACACAATTTCAGTTTCCATATAAAATTAGATTTTACATTATGAATATGAAGCATAAAAACATACTTTATCCATAGCAACTGCAATGTTTGGTATACAGCATCATCAAGGAGGACCTAAAGAATTTAAATGGCAACAATACTGTGCTGTGTAATTGTTTAGACTGTTGTTCCCATGTTTTGAGCACTAAACCTGATACAGTTTTATCACCAGTTTTAGCCCTACATCTTGGTATATAAAAATCTATTCGGGCAGAAGACCTTAAAGAATATTGTTTTTGTGACCTGTGAGTTTATTGTTCTAAGCTATTATTTCACCCACCCTGGATAGTGCAGGCCATTCCATTACCCATCAACTGTGCACCCCCCCTAGATTCACAGGATCATTTCCTAGGTGTGCAGTGTGCTGTACAAATGATATAAGATAGTGACAACTTAGTGGTCTGCTCATGCTACACAGGGAGCAAAATCTACAACAAATACAAAACATCCAGATGTTCATTTAGCCCCATAAACAGATGTTCACAAAACAGTTAGAACTAGTTAACTTTCTTTTTTCTTCCGCATCTAGCAAGCTAGACATTGTTTCATAGGTGACCCCCCCCCCAAAAAAAAAGGGAAATAAATCTTTTATTTCTTTGGAATTGCCTTTACAATTAGCACATTTAAAATATTACACACCTCAGCTGGATAAAGAAAAATAAACAGCAATACATATTCAGAGGCAGAAAATAAAATGCTGTGATACAGTCCAACAATGCATTTTACAACACCAGCTATGCCAGATAAACACTCATACAATGACTCCTTAGCTGAATAAATGTGAATTGCTTGAAAACAGACTGCCAAAGAAATGATCATTCCATGTAACACGGTCTGTACTGAACTATTTACTACAGAAGCATCAGTGAGTCACAGCTCCACTTGGGACCTCCGTGCAATGTGTGATAACTATGACTGCACACTATACTTTTGGTGAACTTTATTATTGTTACTTTAAAAAAAAAACACAAGTCACATGATAATGGCAGCACTGTCAGTGTAGCTCTGTAAGTTTTTTTCTCTATCACCCTCTCCCTCTGTCTGTCTGTCTTTCTGTCTGTCTGTCCCTCCACACCTCTCACAGTAAACACCATGAATGTCAGGAGCTTAACAAAAGAGTAGATTTAATTTGTGTATATATTTTGAAGTGACAGTATAGCTGTTTGTGAATTTCTGTGTGGAAATCAATTATAAAAATACATAAATCTCTGCAAGATATGTACATATGACAGATATGTAACTGTGCCTTTCAATTTGATCAATGTATTTGGAGTGGCACAATTCTACCCTATAAATACTATTTTTGTTTCCACTCCTGACATTCTTGGTGAATATTGTGAGACATGTGGGGGGGTGGACAGAGAAATTTACACAGGTGTGCTGACAGTGCTGTCATTTCATGTGGCTTGTTTTTTTTAAAGGAACTATAATACTATCACCTAAAACTCTAGTGTGCAGTCAGAGAAGTCATACCTCACACGGAGGCCCGAGTGGAGCTATGATACCTTCAGTACAGATATGGAATGTTCATTTCTTTGTCAGACAGTCTGTTTACAAGCAATTCACATTTCTTCAGCTAGTGAGTAATTGTGTGACAGTACTTAGTGTAAGTCCTATACCTTTGTAAAGGTATATACTTTGGTACTTTTCTTAACAATAGTGTAAGAAGAAATAGTATTAATATGCCCCTTTTATGGCGAACTGTGTTTTATTGTTAAAGTAGCAACACTGTGATCAACCTATTACCAAGCGTGTACCACCTGTGAATGCCTGTAACACTGGTTGCTTTTTTAATCTAAGAGTCATGTACTGCACTGTTTGTTTGCTGTGATGTATTGCTCTCTTGACAAGGTGCCTTTGTAAATGAGTCTATGACTCAAAGGTCTGTAAACCAATGATCTAATAAATAAATAAAATAAATAAAAACATAGCGGGTGCAGTTTAAGTTACATAGTTTTGACCACTGTAAGCATAATAATAGGACAATGTTGTAAGGGGTTATCTGAAATGAGAAGTGTTGGAACTTGAAGCCAGGTGTAAAATAATGACAGTTACAGTAGTACCTGTTCTAGTGTTTTTCCAGGAAAAAATAATAACATTTTCATTAAGAAGATACAGGTTCCCCTTGACCTCGTTGGCCTCCCATTGACTGGAACAACGGAATTAGGCTGCTGATCTGTGAGAAATATTTTTGTTGCCTTAGGTGTAAGGAACTACATCTCTTGTCGAGTGCACAGCACATGCATATGGCTGATGCATGAAAGAGAGCATGGTTCTGACTCAGTCATCCACCAGGCACTGCAGCCTGAGGGTCTGTGTTAGGACTGTGTTTGATTGTTTTCATAATAATAGTATGAATTGATGTTTGGTACTATATTATAATATCTGGTGGGCACTTTTTCCTTAAAAAACCCAGGCTGATATTTGCTGTAATAACCAGCTGACTATTATGGCAAACATGTGCTGGGTTTCCCTGACATGTGCTCAGGTGCCAGCTGCTCTCTCCCTTTACTCACGCTGGGCACCTGCCATAACTGCTACTCAGTGGTAAGTGAAACCAAAGATCTCTTTTTTTTTATTTTATATAACTGCTGTGGTGAAAAAGCACCTGCCAGCAATTATGTAAAATAAAAGATGGGCCAGTGTGAAACTCTATTTTACACACACCCTCAGTGTGGGATGCTTTTTGAACCTCTTGGCCTTCACCCTCTGGGTTTATGTAGCATCCCTCACCTCGGGGGGGGGTGTAAAATCTTGCAACACACACTACCCTATCCTTTATTGTCTATACAGCAAGCAATAAATTAAAAAAAAATAAAAAAAGGTAACGGAAAACCACAACATAATTTGATAAAAACAATAACCTGATAAGAGCATATTAGCTCCACTTGACCCATGTGACCTCCCATTTATATGGTTGGTGAATATGCACCTAGATTTAATCGATACATATGGTTAAATGTATGACCAGAAAAATGAAGAACTTGGTTTTATTAAATAGTTGTTTTGTTAGGATTGTGTGTAAAGTGCCCTTTCTTTCTTTTCTTTTTTTTTGTCTACCAAACAACTGGTACTCAGGTGATATTATAACAGAAGGGAACTGCTACACACTCTGGTAATTGCTTAACAGTTACACATTAGGTCACTGTGACTCCCATGACCTCCAGCTCTAGTTCTGTATGTAAGTAATAAGCCACAACAGGGTGTGTATTTCAAGGATTTTAATGCATGCCCCAGGGGTATGCTAAGGCACAAGGTTGAAGGCCAAGTGTCCTTACACCCCTAAGAAAAGTGCATTAACAGCCTTGAAATACCACCCTGGAGTGTCTTATCACACTTATAAAATGGGCCACCATCATAAAAGAATTAGTTTGAGTCACCCTGATAGGGATTAAAACTTCTTTACTATTTTCAAACAAGTGTACAATACATTAACTCTAAAACTTAAAAAATTGAAAAGGTAGTCCCTATTAATGCAAAAATAGCATATTTCAGCAATAGAGTAGTACTTTGCCGTAAAAATATTTATTAGTAGTGTTAGTTGAAAATACATATTTTCTCTGTAATGTGAAAATTCTCACATGAATCCATTGCAACATCTGTAAATTTGTAAAAAAGAACCAGTGTAAAACTATATTTTCATTACACTGTTGTATTATAGTTTCTTTGAAAGCAACATTTTCTTATTTATAGGACTGAGGTGAAATATTGGCAGGAAAAAACATGATACCTTTCATTTCAAATCAGTACAAGTACTGTCTCTTAATGGAAATGTGTTCAAAACTTTAAACTTGCCAGGTTGCCTTTTTTGATGGTGGTGGAGGTGTGTGCGTGTGTGTGTGTGTGTGTGTGGAGGGGGTCAGGGTCGGATCTACACAGTAGTCTGATGTATTTCAGAATACTGTCAGAATTCCGACACATGCTCTAAATAGCCATTTTGAAATTTGACAGTTAAAATTCCAGTCAGATCAACTACTGGAAAATGACTACTGTGACAGCAGGTTCATCGGGTGGAGCACCACTAAAGCAGAGGAAAATAAGTTCATTTTCTGAGTGTAAGTCTGCTCAAATGACATGATTTTGTAACTTAATTCAATAAAATAAAAATAGACAGTGTAATTTCAGATGCTGCTGCGGTCGCAAAAGCTGTGTTCAGTCAACGTTTCCTTTCACACAGACTGAATAAATGTTCACTAAAATGTAGGGTTCATTCCCTGAAACTCTGGAATGGAAACTACATTTCACAGCTTTGTTTCAAGAGTGCTGTTCCAATCAGGAAAACAAATGCAAAATTCAGGACACAAGAGTAAGGAAAAGAAAAATCATTGACCCCCCCCCCAATTGAATTATTCCCCTAATCTTTGATCCCATCCAGAGATAGGAAATCATTTTTTTAATTTTTTATTCGGGTTTGATAAATCCAACATCAAACAAAAGCCCTTATGTGTTTTTTCTGTTGTAACAGCTTAAAACGTTCATTTGTATGATAATTTGAATTTTCAGAGGAGATTCAGGCTGTCTTCTTTTGAATCGGGAGTCAGCGTTGAGCAGTAACCCCCCCCACACACACACACATACAAAACCCTCTGGCACCAGTAGCCATATAAACAATTGAAAAATATTGTTTGTTCGGCTGAAAAAAATTATTTATTTATTCCATTCGGTGCCCCCTGAGCAAACCAACCTGATCGCTGCCCCTGATTACAGTCAGCTCCTTATTGTAACCGGCATTGTCAGTGTGTGGGGCTGCTGATTTACAGGAGCAGGTCTCCAGCTGGATAATTTTCATAAGTTTTTTTTTTGTTTTGCCTCTTTTTTTTTTTTGTTTAAATTTAAATATTTTCCATTTGGTGTAGGAAGGGGACTAAGAGGAACACTCCGACTCCTGAGTCCTTCTCCCACCATGAACTGATATCCAGCTGAGATCTTCATTAAATTGCATGAGAAGTCCACAGTGTTTAAAACTGTCTGTGATCTTGTTTGTGCAGCCCCTAAAAAACTGATTTATTGATTCCGTTCAGTGTCCCCTGAGCGACCAACCTGATCGCCACCCCTGATTAAAGTCAGCTCCTTTGGGGCTGCCAATTTACAGAAGCAGGTTTTCTGGATAATTTTCACAAGTTTTTTTTTCTTTTGCTCTTTTTTTTTTGTTTAAATTTAAATATGTTCTCTTTGATGCAGGGGCAGTACTAAGACAGAGGACCCCTCCGGCTCCAGATTCCTTCTCCCACCACAAATTGAGATCCGACTGAGATTTTCAGTAAATTGCTGTGAGAAGTCCCCGGTGCTTAATTGCTGCTTTTTCAGTCTGAAGAAAAAAAAATCAAGCTGAGTTAGCTTCCAATACTGTCCCCCTGGCAGAGTTCCGATTTATAGGAGCAGGTCTCCTGGATTGTAAATCAAAATCCTGCCAGTGGGACAGTATCATGAGCCAGCTCAGCTTGCGTTTTGTTCTTCATACTAAAAAGGCACAAAGTTTAAATTAGAAGGACACAGCTTTAAACACTGGGGACTTCTCACAGCAGTTTACTGAAGATCACAGGTCTCAATTCATGGCGGGAGAATGTTTGTTTCTTAGTCCTCTCCTTCCACCAAAGAGGACATGTTCAAATTTAAATGAAACAAAAAAAAAGACCTAAGAAATTTACCCAGAATACCTGCTCCTGTAAATCAGCAGTCTCCTTGTGAGGAGAGGGGGTTGCAGGGTTATATACAACTTAAGATGATAGGATGAGGACATAGGCATCACCAGGGAGAGAATAAGTATTTTGTTACCTGCACAAATAATTTTTTTTAATAATCACCACTTTTTCATATATATCACGAAGGGGGGGGGTTGTTGTGAGAGTTTACAAGTGTCATGGCATTGCTTAGTGCAGGGTATCCATTCAAGAGGCAAGTGCAAGGAGTAAGCTACAGTCCATTTTTTTGACAAGCCTTCACCCTATCTCTCAATTTAGACTCATGCTAGAATGCAGACAGGCTAGTTAACTTAGAGAATCAGAAAATGTGTATCACTCGGCTTGCAGCTGACCACTTTGATTAGCAGAGTGTTGTCCTGATCTGGCAGTTGCGTTATTGGATTTTGTTTTTGTTTTGCTTATTTTTTTATTATTACCAAGCACTAAACCATCTGTCTCTCTCTGACTATCATATTCATACCACTATGATATGGAGAGATGAAACAGTGGCATGTTGTTTACAGAACCAGACTACAACAGTAAGAGAAAGTTGGTGAACTAGAGGAAGTCGGAAAGCTGAGTGTAGATTAACTTGTCTTGCAGCTTGATAAGAGTAGGGAGAAGGGTGTGAGGGCAAATGTTTCCAGGACAATTGCTATCACTGCCTTGTGGAGAGGGAGGACCTTTACAAGCTTTCAGGATTGAGGAACAGAGTCAAATGAAACAGAAAGGTTAAGTAGTTAGTGAGAAAGGGAGTCACGTGATGCTGAGCAAGGGATAGGACATGTTCGTCGGAGTTCCATTCTTTCACTGACCTAAACTGCAAAAAACACCCGATATATCTCGCTTGTTCACACTAACAACTGAAAGTTAAAGTAATTGGGGATCACAGAGGCTGTTTTAGGAGGTATTTGGAGACAGGCATTCCTTTAAGCATGTCCACTCAGCAATTTGCCGAGGAGGCCACACAAGAATCGAAGACCAAACGTCCTTGCTGCAGCTCTTCTCACCAACCATCTCCTGAGGAGCTTTCATCCTTGCATATTTGTTCGGAGATCACATCTATTAAGGAGGCTCTGCTGAAACTCATTGAAGTTGTAGCTGATTTTAAGCTAGCACTTACGCAGCTAGCCCAAAGAGTCACTGACGCGGAAGCTAGAGTAGCTTCGATAGAGAGAAAGCACTATAAGATGGAGCCCAAGGAGGTGGAGATAAAAAGGAGCTTATCTAAACTTGAGGATAATTTTGATGACCTGGAGGGGAGAAACAGGATGAACAATCTGGTGCTGTTGGGCCTTCCGCAGGGAGAAGAGGGCCCTAATACCATACAGTTTTTGCAGCAGTTTCTGAAAAAGACAGTGAGACCCTCTCCCAATGGCCCGGCATTTATTATTGAACATGCACATAGATCTCTTAGGGCAAAACCCTCCCTGGCTGATCCACCCAGGCCAATTATCTTTAAATTGTTAAATTATTTAGATCAGGAGTTTATCCATAAGGAAGCCAAGAAGTTATCAGCTATTCTCTGCGAGGGTAAAAAACTAAGACTGGTACCAGATTTAACGTTGAAAACTCGACAGTTACACGCTTCATTTCAGCCTATCACTTCAAAGCTGTGGGCTGTGGGTATACAGCATCATCTTCTATATCCTGCCCGATTAGTACTCTAGCAGAAGGAGCCAAGCGTTTTGACTCAGTGGAAGAGGCCACAAAGACTCTGTGAAGAAATTACCCCGACCTATTTGCCAAATGAGAAGGGAGTAGTGTCGTTTAAACATGGGACTAAAGAGACACTTGTAAAGAACATTCAAGAAGAGATAGGTTAGTATTAGAATGTTTAATTGCTTCTGTGTGGCTTTGTTTGACTCGCCGGTTTGGTAGGGAGCTGTGAAGATTAAACTATTAAAGAATGCAATGCACGGTTTCGGGGGCACCATTCCACAGCAGTTTTAAGTCCAATTTACTTTTAATTACACCCAATGTTAATTTATAAGGGAGCTGTTGTGTAGCTTACTGCTTGGTTTTACCCACTAGATGGTGCCAAATGTCCCTTTGTTAATAGGCAAGCGGTTATTGCCAAGGACATTAAGTTTTGCTTAAAAGGCTTCCCTTATCCTTGCCCTTCATTTTTTATTTCTTCTTCTTTGTAAAGAAAGGTTAAGAGATTACAACTAAATGCTGCATATAGCCCAGTGTGTCATTAGCTGGGAGCGAGTTAAGTATTAAATCTTTGGATTTATAGGGGGAACTAGGCAGCAATCTCATGGGATAGATGTGACAATAAGATAGAGGAGTCTGAGCTAAGACAGCTCAGTTATACGCTGTCTAGCTGTTTTTGCGCTTTTATTTTTTACCCTTTTTTATTAGTCTGGCAAAATGCAACAGAAGGTTAAGATTGCCTAGACGTGCAAACCACGGTCTATGGGGCAGCATTTTATGTTAGTTTAAACTGTGCTTGCATTTTGATCCTTAGAATATTATTTTTAGGGAGGAATTCCTATGTATGGAACTACAAGGTTTACTAACAGGAATTTAGCTACTGTCAGGATCCTAAGTTTATATTATAATAATGTTCCTTTTTTGTCCTTTTTCCCATTCCTTAGGGTCAAGTCAAAAGGCTACTGCTGTACACATTTCAGTGATTATCCCAGCTGGAAAGTGGGGTTGTTTACTATTTTCTTTTTTTTGTGTACCCAACTGTGGAAGTTTGATATATAGAAGATGATGAGTTATGGTATTTGTTATTTCACTTTTTTAGAACTACTCTTATATTTAGAGGAGGGGGTGATTCTATATTAGTGGGATGAAGGAGGGTGTGAAAGCAGTTTATCTCTGTGACTTTTTCTTTAATAGGTTGAGAGGTGATCGGACGTTGCTCTCCCTTGGCGAGTATCATGGTCCAAGATTTAGGGAGGGGGCTTAGGGCCCAGGTGAGATTTGTACATAGTTTAAGTGTTTTATTATTTAGTTTAGCTTTAGTGTGTTTAGGGGATATATTTGGGTAGCTCTTTCTTTTTTGGGGGGGAGGGTAGCAGTGCTGGCAGCATAGCCCTTCAAATCATTTATACTGCATGGCACAATCATCTAACAATCTATGCTTAACATTCTGAATATTTTTTCTTGGAATATTAATGGGGGGGGAAGGACAATAGAAAAAATATGTTATTTTAAACCATCTTGCTAAATTTGACCCTATGATAGTGTTTCTTCAGAAAACACACATGCTTCCAGAACAGCTAAAGTTCTTTAAAAAGTGCTGGGTGGGTCAAGTTTTCCGAGCGGGATTCAGCTCTCGTAAGCGGGGCGTGGCCCTGTTGCTAGCCAAAAGATTACCCTTTACTCCTTTAGATACAGTCAGTGATCCTGAGGGAAGATTTATCTTCATTTTTGGAAAATTGGGGAACTTTGATATAGTATTGGGATCAGTTTATGGCCCTAATGTAGAAACCCCTTCCTTCTTTACCCACCTAGCATCGGTATTGGCTCCCTTTCTTCAATACCCTATTATAATCGGTGGTGATTGGAATTTAGTTCAGGCAAGTGATCTGGATTGTACATATTTTAGAGGGCCGGGATTATCTTTAGCTCAGAAGGCCTTAGGGGAATTTATCTCCTCATTAGGTCTTATAGATCCATGGAGATTATTTAACCCATCAGCCAAAGATTTCACTTTCTTTTCCCCTGTGAACAAAAGCTATTCTCGCATTGATTATTTTTTAGTCAGTCATCAGTTAATCCCATGCATCACTGAATAAAAAATATTAGCCCGGGTTATTTCGGACCATTCCCTAATTGCAGTTCATTTAGAATTACCCAGTGTTGCTATTAGTTCTCATACGTGGTCGTTAAACAATAATCTAATAAAGGATAAACAAATAATTTCAAGATTTCAACAATTTTTGCAGGACTCCATTCAGGTTAATTATAACTCAGTCCCTGCGGTGAATCTGGTCTGGGCAGCTTTAAAAGCTACATGGAGGGGGGAACTTATACGTATTGCTACAGTACTAAAAAAGAAAGAGTCAATCCAAACCAATATTTGTTTGCAGAGAATTAGAAATTTGGAAATTAAAGGAATGGACAACCTTTTGTCTCTAGAAGAATAGGAACTTATTAGGCTAAGAACACATTATGCAAGTACTTTACTAGAGAAGGTAGAGAGATCTGCTTCTCTACCAAAAGCTTCATCTATTGGCCAGGGCAGCAAAGCAAATAAACTGCTAGCTTGGCAATTAAAACAACGGTCAGCATCAAAATGGATTGCGGCCATTAAACACCCACAATCAGGTTCTTTGGTGGCTAATCCACCTGAGATGTTAACTCTCTTTAGAGAGTATTACAAAATATTGTACTCCCTTGACCCCTTATCAGGCACCCAATATGAAGCAATGTCAGCCTTTATAGCTAAGGCAGACTTGCCTATCTGGTCGGGAGATAACCAGATCCACCTAACAGCCCCAATCACTGTGGAGGAGATCGCGGAGGTGATTGATTCTTTAAAACCAGACAAGGCACAGGGCCCAGATGGCTTTATGGGCCTGTTCTATAAAACCTTTAAAAGGTACCTCATTCCCCTGTTGCTACAGCTTTATACTTACTGGGGTTCCTTCCCAGTCAATGACCAGTCACTATTTGAAGTGAGAATAATTCTCCTGCCCAAACCAGGGAAGGATCCTACAGAGATTAGTAATTACCAACCTATTTCTCTGTTTAGTATTAATGTTAAAATCTATGCAAAAATTTTGGCCAACAGGTTGGCGGGAGTAATGAAGTGTTTGATAGGCCCTGAACAGGCAGAGTTTGTGGTGGAGCGTACTTCATCAGACCATTTAAGGAAACTACTTTACCTGATTTCTGCATCCAGGGACCCCAGGCTGGAAGCTGTCTTGGTGTCCCTCGATGCAGAAAAAGCATTTGATAAGGTAGAGTGGACATACTTGTTTGAGGTCCTTTCCAAATTTGGCATTCCACAGTCCTTTATTGACCAAATCCGAGTTTTGTATCATAGTCAAACAGCAAGGTTACAGTGTAATAATCACATTTCAGATCCCTTTTCACTTTGTTGAGGCACGTAGCAGGGATGCCCTCTTTCTCCCTACCTGTTTAACTTGTATATAGAACCTTTAGTTAGAGTTCTCAACTTAGAACAAGGGATAAGGTGTATATGATTAGAACATTTGGAACTTAAGTTATCCTTGTTCACTGACGATCTACTCCTGCATATTTTGAATAGCAGGCAGCCCCTTCCTCATGCCCTTCAAATTATATCACAATTTAGTGAGTTTTCAGGATATAAACTCAATAAAAATAAAACTATGGTATATTCCTTATCCCTTCTTCTTACGAGGGACCAAATTGAAAGTATGGGCCTCCAATGGGAAAAAGAATACCTAACTTACTTAGGCATCAAAATATCTAAAGATACTACTAAACTTAAGGAACTTAATTTGGACCCCTTGATGAAAACAACTAAAGAAGATATGGCCAGGTGGAAAAATTTACCATTATCCTTTTGGGAGAGGTCTAATGTTTTGAAAATGACAATTTTGCCCAGGGTTTTTAACCCCCTTAATAACCTTAATATTTATCTCCCTAAATCCTTCTTTCTGTCTCTTCAGAGAATATGTTCAGATTTTCTATGGAAAGGGAAGGCTCCTCGTAGGGCTTATGGGAATCTCACTCGCCCTAGCCTAGGGCAATGGGGGGGCTACAATTACCAAATTTTTATGTTTACTACTTGGCAATTCATGCTAACAGATTTTTGCATTGGTTTACGCCCAAGGCTAATATCTCAGAGAGCCATGTGTGGTTACATTTGGATAATCAGCAATCAAATTCTAGCAATCTTGCCCTGGCAGCATTGTTGTACAACCCATGGTCAAATATCCAATTTAAGCTCAGAAAGTCTCCTCTCAGATGGGATGTGAGAGCTTTACAACAATTATATTCTTTGCTTCGGATCCATCCTACAAAGGATCTGCGGCAACCTTTGTTTAATAACCCAAACTTAAAAATAGACAAGAACATTGTTAAAACCTTCCTCTGGGGATCCCATAATGAGTTATGTTTAAAAGACTTCATTTCAGGGAACTCATTGGTATCTATTTCTACCTTACAAAATAAGTTCATTGTTCCTTCTAAATTCAGGTTTCAGTTAATGGAAATACGCCAGTGTATTAAAAATTTTTTGGGCAAATTACCATGGTCGGATCATCCGGGGGAAGTTTTAAATACCCTTTGGGAATTGTCTAAAGGTTGTAAGTCAGTTTCCAAATTGTATAAGGGAATCTTAAGTCAGGCCTTGGTAAACCCCTCCCCTATAGCCTATTATTTGAAAAATAATCATACCAAGGATTTTTCAGATAAAACATGGAAAACTAGCTGGACTGACAACTTTCTTTTAATTAAGCAAGACCGATTGAGAAACATCCAGTTTAATATTCTGCATAATTTATATTATACGCCTAGCAAATTATATCAGATGGGTAGGTTGTCCTCTGCAGAATGTAAGGACTGTGGTTCTGATTTTGCTACATTATATCATAAATTGAGGTAGTGCCCCAAGATAGCTAAATTATGGGACATGATCAAAAGACAGGTGGCACCTTGTCTTAAAATTGCCCTGTACTTTGATGAGGACACCTGCCTTTTAGGTATGTATTCATCTATCCCTACCTTTTTCCAAAAAGTCCAGGTAGCATTGGTTGCCTCGGTTACAAAGTTGGTAATTCTAAGACATTGGAGGGAGGAATGGGAACCTTCTTTTAGAGAGTGGTGGGTGGAGTTTCTTACCGCCTTAAATGTAGAAAGATGTGTGGCTAGGTTCTCCCACACTGGCTAGAAATTACAGGAATGTTGGGGAGAGCTTTTTTCAATCCTTAAGGATAAATTTGGATATTGAATTAGCTCCCATCTGATTTTTCCCTTTCCTCCTGACAATGTCTAGGATCCATCTTTTTTATCTATACTGCTAAGGGATTTACCATTAAGGTGGTATTTTCATCACTACGCTTACGTTGGGGTGTCACAGTATTTTCTGTTTTAGGTATTCCCCCTTTCCGCTATATCTGGTTCATTTTTTTTTTGCTAAAGGGTTGTGCCATGAGTTCCTATAAGGGTCCAATTTGTTTATACTGTTATTCTTTAAGGTGTAACTGGGCCAAGGAAGAGGGGGCTGCTGCAGGGTGGGAGGGGGTTACTTATTTTGGGGTTTTCCTCTGTCAGTTATGGTTACCGTATTATAAACATGTATGTGCTTGTCTAGTAACAAGATGGAATTTGTTTTGTTTTCTGTATATGTAGATGTTAAAATCTGTACTTAGAAAATAAAGTTACTTGCAAAAAAAAGTAGTTGGTGAGATGTGGTTTACCAGTAACCATACTTGGGAGACTTCAGTACCTGGCTATGTACTGTTCAGAAGAGACTGAGGTGCAAAAAGGGGGGGTGGAGTGGCCCTGTATGTCAATGAAAATATAAAAGCTATAGAAATTCAGAATTCACATGAGGAGCCAGAAGAACTGTGGGTCACCCTGGAAACAGGAAATGGGACAGCCATAAGAACTGGGGTTGTCTACAGGCCCCCAGACCAGGGGGAGGACATAGACACATTACTGTTAAAAGATATACAAAACATGACAGCTAAAGGGGAGGTTCTGATAATGGGAGACTTCAACATGCTGGATACAGATTGGTCAATACCAGCAGGAACATCTGCCAGAACTAGACACATGGTGGATTCACTGCAGGGGGAGGACCTCAAACAACTGGTACAATAACCCACAAGATACAGGGCTATCCTAGATCTAGTACTGACTAACAGGGAAGGGATCTCAGATCTCCAGCTAGAAGGTCACCTGGGGGCCAGTGACCATTACATGGTATGGTTCAATTTGGCTACTACATCTACATCATCCCATTCCAAGGCACAAATATGGGACTTCAGAGGAGCTGACTTTGATAAGATGGCCAACAGAGTTAAGCTAGCCCCTGGCAAAAAAAAAAACACAGGTGAGGGGGTACAGGCAAAGTGGGCAAGCATTAAGGATGCAATACTTAAAGCAACATCCCATTGTGTTAGACAGAAAAGGAAGTGCAAAAGAAGAAGGAAATCACTTTGGTTCTCAAATACAGAAGCAGAAAAGGTCAGAGCCAAAAAGTTGGCCTTCAGGAAATATAAGGGACACAGCGGGGTGAAGATAAGGAGGCATACCAAACTGCCCTAAGGGAAGCAGGGAAAGCAGTAAGACAGGCAAAGTCCCAAACTGAGGAAACACTAGCACGAGCAGTAAAAGAAGGTGACAAGACTTTCTATAGATACATTAGTGAAAGGAGAAAGTCCAGTGGGGGTATTGCTAAGCTCAAAGGAGAAAAGGGGGGCATGTGAGGAGGAGGACCCTGTACAAGCATCTATCCTAAATAGATACTTTTGCTCAGTATTTACTGAAGAGAAGGTAGGGCAGGACCCACAGCTCAGCACCATGGACACGGGGGGGGGAGGTGAGCACTACTCCCTTCACAAAAGAAAGGGTCCTACAAGAGCTTGCTAAGCTCAGGGTGGACAAGGCAATGAGACCTGATGGCACACATCTCAGGTTGCTTAAGGAGCTAAGGGTGGAACTAGCAGAGCCATTAGCAGAACTGTTTAGTGAGTCTCTGAGCACAAGACAGGTCCCAGAAGACTGGAGAAGGACTCATGTGATCCCGTTCCACAAGAGTGGTAGCAGGGAGGAGGCAAGGAACTACAGACCAGTCAGTCTTACCTCAGTAGTGGGCAAGATTATGGAAGCACTCCTTAAGGAAAGGATAGTGCAACACCTGGAATCCATAGGGGCACAGGATCCAAGACAGCATGGGTTTTACAAAAGGAAGGTCCTGTCAAACTAATCTCATAGATTTCTTTGACTGGGTAACCAGAATGGTGGACCAAGGGGGAGCAGTTAATATCACCTACCTTGACTTCAGCAAAGCTTTTGACACTGTTCCTCATAGAAGATTGATAAATAAGCTGGGTAGGCTCGGGTTGGGTCTGAAGGGTGTGTAAAAAAATTGCAGATCACACACCTTCATACGTATTATTTTTTATAATAACTGATGCTAAGTAAACAAAACTCAGAGTCTTAGCATTATGTGCTTCCTACGTTGCTGATTCAACCTTTGTATAGGCTGCATGGCATGCTGGTTGTTATGACGACAAGGTGAAAGTTCAACAGCTTCTTCATTGTTTAAATAAAAAAAAAAAACTGAACAGTTCAATTTTCTGAGTCAGTAAGTACCTTAGCGTGGTACACACAACCTGGCATGAGACAGTAAAAACCATATCAATTTGCAGGTTGATATGACTTTTTACAAGTCTCAAAAATGGGTTGTTATCAGGGGTCACCAGTTATTATATACCAATAAGACCACTCAAAAGTGAAAGGAGTAATGAAGATTCCAGAATGAACAGTTAGAATGCCCAGAAGGCTAGAGCGGTGCATTCAGTACCACTATAAGCATGGGGTGAGTAGGAGTACAGATGGAAGGTAGTGGCTAAATACTTTTGAACACTGGAAGTTACAAAACACTAATTAGCCACACACTGTGCCATAAGCTACAGAAATGTGGCTAGCCAGCTAAAAACCATGCATATCTTCTGGGATTTTCCCATAATAACACTTTTCTGGACAGAAATGAAAAAATATTTTGGCAGAACAATTCTCAATCAGCTCACAGCTCTTCAACAGATATCTAGTGCTGGAAGTATATCCCCCCTTCACCCCAGGTAAAACATAACCATGATAGATACAATGAGCTGGTGAGGCCACACCTCAAGTACTGTGTACAGTACTGGAGACTGCCCTTAAAGAGGGACATACAGCTCCTGGAAAGGGTACAGAGGAGGGCTACCAGGATGATTCAAGGACTGGGGTAGCTGACATACGAGGACAGAGTTAAGGAACTCGGCCAGTACACTTTGGAGGAGAGGAGAGATGGGGGGACATGATCGAGGTGTTTAAGTACCTCAATGGAATAAATAGGGTAAACACGGAGGGGATCTTTAGATTAAAGGCGGGAAGAATCACCAGAGGGCATCTGAGGTTCGAGCAGACTCGATAGACCATAAGGTCTAATCTGCTGGCAATTAGTATGTTACTGTGTTAGATTTTTACTGTGGGGGTGGCTAAGGCCCTCACTTAATTGTGACTCATGCCTGCCCAGAGATTCACTTTTGAATACATGTTTCTGAGTAAATTAGAAAATGGAGGAGTTCACTTTACATGTAGATTCTGGTTAAAAAAGAGAAACACACTAGTGATTAGTTACTGTTCTTTAAAATTGTAGAACAAAAGGAATGGATGCCAGCTTTAGGCATTTGGGCAGAGACATATTTGTAGTAGCTATTCCTCAGTATCATCTGGAGCTGTAAATTACCAGGCCGGATTAAGGCATAGGCAACATAGGCACTAGTTTTGGGCCCCCACCTGCCAGTAGGCCTACAAACAATCTCCTAACTATATTTACTACATATCCATTTCCTTGTGCTGAATTTTTTTGTAATGGACTTGACTGCTGAATAAGATGAACAAAGCAGAAGCTGAACTATGATGGAAATCTCACCTTCCTGATTAGGTGTTAAGTACAGCTGATGACCTCAGGGGGCTGGAACCAGATAAACTTTTAAGGTGTAAACAGGTCCTATTCCTTTGCTTTGTCTACTTGACTGTGAAGTTCACCTCCCTGATTAGGTGTTAAGTACAGGTGATAGCTATGTGGTGCTTCAGCCAGACTGAATTTTAAGGTAAAAATATGACATTTTCCTTTGCTTTGTCTCTCACTCCTCTGGAATCCCAAGTGGGAAGAAGTAGCTAGAAAAATCCTGCCTCTCCCCAATTTGGTGTTCCTGATAGGGAGAATAACTGATGGTGCACATTTTGAATGGGAGCCCCTTGCAGTAGTTTGTCCACTACTTGTCTAATCTGTTGTGCATTTAAGGGGCCCTATCATTCATACTGGAAGGATCAGACAGCCAGTACAGAGAGCTTATTGGAGAGCCTGTTCCACATTCCAGATGCCTCTCATTAGCACATAGATGTTCTGTGAAATTCCTATCCCTGGATCATGTACTGTGCAAACAAATGTTGTGGTTCACAAATCCAAGTGTTCTGAGTCTACAGTACATGTTTTCCAGGTTCTTTGCTTGAAGCTGTAACTACTTTGCTATACAATACTACCTAATGTTTTAATTAATTTTTACACCCCTTGACTGGAATTGGATTATCATTGTTAAATGTAATTCTCCTATGAGGGAAAATTAGTGGGAAGGTTCACAGAATCACAGAAGGTGATGGCAGAAAAGGACCCTATGGTCCATCTAGTCTGCCCCTTGCCCCCCTTGTCCACTCTACCTAAGCCCCATGTGTCTGTCCAAACAGCCTTAAATACCTCTATGGTCTCTGAATTCACAACCTCCTCTGGAAGCCCATTCCAGTTCTCCACCACTCTCTCCATGAAAACTGACCTCTCACATTGCTCTTGAAGTGCCCGCCCTACCTGGAGTCTCAGTCCATGCCCCCTTGTTATGTTCCCTTCCTTCATGTGGAATAACTTCCCTGTGCCTCCCTTATTCATCCGTTTGGAATATTTAAAGGTCTTAGTCATGTTCCCCCCCGGTCTCCAATATATATAGCCTCAACTCCTTGCACCTCTGTTCATATGACTTGCCCTCCATCCTCTGCACCATCATGGTCACCTCCGTTGGACCCTTTTGTTTGAGTCTATATCTTTGCGCAGGTAAGGCCTCCAAAACTGGACACCGTACTCAAGGTGTGGCCTGCCTGATAAATTGGTACCAGGACCTCCCCTTGTCTGCTGGTGATCCCCCTGCTGATACCTACCAGCATCCCATACACCCTCCCCACCACCCTCGAGCATTGCTTCCCTACCTTTAGGTTTCTGGAGACAATTACCCACAGATCCCTCTCATCCTCTGACACCCTTACTCTCTCACCACCCAACATATATTCAACCTTTTGATTCCTGTGCCCCAGGTGCATAGCAGCACACTTCTTGATGTTGAATTTTAGCTGCCAGGTCTCTGCCACTCCTCCAGTAATCTCGGATCCCTTCTCATGTCCTCCATCCCCACAGGGAAGTTAACTCTATTACACATTTTTTGTATTATTTGCAAAGAGGGCCACCCTCTCTAATAGTCTGCCCACAATGTCTAGTACATAGATACTGAACAGGAGGGTCCCTCCACTGATCCCTGTGGAACTCCACTCCTCACCTGCCCAATTCCTGAGTACACACTATTCATCACCACCACCACCACCCTCTGACTCCTATCCACCAACCAGTTTTCAACCCATCTTGTTACTTTGAGCCCTACCCCAGTGTGATCCAATTTGTTGACCAGCCTCTTATGGGGTATGATGTTGAAGGCCTTACTGAAATCCAAATAGGCCACATCCATCACACCTCCCTGGTCCACTACCTGAGTCACCAAGTCATGAAATTCAATCAGATTGGACTGGCATGACTTGCCCCTAATGAACCTATGATGTCTGTCATCCAGCAGTCTGTTCATCTCCAGCCACTCCAGGTCCATGGTTGAGTTTGGGCTGGGACAATGAGTGTCATGAAAATGATCATCAAAGTTATGAAAAAAAAAATGGGCTGAATTTTTTAACAATTTTCACAGATGGCTACTGAACAAATGAAATAGCCCTGGGGTGTGACCAAAGGTAGTTAGATGGGTGAGACACTGTCTAAAAGGTAGAAATCAGAGAGTTGTGGTATATGGTATGCACTCAGGGGAAGGCAAAGTGGCTAGTGGGATGCCACAGGGTCAGTGCTAAGTCCAGTACTCTTCAATATATTTATTTACAATATTTCTGAAGGGCTGGTAGGGAAGGTGTGTCTGTTTGCAGATGATACCAAAATTTGCAACAGGGTGGACACTCTGAGGGGTGGAGCAAATAAGGGAGGATCTTAGCAAACTGATGGTGGTCAAGAGCCTTGCAACTGGGCTTTAACGTAAAGAAATGCAAGATTATGCACCTGGGTCACAGGAACCCTGATGCTAAGTGCCATCGGGGGGGAGGAGAGAACTGATGGTCACAAGACCTGGGGTAATTATTTCTGAAGACTTGAAGGTTTCTAAGCAGTGTGATAAGGTGGTGGGGAAAGCCAGCAGGAAACTGGGGTGCATAGGCAGTGGGATCACCAGCAGAAGAAGGGAAGTCATGAAGCTGGTGAGAACTCACCTTGAGTACTGTGTACAGTTCTGAAGGCCCTACCTCCGAAAGGACATAGACAGGGTTTAAGTGGGTTAAAGGAAGGCAACCAAGATGGTGAAGAGCCTGCACTAAAGGCCTATGAGTACAGATTCAGGGAATTAAACATACATTTTTTCAGGAAGAGAGATGGGAGACATGATAGAGACATATAAATATCTCACGGTTGTGAACAAGGTACAGGAAGGGAGTATTTTCCAGAGGAACATTTGCAAGAGAACCAGAGGTCACACAATAAAACTGTGTAGGGGGGGACTGAGGGGGGATGTCAGTAAGTTTTTCTTTTCAGACAGGGTGGTGGGAGCTTGGAACAGACTCCTGGTGGAAGTGTCGGAAGCTAAAATGATCACAGGATTCAAAAACGTGTGGGATAGTCATGAAGGAATCCTAGCACCAAGACAAACATGGGGAAATCTGAGGATTTACAGGGGGCTAAGGAGGGGCTATAGACAGGATTAACAGAGTGGACTAGGTGGGCCAGGTGGGCCTTACCTGCTGGCAACTTTTATGAGAAAGGGTAGTAGAAAGGTATGAATTTTGATTCATATTTTGTTGTCCATGTCTCTTACAAACTGTATACTAACATGAGATGCAGTTTGTGTATAAATGGATTCCCAAGTTGCCTGACAGTCTTTGATAGGGTCCCTTTGTGGAAAAGTGGCATAGTCATGGCAAAAGGGGGCCCCCATATTTCTTTTAGGCCTAGGGTCCCAGGTTACCTTAATCTGGCCCTGGTAAGTTATAATCACACTCAGTCTCAGATAACTGTAAGATATTGGATATAATTTACCATGCTGTCTGTATGTGTGTTAAAATATGAAATATATGTTTTGGTTTGAAAATAAAAACACTCTAAGTTAAAAATGAAATGATAGAGGGACAGGGAGAGTGTGGAAGAGGTTGGCATTGACTTGAGTGGAAGAAGTGGTTTGGAGAGATGCGTCTTAACCTATATTTAGCCTTCTGCCTTCCTCCCCATCCACCACCATCCCCAGACTGGAGTAATTGGCAAAGAAACTCTTCTCATTCAGCTGCCAGAGATGTAAGCATTAAACAGGAGTGGGCCTAGGAACTCATCCAACCTCTTCTTCAAAATGGCTTCCATCACTTTTCCACCACAGACATTAGGCTGACAGGCCTATAATTTCCTGGCTCCTCTTGTAGCCCTCTTTTGTGAATGGGCATGACATGAGCCATCCTCCAATCCTGAGGCACACATCCAATCCATAGGGAGTAGCAAAAGAGGTCCACCAGGAGAGCAGCCAGTACATCTGCCATTTCCATTAGCACTCTGGGATGCAGGCTGTCTGGACCCAGTGCATTATCTGTTTTTAGGGACCTGAGGGCATCCCTTACCCTACCAGCAGGAATTTTGCCGTGTGTTACCTCCTACTGTCTTCAAAACTGAACCCCTCCCCACATGAGGTTCCCCCCTTTTTCAACTATAACCCCCCTCCCCCTGTACGGTGCTGTCCCACCATCATCTCTAGTGTAGACTGAGGCAAAGTAGTCATTCAATACAGTCAGGAAAGCAGTCATGGAACACATACCAGCCAATAAATCAAAATGTTCACAAGAATAAGCACGGTTAAATCAGCCTTTATGGAGATCACGTGATACAGAGTGCTGAGTAGAAGCTCCTTCAAGAAGCTTCTGCCTCCTGATTACTAAATCGTCTTTTTTTTTTGGACGTCTGAATGCCTTAATTTTCTCTGTTTTTGAGATTTGGTGCTGCCTAAACATTTTGGAAGTCCAGTTTGAGTGTAATTTTGGCAGATGGAGGCTTACATGAAGGAAGCCCTGCAGAAGCACACCGCCCAGCTACTCCTGAAAAGACCTCTAAAAAATCCAGGGCTTCGGGTGGGCCTGAGAGGCCTGATCCTCCAAGTCAATTTGGAGATCAGGAACCTTTAACGCTCACTAGGTTCCTTGAAGAGTTTAAACCCTTTCGTGAGGAAATGAAAGAAATGTCAATGGATCTGAAGTCTCTTTCCAGAAAAGTGGATGAAGTCTCGCTATCTGTCTCCGATAATACAGCTCAAATAGTCTCATTAGAGAAAAAGGTGGAAAATCTCTATCCCGATCTGGTCTCTATGCGTCAGAAATTATCTCATCTCGAATCCAAGCTCGAAGATTTTGAGAGCCGCAGCCATAGAAACAATGTTGTGATACTCGGGTTACCAGAGGGAGAAGAAGGCCAACATGTGGTGGCATTCATCCAGAAGTTGGTGGAGTGGGTGGCCGGCCCCTCTCCTTTTGGACCGGGCTATATTATAGAGCGAGCTCACAGGTCCCTATGGCTTAAGCCTTCACTGGGGGACCCCCCGTCGCCATCCCATTATCTGTCAGTTTTTTGAACTACCTGGAGAGGCAACATTTTCTGCAGAAAGTGAGAGCTTTGCAAGAGGTTCGCTGGGAAAACATGAAACTGAGAATATCACAAGATTTGCCTGGCATGAAGCGAAAAGCGTTCCACCCTATTGTTTCAAGTTAATTGCAGCAGGCTTGAAGTTCAGGATGGGATACCCGGCCAAGTTACAGGTTCTAATAAATGGATCCTGGTCCAACTACGATGATCTAGCAGTTGCCCTGACAAGTCTTAAGTCTACATTACCAGATCTATTTAAGGATCCTTGAGATGTTGTGGTCATAGAACGGAGAGCTGTGTGAAGTGGAGAACTGGAACTCTCGTTTTTTCCCTTCTTTGGGAAGCCTTTCAGTGTGAAGGCAAGGGAAATTTCCCCTGTTTTGTTTGGACTGGGGGGATAAGCACAGGCCGCGCTTGTTATTATTTTTCTTGGCTCCATTCACAAAGGATCCATGCTGGCCAAAGGCAAAAAGACACTCGTTGTCTCGGGCCTGCTTATGGGGGGGAATACCTCAAGTTCTAGTATTTTTTGTGTGATAAACATAATAGAGTGGGGAGTTGGCTTTGTTGAGATTTAGATTTGGAGTTAGTTGATCTGGAACGGAATTAGAGCTGTCTTGGGTTTTTTCTGTAGTTTGTTCTTACTATGTCATGAACTGGAACTGGCCACTAGAGGGCATATCAAGTATTAGTAATTCACGAGGATGCAGCCCTTAATTTGAGGTGGATTTCTTCTAATCCTTTCACCAGACTTGAGTGCTGGACAGTTAATTCTCACAGGGTGAGCCAATGCACTTGGAGGTGGGTTACATCTGGGAAGACGCGTTTGTTCTGCCTTTCCTTCCTGCAATGCGATTACTATTCTTTTCTCAATTCCTGCTCTTAGTCTGGGGCATAGGTCAATCCCCCTCACTGGGTTCTTGATCTGGTTTTGGTCCTTCCTTGGTTGCCTCGTGAGGCAAAGATGACTTTTGCTTTTTCTCCTGGCCTTGTCTGGATTGCCATAGTTGCCTGGGTTGTGCAGGAACCTCGCTGTGACCCCCTTTTTTTAATAGGTTCTCAATAGGTTCATACGTAGGTGGGTTGGTAGTTAAAGCCCAAGACCGCTCTTACCCTTTTTTTTTTTTTGGAATAAACAGCACTGTGTTGTTTTTCCAAATGAAGTTTATGGGATGTAAAAGTTTCTATTAATGGAGAGTCATTATCAGGGGCGGGAGGTGAAGGAAAAGCACCAGTACTGTGCTGAACGTTGCTTGTGACAGTTTAGAGGGTGGGGGTGGGCTATGGGTATTGTTGGAGGAGGGGTGGGCAGGGGATTGAGGGACTCAATTGTGGGGGGTTAGGGAGGAGGGTGGGCTTTACTGCAGTAACCATGGGTGGATGTTTACAGGGGGTATGTATCCCATGTGCTGAGCTGTATATATCAAGTCTAACTACCATTACAGGATGGCTAATGAGATAATTTTCGCAACTTGAAATGTTAAAGGGATCAGAAAGAAGCACAAACAATACCAGGCTCTCAAACATTTAAGCTTACTTAGCTCTCAAATAACTTTTCTATAGGAAACCCATCTATTAGAAGGGGAAGCTTTACAGTTAAGAAGACAACTGGTGGGAATGATCTACAGTGCCCAGGGATCCACAAATAGCTGCGGGGTCATGCTCACGATTAACAGTGGCATTCCCTTTGTTCTACACAGATCATTAAAGATCCCGAGGGCATGTTCATCCTTGTTAAAGGTGCCCTTTGGTCCATTCCAATATTATTGGGCAGTATTTATGGCCCTAACTTAGATGACCCAGGTTTTTTTATGAGACTTATATCTGCTATTCTCCCAATGCTTCCCATCAGGATTATTTTAGGGGGGGATTTTAACCAAGTACTTGAGCCTAATTTAGACAGATCAGGGAGAGGTCGGGGGGTCACTCTGGGGCAGAAGGCATTTAAAGATTTATTGGATCAATGCAGACTCTGTGATATCTGGCGTGTTTTACATCCTGATTCCCGGGAGTTTACCTTTAGGTCAATGACACACAGCTCGCAGTCCTGCATTGATTACATACTTATTTCTCAGGGCCTGCTACCTGGGGCTAAGACTTCCTCGATTCAACCTGGCCCACTTTCTGACCATTCACTAGTATTATGTAATTTGGTATTGCTTAATTTACCTAACAGGGAAACTAGATGGAAACTTAATGAACAACTTCTCAAGGATGTCAAATACTGCAAACTTATAAAGGAACAAATTGAATCCTTTTTTTCATCTAACCCATTGGATAGTGCAAAGCTGAATATTTTGTGGGGGGCTTTTAAGGCCTTCACGAGAGGGATCCTTATAACTATGGCGGTCGGCAGGAAAAGGGCACAGGAGAAGGAATTAATATCATTACTATCCAAAATTAGATCACTGGAAAATAATTTCTCGAATAATCCCCTGGATGAGGATATGAGGAAACTTCTAGTGTTGAAAGATAGAAACTTGGAGTTACTCCAAGATAAAGCAGAATTAGCCATTATTCGTACAAGAGTCAGTTACACCAACCAGGGAGAAAAGGCAGGGCGCCTACTGGCACTGCATATTAAGCAACAAGAATCAGTGAGATTTAGCCCTCCTATCAGGGCAATGGCTGATGGATCTTTAAAAGTATCTCCCACTGAAACAGTTCAAGAATTTGCCCGTTACTACATAAACTTGTACAGTGACATGGAGCATCTCCCTTGCCCTGGGATTATGGAGAGTTACCTGACAGATTCGCATTTCCCCCTCTCCCTGATCGACACAAGGACTTTCTGGTTACACCTATTTCTCAGGAGGAAATTGCCAACGTTATTAGTGAATTGCCGGCAGACAAGGTCCCAGGCCCTGATGGGTTTTCCTCCTTATTTTATAAAGTTTTTCGGGACCTCTTACTACCAGTACTCTGCCGTTTATTTCAGCATGTTTTAGCTGGGGTGGAGACTGATTCCCACCTTTTTGAGGCTTTGATTGTTCTGCTCCCCAAACCAGATAAAGATCTTGAGCTGGTTCAAAGTTATAGGCCTATCTCACTTTTAAATCAGGACATTAAAATTCTCTCCAAAATACTAGCCAATAGATTAACAGTTGTCCTTCCTGAGCTGATAGGTATAAATCAGGTAGGTTTTATGAAAGGGCGTTCATCTTCTGACCATTTACATGCCTTATCATGTGTCTTCTCGGCTACCAGGGATGCCGAGGTCCTGGCTGGACTGCACTCCCTGGATGCCGAGAAGGCATTCAATCGAGTGAACTGGATCTTTTTATTCTGAGTTCTGGAGGCTTTTCATTTTCCCTCTCAGTTTATTTCCTGGATTGCCGCACTTTATAAAAACCCCACTGCAAGAATTTCTGTGAATGGCGCATTCTCTAGGCCCTTTTTGCTTCATTCAGGTACTAGGCAAGGATGTCCCCTTTCTCCCTTGTTATTTAACTTATATTTGGAACCTCTCATTCAAAATATTCTCAACAATGTTTCTATACAGGGTGTGAGAGTTGGGCGACATGAAATTAAAGTCACTGCATACACGGATGACCTGTTGATACACTTATCTCACCCTGTATCTTCAGTTCCGGCTTTGCTAAAGGAAATAGCAAGATTCAGTGACCTGTCCAATTACAAACTGAATGCTAGCAAATCTCTATTTTTTCCATTAAATCACAAAGTTTTCAAAAATGACATTAGCCCTTTTGGTTTGTGTTGGACTTCCAGGTCATTTAAGTATTTGGGTATTAAACTTTCTCGTAACCCTCTATCATGGTTTAAGGAAAATCTGGACTCTCTGTTGCAGTTGATAACTCATGACCTTGAGAGGTGGTCTAAACTTTCTATTTCACTATGGGGCAGGATCAACATAATTAAGATGAACATATTTCCTAGAATCTTCTATCCATTATCTCTCCTTAACACCTTTATTCCCTTACTCTGGTTTAAAAAGACACATGGTATATTCACTAGATTTATCTGGGCTGACAGATATCCTCGGTTGACTTATCATAAACTGGCAGCCCCGAAATTGGAGGGAGATTTACGAATTCCCCATCTGGCCATATATCACTGGGCTAGTCACCTGCCAAATGTTTGAGATGGGTATCTCCCGGCCCAGAAAAGACCAACCGGTTTGGCTCAGAATAGAACTGGATGCAATTAAGTCCAAGAACTTAGACCCTCTTACACTATTCTTCCTTAAGTTTCCCCAGGTACGCATGATAGAAGAGTGCCCCATAATAATGACCTCTCTAAAGATTTATTCTCAAATGTGTTCATTTTTACAATATTCCCCTCATCATGACCTGGTCCAGTCTATTTGGAACTCTCCTTCATTCACTATTAATAAGAACCAGATTTCCTGTCAATGGTTGCCCCAATTGGGAGATGGGAAGCTTTCTTCCTTTACGGATGGTAAGGGGCATTGGTTATCTGTGGAAGATATCCTTAAGAAATTTCTCATCCCGGCTTAATCCCATTTTAAAGTTATACAATTAAAGCATTTACTTGTAATTACCTTTGGTAACACTCCACCCTCCCAAACCTTCACTTCTGTGATACCTGAGGTTTCCCCACTCTCTGGATCTTCGGATGTAATCTCTAAATTATATCAGGTTTTGTTTTACAAAAAATATGGGGGTCCATTTGGGCCTTCAAGATTCTGGAATAATTTTTTCCCTCAACATTATTTGGATTGGCACTCTTTGTGGAGGTCATGTCATAAATTCATTTCTCAAGACAGACTGCGTCTCATGCAATATCACATTTTACATAATTTGTACTATACCCCGGTTAAATTACAGAAGTGGGGCCACCTGGATTCCAATATATGCAATAAATGCTTGCAGGAAGAGGGTACACTTCTTCACATGTTTTGGTCCTGCCCTAAAATCTCCCCCTTATGGGTTTCAATTAAAACTTCCTTGGACCCCCTGCTGGGCCTTCATGAATACTTCATTCCCAAGATCTGCCTGTTAGGGGACTTATCCTCTATTAGAGTTAAGGTACGAAAGTACCACATTTCTATGATTGCCTTATCGGCTAAGAAGCTTATTCTTCATCATTGGAAAGATAGGTCCTCCCCATCTGTTCAGGAATGGGTAAAAGAAATTCTGTCTAATCTGCGCAGAGAGAGAGTGATTGCTAGTCTCCATAACAAAATGACAGTGTATACTAAAATCTGGGATCCCCTTCACTCCTTAATTTCTCTTGTTCAAGTATAAGCGCATCTCAGACTATATTGTCATGTAAGACCTCAAGTAGTGAGCTTGGCGTTGACAGGTGCTAGGTTTGGTTACTGCAGTAAGGGTATGGTAGGGTGGGTTAGGCAGTTACTCCATTACATTGTACCGGAATGTCATTGTCACTGTCACTTAAACTGCCTTTTGTTGTGGAAAATGTATCAATAAACTTTAAATTAAAAAAAAATCAGACTTTACTTGCAGATTGGAGTACAAATGAAATATGCAAAGTGCAGCAGTGTGGAAAAATGGACGCATGTCAGTGAGAGGAACACCCACTAACGTTTCACCCATATGGTCTTTGAGAAGTCTGTTTTACCTGCGCTTATTCGTGTGGACATTTTGATTTACTAGCTGGTGGGTGTTCCATGATGGCTTTCCTGACTGTGAGTTCCTGTGTTACTGTGAACCCTTTCCCTGCAGGCAGCTCCTTCCTGTCTTGTGTAGTCATTCAATACCTGAGCCTGGTCCCCCACCTCCTTAACACACCCCCTCCTTGTCCTCAACATGCTGATCTGCCCCTTCAGTTTCCTCCTTTCCCTGATATACAGTACAGAAAGAATATTTTATCACCTTGCCTGATCCCCTGAGCCAGCTTCAGCTCCACAATAGCCATGGCCAATCTCAACTCCCTGGTAACTCTTTTGGATATGTCATCATACTCCTCCTCCTCCTCATCCTTAACCCCACACATTAACTTGTATCATCTGTAAGCTCCCCTCTTCTCCCATACCACTTGATGTACCTCCCTGGTCCACCATCATGGTTTCCTGGTTCCCCCAGCCCTGCGTCTGACCTTAGTGCAGGCCCTAGTGGCTTGCAAAAGCCCTCTTTTTCTAACTTCCCACCTGCTAGTCGATTGTTGTACACGTGGACATGGGGTGCTGATTCTCAAATGGTGAATGCATGGTGGTGGAAGCCCAGAAGTTGAACTGCTGTCATTTTACATGTTGGGTGCTCACACTGCTAAGTTATTACATGAGACTTTGGCTGATGAGTCACCAACTGAACCAGGTATCATTTCTATATCTTATAACATGTTTTGTTCAGTGTGGAACTTTGTATGGTCAGTAACAAATATTTTTTTTTCTCACCTCTATTTCCTTAGGTGTAATGCTGATCATAACCCTGAGAGAAATCACATCACCATTGTTGAACTAAGTCAATGTCCACCTGTTCTTACAGAATTCATTGAGGATACATACTGGCTGCACCCCTGGCGGAGCTTTTCAACAGGTCACTTGAGACAGGGAGGGTACCTAGGGATTGGCGAGAGGCACATGTGGTACCAATCCATAAAGGGGGGTCGAAGGAAGTACCAGGAAACTATAGACCCATCAGTTTAACCTCGGTGGTGGGAAAATTACTGGAGAGTATACTAAAGGAACGATTGGGGGTTTACTTGGGGGAGGTGGGAGGTCTGGATAGTCGGCAGCATGGGTTTGTGCCAGGTAGATCATGTCAAACCAACCTTGTGGAGTTCTATGAATGGGTAACATCAGAACTGGACAGGGGTAAGCCTGTGGATGTATTATTCTTGGACTTCAGCAAGGCGTTTGACTCTGTCCCCCACAATGGTCTGGTGGAGAAACTGATGGGGTTAGGAGTAGGCCCTTGATGGTCAGATGGATTGAAAACTGGATAGCTGGACGCACTCAGAAACTAGTGGTCTGTGGGGAGCTCTCGAACCCTCACAGAGGTTGGTAGTGGGGACCACAGGGCTCGGGTCCTGGGTCCAATCCTGTTTAATGCATACATATCAGACATCAGGATGGTATAGGTGTGAAATGAGTCTCTTCACGGATGACTCCAAGATGGGAGCAGTAGTTGAGGGAGAAGAGGGGAGGTTGGCCCTGCAAGGGGACCTGGACACCCTGGAAAGCTGGGCTCACACATGGAAATTAAATTTCAATATCACCAAGTGCAAGGTGTTGCATCTCGGTTGGGGAAACCCTAAACACAGGTACACCCTAGGAGGGGAGGTGCTGGAAGCCTCAACAAGGGAAAAAGACCTAGGGGTCATGGTGGATACATGTATGAATAACTCTGAGCAGTGCAGGAGAGCAGCTAGCAAGGCAAACAGGATGTTGGGATGCATCGCAAGGGGGATCACCTCTAGGAGCAAGGAAGTGATTCTGTCACTGTACAATGGACTGGTTAGACCACACCTTGAGTACTGTGTACAGTACTGGAGACCACACTTGAAGAGGGACATACAGCTCCTGGAGAGGGTACAGAGGAGGGCAACAAAGATGATACGAGGGCTAGGGATTTGACTTACGAGGACAGACTTGAGGAGCTCTGCCTGTTTTCATTGGAGAGAGAGGAGATACAGGGGACATGATTGAGGTCTTCAAGTACCTCAAGGAATAAATAGGGTAAACATGGGGATCTTTAGACTAAAGCAGGAGGCATCACCAGGGCATGGTTTGAAGTTGGAAGGTGGAAGGGTGAGGGGAAAAGAGGAGGAGGTTTTTCACTGAGAGGGTGGTGGACCCTTGGAATGCTCTGCCTGGTGAGCTGGTTCAGATCCACAGTGGAGGGCTTTAAGAGAGGGTGGGACAGACACAGAAAGTGGATGTATCAGATGATGGCCTGTCCCGGGGGGGTGGGGATGGATGATAGGGGTTTCTGGAGCACAAGGGATGGGAGGGTCTCTGCACCCAACTAAGGATCTAGGTTCGAGCAGACTTGATAGACCATAAGGCCTAATCTGCTGGCAAATAGTATGTTAGTATGTTAGTATGATGTGCAACAATGTAAGTAATATGTTTCAATAAGCATTGCCTTCCAATATTCATTGTTAACTATGTTAAAATTGTGCTGTGGAACAGATGTCAGGGCTGCCCACACCAACTGCCCCATATCCCACAATAACTGCCCCACAGGGCTGACCACACCATCTGTCCCCATATCCCACAATAACTGCCCTGCAGGGCTGGCCACACCATCCACCTCGTATCCCACAATAACGGCACACAGGGCTGTTCACACCATCCACCCCCCAAATCCCCCATTATGAAATGCCCCACAGGGTGGCGCTGTCATCCCCCCCACCTATGCTATTTCTGAGTGCGTCTTTACATTAGGGCTCCAAAAGCACTCAGTCGGTGGCTGGCCATGGAGGTGTGAGGTGGGCTGTACCAGTCAGCAGCTGGGAACAGGTGGGGGGTGCTGGGTGGACTGTCACAGCTGGGTGGAGGGGTGAGGGGACACTAGACTACCAGGGCTTGACTAGGTGTATGCCGCATTTATGGTGGGTGACTTGGGGTCAGGGCATGGGTGGGGAGGTTGACCGCGCCACCCTCTAAGTCACTTCTAAGGTAGATCTGGGGTGCAGTTGGTGTGGCCAGCCCTGCGGGGCCCTATTTGTTCACTTCTGGGGCCAGGGGTGTGGGCAGCCCTGCTGGGCCTCTATTAATACACTGGGGACAGAAGGGTGTGTGGGCAGTCCTGGGGTGCCTGCTGTGGCTTGCTGGGCAGGAGGTTGTACTTGCAACCTGTGTCTTGCAGCATGCGACATGCTCGCCAGGTTGGCGTACCTGGCTGCATGTTGCAAGTCACAGGACTTAGCTGCGATGACCCTGCTTCTTCTAGAATAGGGCACAGGGTCAATGTTGCAGGTGTGGGTGGTGCAAGTTGTGTTTGGCCGTGACTTACGCCACCCTTCTAGAGTCTGGCCCATAGTCTTAATTACACAGCTCTTGCCATGCACTGATGTTTGGCATGGGTGAAAGTGCAGTATCAGCTCTGTAAACACTGCAATTTTATATTTTATTTGGTGTCCATTTATACAATTAGGTGGTTACATTTTGCATAGCAACAGTCTTTCCATCATTGTTTCAGAAACTGAGTCAGACTTCTGATTTCGCTCCCTTGACTGCATCCTTACATGCCCACCTCCACTATTACCCCCATCACCACCGTCACCATTTCTGCCACTGATTCTGGGGGAATTACACAAAAGGGTGACTATTTCATGTGAGATTACAAACATAGAACCACCTGAATACAAACGAAAATGGCATCACCTAAAATTTTAGTGTAATACAAAATATTAACCCCTTCTATACTGATCGTGTGACTCTCAAGTGTGGTGACATTTGCAGCATGGATTTGTGAACAGAAGTTGTATTCTGGTGTTTCAAACTGATTTGATGAGTTCTAACCTGTGGTTACCTTTGGGCTTCTTTGCAACAAGGGTCAGCTCTGATCTGTCTGTATTTCATAGAAATAGTTCAAACAACAACACTTAGAGTTCACAACAAGGAACTTGATGAAAGCATTTGATATTTACACAGTAAATGCAGCCATTTGCAGTGTCAGTCAAGGAACTTGGAAGGCCACACAGTTAATCTTACCCTACATGAACTTCACTTCTTTCTCTTTCTGGCTATACCTTCAGCAGTGCTTACAGTCTCTCTAATCTCCCACTGAATTAAGTACCCATATGAGAGCCAGAGCTGGCTTGAGATGTGCAGTTCAGAAAATATGCTCATATCATGAGAGGGAGGTCACCAGTGGGGTGCCGTAAGGATCTGTCCTGCATTCAGTACTTTCCAATATGTAAATCAGCTACATGGGAGAAGGAATCCAGGGCAAGATTTGCCTCTTTGCAAACAACACTAAGCTCTGTGTCAGTGTAGACAGTGAGGAGGGTTTAGGGAGATACAGAGAGACTTACAAAAGCTAGAGAGCTGGACAAAGGCTTGGCAGTTGAAATTCAATGTCAGAAACTACAAGGTGATGCATGTAGGGAACATGAACATGAGGACAGAGTGCTGGATTGGGGGAGTAAAGCTGTGTATGAACTCTGAGGAACAAGACCTGGGGTCATCTTCAGTGGCTCCCTAAAACAATCAAGCCAGTGTACCTAGGCCTACAGCAAGGCGAACAAGATGCGAGAGAATATAGGAAGGGGTATTGACTGCAGAAGGGTGAGGTACTACCTATCTGTACATCACTGGTGAGGCTCCATCTGGAGTACTGTGTCCAGTTATGGAGTCCTCACCTAAGGAGAGATAAGGACAGTCTGGAGACAGTGCAAATTAAATTAAATAAAGTAAGTAAATAATTTAATATTATTTACACTCATGAGCCCCCATTACACACATATACAAATTTAACAAACTCAATTGCTATTCAGAGTTTCTATTGCTGGTGTTTCTTTGGTAACTAATAACACTCCCCCACCTATCTCTACCACTTTGCCAGTGAAATCCCTGCTACTTACATGGCAATAGATAAAACTGATGCTCTTGATCCACTTCAGGAATGCGTGTGTATGTGTTTGTGCATTTGTTTGTATACCAGTTGAACTCTGAAGAATGCTGAATTCATGTATTCCATGTTACCATTGTGTGTGTGTGTGTGTGTGTGTGTGTGTGTGTGTGTGTGTGTGTGTGTAAGGGGAGCATTATACTACTGCAATAATGCAAAGCTTTTAATTCTCATATGTAATGGCAAACAGTCACACAATGTACTGAGTTTGAAGAAAGGCAGATGACTGACAGGTGAAAAACATCTAGGGGAGGACTATTTTTTCATTATTTAGCAACATTTTAGTACATGTTTGTGTCTTTGACAACTTTTAGAATGTTATTTTTTCCAAAGTTACCCATAGGACCATTTTAAATAAGTAATAAGACATGGCTGGGTGTTGGTAGTAATGAGATACCTACATCCCCAGAGACTAAAGGCACTCGACAAGAGGTCTCATCCCTAGCTACACCTCTGGGTGTGCAGATATTTCAGTACTACCAACACCCAGTCATGTCTTATTGTTTACAAGTCCTGTGTTAGGCCAATGGGTATTGATATTTGCTTACTAGTCTATTGTAATGATGACTGAACCAAGTTTTAATATGAATGCTTTAAGATAGCTGACATGATGTTGGATCACACCAAATTTGAAGGAAACTACCACCATAATATTTATTAAAATACGTTGTTAGCAGAATGTTCAGAAATGTATTCCAATTGTCTGTTCTTCATGAGTAATTGTATTACTTCACTTAGTTGACATTTGGTAACTTTTTATCATTGTAGCTACTGAACAACTGGAAAAGTGGCATCCAAATGACATAGGCTTGATTTATGATAAGATAAATACACTAACAGTGAATGCAAAGTATCAACAGTTGCAGAATATATGGACACCACCAAGCACTTACTCCTATCCAGTGATAAGGTTATACAACAAGAACTGTACTTTCTGTGCAAGTTGGCTTTTACAGTTTCTCTAGGTAGTGTACTCTGCAAAATTTGATGGAGCATTCTGCAAGTCAAGTGTTTTCTTTGGAAGCACATCATTAGCAAACAATGCAGTAAAACTTGAAAGGCTGTATACATCACCTCTTGCAAATTGGAATGTTGCTCTAAAGAAGCTACAAGAACATCAGTTAAATTCAGTGATTCATAAAAATTCAGAAGTAGAAATGAAGCTGTTCATTCAGCTGATGGAGAACAGATCTGCCCCTGTCAATGTTCAGCTGAATACTGCATATCAAAAGGGTATTGAAACTAACTGTGAAAAATTAAAATCAATCCTAAAGACAGTGATATTCTGTGGAAAACAGAATATTGCACTCCATGGCAATCATGATGACTCAACACATACATTAGCACACTGTCAACAGGTAAACCCTGGAAACTTCATCAAGTTACTTGAGTTGCGTTGTGATGCTGGTGATGATGTACTGAAACAGCACTTTCAACTTTGCTCATGAAATGCCACCTACAAATCAAAAACAACACAGAATGAGCTGATCAGTTGTGTAGGCTGGTGGATTTCAAAACAGATAATTGGTGAAATTAGACAACATTCTCATATTTATGTTTACTTGTGCGCAGTGCAAGAAACATATTGCAGCAGCTTGGTGCCAAAGCAGGTTTTGGAGGTGTGGCACTGTTGAGGCCAATACCTGCAAGGCATTTTGGGGCTTGTGTGATGTCCACCAGTAATGGGGGACATAGCCGGTGACAGTAGTTTGGAAAGTTGCCACCAACTTGTGAAAAAAATTAGCCGCTGCAATCAGGGACTGCCTCGTCATTGCGGCGTCAGCCATTTACTGCAATGAGGGACCAACCCATCATTGCAGGGCAAGATGTTCACACACTGAGATTGTTTGTGAACATGGCGGTGGTTTGTCACCTGTTCACAAACAATATTAACCCCTTCCCCTGCTGAGGGGGTGCCCAATCCCCCTGGCAGCATGTGCCCCCCAACACATTTGTTTGCTGATGGGGGCCCCAATTCCCATCGGCAGCAGTGGCCCAGATGTATGTTGCTGATGGGGAAGCCCACTCCCGTTGGCAGTATGTAATGCCCCCCCACTTATCTTGTCTGCTGATGGGATGCCCAATCCCTGTCAGCATAATCAACTCCCCCATTGTTAGGTGCCGATGGGGGTGCCCAATCCCTATCGGCCACAGCAGCCCCCCAAAAGACTCAGTTGGCACGCTAGGGCCCACCCCAGCATGCCACATTGTCCTGTAAATAAAAAAATCCCTTGATGTCACTGAGCACCCCAGCCTCCCACACCCTCACCTTGTATTTACCTTCGAGTCTGGCACGATCTTCGTGGACCGGGAACACACCTGCACTCTTCAAAGCTGACCGTGAACTGAGGAAATGCCGGTAAGCTGTATAATGGAATAAATAGGGTTTTTTCAACTTTGTTGCATATCTCAGGTATTGTTTGGAATTTTTGAACCAAATTTTCAACATGGGGATTTTGGGACCCCTCCTCATAAATTCTATCACTGTCATGGTGTTAATCGGCCCCGAAAGGTGATATTGCGGTCAATGCACAGAATCACCTTTCAGGACTGATTAATGAAATGACAGTGCCAGTGATCATGAGGTGAGCTCTCAAAAAGCCTATGTTGCAAATTTGGTGGGAAAATCAAAAATTACTGTTTTACAAGCGTAGGTGTTATGTGAGTTGCTACGCTACCGTAATTCTGCGAATTTGCAATATTTTCACCCCATATTTTCAACATTGGCATTTTGTCAGACCTCCTTGTGAACAATACAGCTGTCATTTTTCACACTCTGAGCAAAATGTGTTTTTGCACTTGCGGTGTGGAATAGAGCAGTTGGTATGGGAAATCAGCATTCCACACAGATTAAGAAACTGACATTGGAGTTGTTCATGAGCAGAGGTCCCAAAATGCCTATGTTAAAAATATGGTGACGATACTCCATGAAATGACTGTATTACGAGCATGTGTTGCGCTATTCCTATGCATGCTCGTAAGTTCGAGAATTTTTAATATTTTCACTCCAGATTTTCAACATTGCCATTTTACCACACCTCCTTATGAGCAGTACAGCTGCCATTTTTTACATTTTGCCCAAAATGTGTTTCCACATATGTAGTGCACAATGGTGCAGTCGGTGTTCAAAAGCAATGTTCAGGACAGATTAAGAAAATCACAGTGACACTGGTCATGAGCAGAAGTATTAAAATGGCTATGTTAAAAATTTGGTGGAAAAATTCCCAAAAATGACTGTTTTACGAGCATGCATTGCGCTGTTACTACGCATGCTCGTACGTTTGTGAATTTTCACTATTTTCACTCCAGATTTTCAACATTGCCATTTTACCACACCTCCTTACGAGCAGTGCAGCTGTAATTTTTCACATCTTGCCTAAAACATGTTTCCGTGCATGTAGCGCACAATAGCGCAGTTGGTTTGCGAAATCAATGTTCGGGACAGAGTAAGAAAATCACAGTGACACTGTTCATGAGCAGAGGTGTTACAATGGCTATGTTAAAAATTTGGTGAAAAAAGTCCATAAAATGACTGCTACGAGCCACCATTGTGCAGTTACCATGCACACTCATAAGTTCATGGATTTCTAATATTTTCAGTCCAGATTTTCAACACTGGCATTTTTTCACACTTCCTTATGAACAGTACAGATGTCATTTTTCACATCATGGCCAAAATGTGTTTTCGCACTTTCAGCACAAAAATGCATGGTCGCTGTGGGAAATCACTGTTCAGGACAGATTAAGAAAATCACAGTGATAATGTTCATGAGCGGAAGTTCCAAAATGCCTGTGTTGACAATCTGGCTGTAAAACATCCCCAAACTAATTGCATTATGGGTGTGCGTTGCCCAGTTTCTACACACACTCATGACTTCACCAGTTTTTTTAATATTTTCACTGCAGATTTTCAACATTGCCATTTTTTCCACCTCCCCGTGAACAGTACAGCTGTCATTTTTCACATCCTGTTCGAAATGTGTTTTCGCACCTGTGGTGCCAAATGGTGTAGTCGCTGTGCAAAATCAGCTTTCGGCTAACAAACTGATACTGCCACTGTTCATAAGGTGGGGGTCACAAAAAACCCATGTTGAAAATTTGGAGTGAAAATGCCAATGAACTTCTGAGATGTTAGGGTTTCGGGACCATAACACCCCACCCTGTAGAGATTGACAGGCATCAGGGATGTGATTTGGGATTCTCACCTGTAATGCTCATACCATTCCACACCCTGCAGTCAGTGAGAGGCATCAAGGTGTGCCTTGGACTCTTCGGCCCCAAAGTTCACCTCATTCTCCTATACAGCACAGTCTCACCATATTTCCTGATGGAATGGGGTGAGCATAAAGGCCAAAGACCCCAAGGCACACCGTGACACTTGTCGGTGTCTGCAGGGTAGGGTGTGGTGAAATGGTGTAGTCGTTATGCCTGATGACCTAAAGGCACACCCCAATGCCTGTCAATCTCTGAAGGGCGGTGGCAGGGATGGCTTCAGTTCAATACTTCACTGACATTCCTATTATGCAGCTCTCTAACTCCTACACTACCAATGTCAATGCCAGCAAGCAAACATTCAGCATTGACAAATGCTTATTTCTCTGTACTTGCTGATGAGGCACAAGACTACAGTAACCTAGAGCAGATGCCACTTATAATAAGATTTATAGATGGTGAAAATCAGATCCAAGATTTCCTCAGTTTTGTTCACTGTGAACATGGAACGTTTGGTGTAGAAATTGCAAGGCTGATTACTGAAACTATTGAAGGATTGGGTTAAGATATGCAAGCGTGCAGAGGCCAGTGCTATGATGGTGCTGAAAATATGTCTGGCAAATACAGAGGTGCACCATCAGTTATAAAGGCACTTTATCCATAGGCAATATATATAGAATAGTGTATAGGTGACGAGACACAACAAGGCTTTGTTTCCATCAAGGGGATGTGATGATGTCATACAGACCTTGAGAGTGAAGCTCGAGAGGTCCGTTTGACATTATCATCACATCCCTGAGATGGAAATAAAGCCTTGTTGTGTCTGGTCACCCATATACTATTTTAAATAGTATATGGTTCCCAGAAATGTCTACAGTTTAATTTAAATACAAGGTTTCATACCTTGTGTTCACACACTCGCTTGCTCCCTGTCACTGCTGCAGTCCCGCTCTGCCTCCGGTCCTCGCTACAATTCCGCTCACCACCCGATATTTCAAAGCGCTGGTTATTTAAAAAAAAAGAAAAATGCCAAACTGATAGTTTGGACACACGGAGCTGATAATGGCAGTTTGTGTCCAAACTATCTTAGTGAAACGCTTGCCCCCTCCGCTTGCTAAGTGGTGCCGCCATTTTACCCCGTTTGTTTTTTTGAACACTGAGCTGCTTTAGCCAATCAGGTAACAGCTCAAGGGGGAGAAGTTGTTGTAGTATCATTGTGATGTCAGAACGATACTACAACAACTTTTCTTGACCTTTGAACTGTCCTACAACAGCTTTTGGAAAGCCATCACTTTTTATCCACAATAAGCCCTAACCATATACTATACATACATTTTGCATCATACTGGCTAAACCTGTGTGTTGTAAAATCAAGTGCAATTCAGCCCACAAAGAATATGATGAGAACCCTTGAAGAACTGTCCTTAATTTTCACATGGTCTCCAAAAAGGCAATCTTTACTAACAGAAAAAATAAAGGAATTGTGCCCTCAAAGCAAGCACTTCAAGCTATTAGACGTGCAAAACCCAATGGATTCAACGGTTGGATGTGATGGAGGTATTTAGCGAAATCTACATGCCATTTTTTTTTTTTAACTTTGGCACACCTTGCCCCATTTATACCCCCTGTACTCCCTCAGTGCTCCACTCCTTCAGGCATTGCTCATGTCCCTCCGAGGTCCTGCTACCACTGAGTCTGTCCCCTAGAGTGCCCAGTTATTCCTTACTTCCTCCTCCTATTCGTGGAGCACCTGCATAGCAGAGATCTACCCATGGGTTCTGGACCTGGATGGCTGTTTGGAGTGGCCATCATCTAGGCTCACTGAGGCTTTTTCCACTTTTCTGTGTTTCCCAGACCCCCCCCCGGAAGCCAGCACGAGGACATACATTCAGAAAGGTGATGTGCTGATGCACACCTTCTCCCACGCACCTGACAGTGTCCCCCCTCCCCGACTCCAGTGAATGGAGCCACCAGAACCCTGGAGAGCCCGTGCTTCCACTGGCTCTCTTGGGATGTGGGTGCAAAAGGCACCCCTAGTAACCCTCCCCAGAGGGAGGAGAGCATTTGTTGGGATGCTCAATCCTCCCCCCCGCTGACCCACGCTGACCCGAGTCCGTTCCCGAACCTGGGTCGCTGGTGCAGTGAGAGGTGTGGCATCCAGTGCCTCAACCCTCAGTGGCACTGGGCCGGCTACATGCCAGTTTTTGAAACATTGTCTATTATAAAGTACAATGAAGATGGAACATGGAACACTGAATCTTCAAACAAAGCCAGTGGACTGCTTCATGAAATTTCTGAATTTTAATTCACTGTGTCATTCATTATTGCAAGGGAATTCATGGCCATCACTAGGAGACTAACCGTAAAGTTGCAGTCAATATCTCAAGATGCTCAGAAGGCATATCAGGACATTTCAATCATTAAAGAAAGTCTGGGGCAAACTCGACTAAACAGAGAAGAAAGCCTTAACAGTTGGTTTAAGGAAGCAGTCTCCATGGCAGATAAAATTGGAGTAGCAGCTACACAACCTAGAACATGTGGTAGGCAACAGAACAAGGACAACACTGTCACTGATAGCGTTGAGGACTACAATTGTGTTGGACTTTCAATACCCTTCATAGAACATCTGTTGCAGGAGATCGACAATAGATTTTTTGTTGGCCAGGAGAAGGTGGTTTGTGGTTTCTCTGTTGTTCCATCTGTGGTATTGAAGACCCTTGATAGTTGGAGGCAGTCATTTCTGGAATTCTGCATGCAATATGAGGATGATCTTCCCAGTCCAATGAATATTCCAACAGAAATGGAACGGTGGGAAACATTCTGGAAAAAACAGCAAGCAAGGTATGTTACTGTACTGGAAAATATCGCACAGCTGTTAACCATGCTTGACAAAGTGATGTTTCCTAACATAGAAACTGCTGTTATAATCATGGCAGTAATACCAGTGACAACATGTGAATGTGAACGTTCAGTTTCTGCACTAAGACAACTTAAAACATACATGCGGAGTAGTATGACACAGGATAGATTGAATGGACTTGCCATGATGACAACACATTATAGTATGGACATTGAATCTCACTTAGATGATATCATCGATGAATTTGCTTGAAGAAATTCAAGGAGGATGCAGCTGATTGAGGTGTTAGAAAATTGAATATAGTGATCAAAACCATGTACAGTAATTATAAGCCTTGAACTGCTTGTATATTAAAGTAGATCACAGAATAAGTTTATAGAGAGAGATACATAAGTAATAGCATAGTGTTATAAGTAGCTCAAGTTGAAAGTTGCAGCAGGGTATTGTGAAATGGGTATTTAAATGCTCCTTCACTGAATAACTTTCAGGTTTTAATATTGCACAACATTCACAGCTCTCATGGTTGCAACCACTGCTACAAGCACAACCACGTTGAAAGTAATATTGTGGGGGGGGGACAAAAATAGGGAAAATAGTAACATATTTTTGTGCAGCCCAAAACAGTGTCAGAAAAAGTCCACTGGCTGCCAGAGATTAGTGTATCTTGCAGATTGTTAACAAGTGTCATAGCAGTCTTTGGTGGGTGTTAACATTATATCCTGCTCCATGCAAGTATCAGACAAGTAAGTCAGTGACTGCAGATGCCCATTTGGTTTGAAACTTGGTTTACATTCAGTTGATGGGTCCACGACATCTTGCAAATGGCATACTACAATGCGAAACAACATTACTACAAGCTGGAAGAGGTTAGTAATAACTGTTGCAAGCCTAAAAATAATATGGTGGTATTTCTTATTGAGTTTAGAAAATAGAATTTTACCCAAATAAGTAATGTATGGTTTTCATTGTATTGGAACAGTATTTTCTATATTAACTCTGTTTTTCTAACATACAAAATCTGTGATATAGTGTATGGTGAAATGCGGTTGTGTATGGAAATCCATACACCGCAAAAAGTCATTCTGCTTCGGTAGTGACATCCTCACTAACGCAGAATGACTTTTTGTTCTGCGTTAGTGAGGATGTCACAATACAACTGCCCCCAAACAGCTCTGTTCATTGGATGGGGGGGGTTGATGAGCTGCATGCGCGAGCCAACTCGGTGAGCAGCAAAATGAGAAGGGAGCATCCGGTGGCAACGACTGATCACAGAGACTTACTAAAGTAAGCATACTTCTTTTGGGGGCCATACACTGTATAGAAAAGTGTATGGGAGCCCCCATATGCAACCAGCTATTCTAATACCTTGTGGTTTCCATTGTCGATAAAGGACCTCATAAAGCTTCACTCTCGAGGTCTTCATCATCAGTGGAAACCATTCGGTATTAGAATAGCGTGGTTGTGTATGGTCTCCCATACACTATCCTATATATATAGGTTATTAGTTTTTCTCAAATTACAGTTAATTGGTTATGGTTTATATTACATTTTCTATAGATTTATACTGAGTGTGCACTACCATTCTCATTGTGCAATTTAAAATATATACAGTGGAGTTAGCCAGGGAACTGTGGTACATTGTAATAACTGACATGTCACACAATATTGCATGTCAAGGGGGCTTACCTGTCATTAAATTACACAGTTCTCTGTAGCGTTGTACAGTAATTCTGCAAAGTATTGCATTGCATCTTGTCTGGTGCCTCTGACTATTATAGTCACACCACCTACATAAATTACAGTTCATCTGTGAAGTCTGTCATTTACCAATAACTGTTTTAAAAAGGTTAAAACAATAAAAATAGTTTCCTGATTGTTTATTGTGAAACTATTTTTTCTAGAAAAGTCAAGTAATCTCATATATTTTACTTACAATAGGGTGATTTTCTTAGCTGAGCACATTGGAACAAATTGGCTTTCTTGTTATCAGAATGATGCCCTCATGTACTCTGAGTATACTTAAAGAAAAAAAATTTCCTGCCGGGGGCTCCCCCCACCTCTTGGGCACATCCCCCCTGGACCCCCCTTGTGTGGCTTTTTAGGAATACTGTCAACATCATAGCCTGAATCCACCCCTTTTTTTTTGTCTACCAAACAACTGGCACTCAGGTGATATTGTAACAGAAGGAAACTGCTACAAACTGTGGTAATAGCTTAACAGTTACACATTAGGTCGCTGTGACTCCCATGACCTCCAGCTTTAGTTCTATATGTAAATAATAAGCCACAACAGGATGTGTATTTCAAGGATTTTCATGCATGCTCCAGGGATGTGCTAAGGCACAAGGATGAAGGCCAAGAGCCCTTATGCACCTGAGAAATGCATTAACAGCCTTGAAATATACACCCTGGAGTGTCTTATCACACTTATAAAATGGGCCACCATCATAAAAGAATTAGTCTGAGTCACCCTGATAGGGATTTAAACTTCTTTACTATTTTCAAACAAGTGTACAATACATTAACTCTAAAATGCAAAACATTTAAAAAGTAGTCCCCATTAATGCCTAAATAGCATATTTCAGCAATACAGTAGTACTTTGCAGTAAAAATATTTATTAGTAGTGTTAGCTGAAAATATATATTTTCTCTGTAACGTGAAAATTCTCACATGAATGCATTGCAATATCTGTAAATTTGTAAAAATAATCAGTGTTTATAACTTTATTTTCATTACACTGTTGTATTATAGTTTCTTTGAAGGCAACATTCTCTTATTTACAGGACTGAGGTGAAATGTTGGCAAGAAAAACATGATACCATGCATTTCAAATCAGTACAAGTACTGTCTCTTAATGGAAATGTGTTCAAAACTTTAAACCTGCCAGGTTGCCTTTTTTTGGTGGTGGTGGAGGTGTGTGTGTGTGTGTGTGGGGGGGGTGATAGAGTTCACCTGAAAATACCCATGTATGATTCAAATGTACATGCTTTTATAAACTTCAGGAATGTGTTTGAGCAGTTTGAGTCTGCCTCTCCCTATATAACTGTGTTTTGCCACCATTTCTCTTTGATAATAAAGTATTATTGCCTACTTTCTTCTTCCTGTTTTTTTCTGTTTTTCACCACATTCAAGATATGGAATTTTATTATGGCATGTTTACATGGAACACAGGGATTCAAGTAAGTGATAAGACACAACGGGGTGTGCATTATGGTGTGATAACCACACTCCTAGGGGCGTAGTTAGGCACAAGGCTGAAGGCTGAGTGCCGGTCATCCCTAGGAGTGCGGTTATCACACCGTAATGCACAACCCCAGAGTGTCTTATTGCGCTTATAAAATTACCCTTTATTTTTAGAAGCAGTTTTTTTTTCACTTTGAAATACATTTTTAAATAAGTAAAAATGTAAGTGAATCTGTACTTTTAACATAAAATAGTCCTTCTGCCTATTGGTGCTACATTTAAGTAATGTTATACAGTTTGTGCCTCCCTACCCACTTAAACTTCATAGTCTCCTACCAGTCAACAATTCACAAATGCTATTTTCCTCATTCTAAGTATGACACATAGCCCACTTACTTTACTTAATTCCCCTCACTCTGTAGACAAAACTAAAAGAAGTCATAACAGAGGCTTCTCAGTTCCTCGATGCTGCCAGCATGAGCATGCTTCAAAACTGCCACATTCACTGACAGCATCATGAACTGCTCACTGCGTCCCAAAAGCTAAACAGCAGGCTGAGTCATTTGCCTCCTTTTCTCTTTGTTTATATAGTTATATTGCTTACTTTCTTCATTCTGTTTTTTTTCTCTGTATTGCTCCGCATTCAAGAAATGGAATGTTCATCATGAAATGTTTACCATGGAATACTGGGATTCAAAATTCTGCTCAGTTCTACTAGCAGAATGTTCCTCTACTAACATACTATACACACCCAACAATGGCCTGTTTTAGAGCCAGAGACTCAATTTTTTAACTGTCAGGGCAAGCAGAAGAAATTTCCCTGATGAGCAGGTACAGTAAAGACAGAAGGGGGATTTTCACTGTTAGCAAAGAAACAATTGTAATGAAATCTACAAGCAATGCTTAATGTTTCTAATTTGTGTATGTATGTGTGTAAGGAGAGTGTGATGATCTGGTAAACAACATTTAATTACTGCGTTTTATTTTATATTTAAGGTAGTTTTATTTTAAGGGCCCAGTTGAAGGTTTCTATAGTGTAAAGGTAGCAGCCATGTTTGTGGTGAAAGATCAGTTCTTGCTTTAGGGACATTGATGAAAGATAGTTCTGGTTGTAGGAGTATTGATTTGCTCATTGTGTGATGTGGTTTAGGACCAGGGCAACTGTGCATATATAGAGACTTAATGAATGGTCAGCTGATCTCTCTTGGCCAATGAGATTTCTAGATTTTTTTCTTGCCATTTATAAAATGCTTTGTTCTACTGGTGGAATGTTCCTCTCCTAACATACTATACACACAGGCACATAACAAAGGCCTCTTCAACTGCCACAACTCAACTATCTCACTACCAGGGCAAGTAGAAGAGCTTTCCCTGATGAACATGGTAAAGACAGAAGTGGGATTCACATAGAAACATAGAATTTGATGGCAGATAAGGACCACTTGACCCACCTAGTCTGCCCATTTCCCTACCTAATAGATAATCTGCAGATCCTAGTTAACCAACAGCCTACTTCTTTCTACCCCCACTCCCAGAATTGCCTTATAACTATCCCATACATGCTTGAATTCAACCATTGTTTTTGACTCCACTACCTCCTCGGGAAGGCTGTTCCTTGTATCCACAAGCCTCTCTATGAAAAAATTCTTCCTCACATTACCTCTGAGCCGTGCCCCCTCTGTCTTCAAATTGTGCCCCCGTGTTCTTGTACATCTCTTTTTCTGAAAGATGGTACCCTCTTGGACTTTGCTTATTCCCTTGAGGTACTTGAAAGTTCCTATCATGTCCCCCCTCTCCATCCTCTCCTCAAGTGTATACATATTAAGCTCCTTTACTCTCTTTTCATATGTCTTCTGGTGCAGATGCTGCACCATTTTAGTTGCCCTCCTCTTGACAGCCTCCATTCTGTCTATGTCCTTGTAGAGATGGGGTCTCCAGAACTGCACGCAGTGCTCCAGATGGGGTCTCACCAACTGTCTGTACAGAAGGATAACAACTTCCCATTTTCTACTGGTGTTGCCTCTCCCTATGCATCCCAGTATCCTGCCAGCCCTCCTTACTGCATTCTCACATTGTTTTCCCACCTTAAGGTCATCTGATATAACTATCCCTAGGTCCCTTTCCATTTTTGTTGTTGTTAGTATCTGACCCCCACATTGTTTGCTCTTCCCCTAGATTTTTGTTTCCCAGGTGCATTACTTTGCACTTCTTTGCTTTGAATCTAGGCTGCCATATATTTGACCATTCCTCCAACCTTGCCAAGTCCCTTTGCATCCTTTACACCCCACCTTCTGTATCGACCCCATTGCAGATCTTTGCATCGTCTGCAAAGAGACATACATTTCCTTCCAGTTCCTCTGCAATGTCACTTATAAAGACATTAAAGAGGACTGGTCCCAGGTACTGAACCCTGTGGTACCCCACTAGTAACCCCCCTATCTTCAGAGTGAACTTCATTTACTATTACCCTCTGCATCCTGTTGTCCAGCCAATTTTTTATCCAGGCTACTACTTTGGGACCCACTCCAAGGCTGGCTAACTTGTATATTAATCTTTTGTATGGGACTGTGTCAAATGCCTTGCTAAAGTCTAGGTAGGCCATGTCCACAGCCCCTTCCTGGTCTACTACTTTGGTCACCCAGTCAAAGAAATCTATTAGATTCATCTGACATGACCTTCCTGCTGTGAATCTATGCTGTCTAGGGTTCAGTGACCCACTGGCCTCAAGGAATTCAGCAATTATTTCAGAAGTGATTCCATAATTTTCCCTACCACTGAGGTCAAACTAACAGGTCTGTAGTTTCCTGCCTCTGTCTTGCTCCTACTTTTGTGAAGGGGAATCACATCTGCCCTCCTCCAGTCCTCAGGTACCATGCCATCCTCCCATGATTTGTTAAAAAGGGTAGTCAGTGGTGTCACTAGTTCTACCCTTAGTTCTTTTAGAATTCTTGGGTGAATCCCAGCAGGCCCCATTGCTCTGTCCACCTTCAGTTTTAAGAGTTCTTTCAGAACCCTTTCTTCTGTGAATGGACTGGTATCAACATCCCTATCCAGAGTGCTTCTACTCTTTGATTTAGATGCCTCCCCTTTCTCCTCTTTTACTGAGCAGGAGTATTCATTCGGTATCCCTGCTTTTTCACTGTCCCCCTCTGCCCACCCTCCCTTTCCTTTATTAAGCCTCACTATCCCTCCCTTGGACTTTCTTCACTCCCTAATGTACCTATAAAGGTTTTATCCCCCTTCTTAACTGAGTTGGCTATCTTTTCCTCAGTTTGGGCCTTTGCTATTCTGACTGCCTTCCCTGCTGCCTTCTGCTTTAACAGGTACAGTTCTCTGTCCTGCTCCTTCTGTGTTACCTTATACTTCCTGAATGCTACCTTTTTCTCCTTAACCTTCCCTGCCACCTCTTTTTAGAACCATAGTGTTTTTTTCCTTCTTTTTGCTTTGTTGATTTGCTTCACACAAAGGTTTGTTGCCTCTGTGATGGTTTTGATTTTCCCCCATTGTTCCTCCACCCCTCCTTCTTGCCAATCTGCTAGTGCTTTTCTGAGGCACTCACCAATTTTCCCCAAAGTCAGCACTCCTAAAGTCCTGTACTCTTGCTTTTGTATGGCTTGACTCTATGGCTGTGTTTATCGTGAACCACACTGTTTGGTGGTCACTTGTTCCCACCAGAAGGCTACCCTCTTCTAAATCAGAGATCCTATCTCCATCCCCATTTGACAGTACCAGGCCTAAGACTACTCCCTCCCAAGTGGGTTCCACCACTGGCTGTCTGAGGCATGCCCCTTTCAGGGCATTGAGAAAAACACTGCTCTTGGATGTGGCTGCAGCAAAGGTGCTCCAGTTAACATCTGGCATATTCAGGTCCTCCATCAACAATATTTCCACTTTTTCTGCTATTCTAAGGATACCTGCTATCATTTTCTTGTCCATTGCCTCTCCCTGAGATGGGGGTCTATATGCAACCCCCTTGAGGACTGTGGTGCCATATCCTGTCTCCAGGGTGACCCACAGTGCCTCCTCTACTCTTTGTTTATCCTTTAGTTCTGCTGCTTTGATCCCTTCACTTACATAGAGAGATACTCATCCTCCTCTTACCCTCTCTGTCCCTCCTGTAGTTTGTGTACCCTGGTATGTTGACATTCCAGTCTTGGTTTTCAGTGTATCATGTTTCTGTGACTGCCAAGATATCCAGGTGTCCCTCTTCCATCAAGGCCACTAGTTCAGGGAGCTTGTTACACAGACTATGGACATTGGTACTCATCACTCTCCATTTTTTGATGGCCTTACCTCTTTTAGCCCCATCCCTCTCCTTACTGCCTTTTTCTGCATTTACCCCTGTCCTGCTCCCCATTGACTTCTCTACCTTGGTGTTTACCTCTCTAATTACTGTGTTTTGTGGAGGAAGCTGGGTTTTCCCTGCTCCTTTTCAGTGCCTTCCCCCTTGGTTAGTTTAAATGCTTGCCAATGAAGCATTTAAACCTGTCACCTGGGATCCTGGTTCCCCTCCCAGACAGATGCAGACCATCATGCCAGTATAGGCCTGCCTCCCTCCAGGTGGAACCCCAATCCCCAATGAAGCCAAAATCCTGAGCTCTGCACCAGTTTTTCAATCATTCATTGAATCCCATGGTGTGGAGTACCCTAGCATCACTCTTGCCATAGACAGGCAGCACCTCTGAGAAGGTTAACGTACATGGTACTTGTCTAAGACCCCTCCCCAAATCTTCAAACTCTTCTTGCACTGCTCTGATCCCATTCCCAGACAGGTCATTTGTCCCTAGGTGGACAATGACATTTAGCTACCTCCTTCATGCAGCTGCTCCCATGATCCTAAGGATTCACTCCCTGTCCCACCAAGCCATGGCACCAGGCAGGCACCATACCTCCCTCTCCCCTTCCTCACCCAGTTCTATCCCCTAACAGTTGCGTCCCCCACTAGGAGTTGTTTCCTTCCCTGTGGGGTCCCATGCCACCCCCCTGTGGGTCTCCTTTGTGGAAGTTCCCAGCATCCTCCTTAGTCTCCACTGCAGGTGCCTCCATAGAGGAACCACTCTCCAACAGAACAGTGAGTGAATTGTAGAGAGGTACAACTGGAGGGGTGTACCTCTGTTCCACCACCCTCTCTCTCCCTGAGCCCACCTTGATCCAACCACTCCTCTTTCTTTGCAACCTCTGAGGTAGTGGTGGTGGCACTGGTGGTCCCTGGGTGGGGGAGGAGGCTTCACAAATCCTAGCCAAGTTAGCCTGGAGATGAGCAACATCCTCCTTCAGACCAGAGAGATGCCAAGAAATGGGCAGCATCACAACATCCAGAATGTCTCCCTGAAGACTGCTGCCCCACAGCCATTGCACTACACCACTCCAATCATGTCTTATTTTGTGGCCCCTCTCCTGTTGCTTTGCATGCTTACTCTCTCCTCCCTGTTTTTTTTTATTTTCCTCCTACTGCCTATGTGCCCTTCCAGCTCTCACCCTTCCTGTTCTGGGACAGGAACTTCCTATATTCTTCTGTAGTCTTCTTCTTCCTTGCTCAGAGTCAGACATCCAGCAGCTAGGGGGAGAGGGAGAGCTACTCTTTTCCTTCAAGGATGACAAAACCTATGAGTCTCAGTGATCCTTCCCTACCTACTGCCAAACAGGAAGTTCCTGTTGTCAGTCAAATCCAGTGCCTATAAAAGTAGAACTGGCTAATGGTGAGAGGGTAGAGGGGAGGGTAGGAGGGCAATTATTAAAAAAGTTTTAGTTTTCTAGTCATCTGCTCCTTGCTCTGAAGTGAATCCGAAGTGGCCACTTTGTGTTGTCACTCCACCAGGTGGAGTGGCCTCTAGGAAAGGCTCACTTCACCTTGTAATTATTACTTCACATTGTCATTCCACCTTAATGCGAAGTAAGGTGGAGTGGCAACAATATTGGCAGCCCCCAGTGCACCCCACACACACAGTCACCAGAATTAATGTGCTAATTAATGCTACTGTCTTGTGTCCAGAAAACTCCCCAGTGCTGATGAAGTGAAATGAGAGTACAACAAGAAATACGAAGTCTCCCAGAATTAATGGCACACTCTGTCATGAGTGCAATGGGCGTGGTCACATCACACACAGACACCAGAATTAATGTGTATACCCAAAATGCTACTGTCTTGTGTCCAGAAAATTCACCAGTGCTGGCGAAGTGAAATGAGAGTGTAACAAGAAATGCAAAGTCTCCAGAATTAATGGCACACTCAGTCATGCTCACAGTGGTCACACAGAGTCACTAGAATTAATTTGCATCCCCAAAATGCTACTTTCTTGCATCCAGAAAATTTCCCAGTGCTGGTGAAGTGAAATGAGAAGGTAACAAGAAATGCAAAGTCTCTCAGAATTAATGGTGCACTCTATCATGTGAGCAGTGGCCACACACAGTCACCAGAATTAATTTGCATCCCCAAAATGCTGCTGTCTTGTGTCCAGAAAATTCCCCAGTGCTGACGAAGTGAAATGAGAGCATAACAAGAAATGCAAAGTCTCCTAGAATTAATGGTGTACTGCTAATGCACAGACAGATTAAGATTGCACTGCATACTCAAGAGTTGCAGAGTAAGACACAAAGGCACAGCAACACTTAACCAGTGCTCACAAGTCATAAATCCAAATCTGGAAAAGAATATATTTTGCCAGTTGGGGAGGTAGTGCAGTGCATGGCAGTAATAGTCCACTACCAGTAAAGATATCACAAAGCAGTATAAAAAATTCATGCAGGTGAGGTGGATAGCAGGTTCACACTGCTGCAATTACTCTGGCACAATAAAAGTTGTCTGATTTAATGGTATGCATCGCACACACACTCACACACATGCACACACTACAACAATTGCGTAGCAAATTGAAAACCTTTAGCAATATAAACAAATGTTTTAAACAAACTGAAATTATACACTGCTGCACCACTACAATCAGCAAAAAAATGTCAAGAATTAATGAAAATATTAATGTGTGTACATTAACAGTTATACAAGAAAAATATAACCAAAGCAGAAAGACTGCCCTTTTCTCCAAGTTAATCTACCTACACCACAGATGCGTCCCACCCCCAAAGCACACTTCACAGTACACAGACTGACTGTTGTAAATTAACATTCAAAATCCACACAAAAACTATAAACACTCGATGATATGAGCACAGGAGGGTTTTCTTCAATCGATGCACTCAATTTTGAGCAAAACAAAATGGCTCAAAAAGGCTTTTTTAACAGCTTTCAGAGGATTTGAATCACAGAGCTCTGAGAGAAAACTGTGTCCATTCTCCACTACACACACACTACACAGAATTGAGGCTGTGCAGAACAATCTAGAGCCCATGTGACCTGCAATCCCATGAACCACTGCAAATTTGCCTTGGGACTCAATAACAAAGTGAAGTGATCCGAAGTACAATGTTTTCAATGTACTTCGCCTTAAAATTGGTGGAGAAGTGGTTTGGGGGAGGTGGAATAATGAAAAGTCTTTGGTTTCAATGTAGTTCGGGTTCCCCATTATGGCACAAAGTACTTTGCTTCGCATTGCAGAGCACCTCACAGATTCTGCGTTACTCCTCGATTCACTTGGAGGAGTGAATTTCGGCCACTTCTCCCATCTGTACTCTGAAAGCATGATTTCTGTCTGCCAAAAGTTAGCACTAGGGAACTGTAATTGGAGTCACCTGCATTTTTACTTCTAAGCCACACTCCCTATTAACTTCTCCCCTCCTGACTTAGCAAGCTCCCTTTCCCTAACACAGAAAAATACACTGGTTTTCTTTTTTTTTCTCCTAAATTAGACCCCCACTTTTAATAAAGTATCTGTTTTCTTTATCCCAATAGGCACTGACTCCTGCTGAGATAGAAGTGTTCTATTTGTAAAAAAAGTTTTTCTAGTTTTGTAGTCAGCTGCTCCTTGCTCTGAAAGCAAGATTTCTGTCTTCCAAAAGCTAGCACTAGGGAATCGTAATTGGAGACACCTGCTTTTGTACTCCTAAGCCACACCCTGAATTAACTTCTCCCCTCCTGACTTAGCAAACTACCTTTCCCTAACACAGAAAAACACACTGACTTTCTTTTTTTACTCTAAATGAGATCCTCACTTCTAATAAAGTATCTGTTTTCTTAATCCCAACTGGCACTGACTCCTGCTGATATAGAAGTGTTCTGTTAGTAAAATAAAGTTCTAGTTTTGTAGTCAGCTGCTCCTTGCTCTGACAGCAAGATCTCTGTCCGCCAAAAGCTAGCACATTTTTCACTGTCAGCAAAGAAATGGTTGCAATGAAAACCATTAACAATTCTTAATGTTTGTAATTTGTTTATGTGTGTAAGGAGAGCATGACGATCAAGAAAACAACATTTAATTAATTTGTTTTATTTTTTATTTAATGTAATTTTATTTTTAGGCCCAGTTTAAGGTTTTTACAGTGTAAAGGTAGCAGCCAAGTTTGTGACGGAAGATCAGTTCTGGTTGAAGTGGGACTAATGGGAGATAGTTCTGGTTGTTGAAGGACTGATTTGCTCCTTGTGTGATATGGTTTAGGACCAGGATGGCTGTTCATTTATAGAGCTTTATTGTATGGTCAGCTGACGTCTCTTGGCCAATGAGATTTCTAGATTTTTTTCTTGCCATTTTATAATAGTATCTAATACTGTTATGGATGCAGTCTTACTGTTTTTCTTTTTCTGCAGCTCAAGTGTTAAGTCCAATTGAATATCTTGCACTAGCTGCAACTTAATTTTCCATTCCTGTTTCATGTGGTATTATGTTGGAAAGTGCTACTCTCTGTAAGGCAGGACACTTGATCACTTACTGTAATGCATTTTGGCTCATCTATGACTGCAAATCGGCATGGGATCATAATGTCACAAGACAGTATGCCACAGCAGTATACCGCGCTGCCAGTACAGCACGATATATTGCAAGCGGCATATGTCTTTCTTTTGTTGGGGACTCAACCACCCACACACCCTGTTATGGGGGACTGTGCCCCCCAAACACCTCCAACTAAAATAACCAACTTTGGGGGGGTGTTAATACTTAACGTCTCACAAAGTGCAAAAAATGAAAACAATTCCTTGCATCTGGGACAAGGAATCGAAACGCAGACCCAAATGTACCACCTCCCTCCCTTGATGCCTGTGGCTCATCCTGTTGAGCCACAGCAGCTGCTTGCTAGCCCCATCTCCCAGCACAGGTCGCATCCCCTGACTGGGAAGAGTGAGAAGGTTCACTATCATGTATATACCCTTTCACGGTTTTGCACCCTCTCGTTCTACCCTATCACACTGTTCCTGTTGCACAGTTTTAACATACGCTATTAAGTGTATGACTCAGTAGGCTACAAATCTACTCCGCAGTGAGCTGTGTTTCATTTATTTTTCTGTACTATTGCATATGTTATGTTATTTTTGCCTATGCACCCACCAGAGATACAGAGCAATATTTCCCTCCATTTCATTTTATAGCTGCTTCTTCTCTTCCATTCCACTTTCAGTTTTACTTTTATTATCTTAATTCTTCTCACTTAAAGCTGAGTATCTCTTAACCTTATTTCACTCCATTTATTAATCTGTGTTACTAGCAAAAATTGTGTGCTGATACAGTTTAGTGCCATCTTCATTTCTGCTCCTTTTTGTTTCCCAAACTTTAATTTTCTTTCTACCTTTCAACACACACTATTTTTCAAGTTTTTTTTTACTTTTATTTTGGTGTAATCTGTTTAATAAATGAAATACTTTCTATTCATCCCTCCCAAACCTTTGAAATGGCACAGTTACTTATTATTTTCCTTTAGATTTCGGTGTGCCCACAACATATTAAGTTGTTGGGGTGACTGCCTGGTAAACTTCCTACAAGAGAAGAGTAGCATATCTTCCCTGTGCAGGCATTCCCTCACCTTTTATCCCAGAACTGCGTATACCCTGATGCAGGATCACTGGAATGGCTTGCTTATTCATATGGGGCTTGACACAATGCATGCAATCCACTGGCCTGATTTTTTTGTGTAATAGTAGGTTCATGGTAGGGTCAGAATGGATGATTACATGGCTGTTGGGGCACAGGTTCTTACGAGGAGTGGTTTTCCTTCTAAATATTTATTTTTTGACAGGAAAGACAATCTAAGCTGGTAATTACTCATTTCCAGAAGCTTCCCAGGTGTTGGGAGGGCAGTACAAAACAGTAAATATCATAAAGTGCATATATAAAATAAACAAAATAAAGAGCAATAACACCTCTCTTAGTTGTTTTGTATATTTTTCTGACCTGTTAATTAACTGTTGGTTATGATGTGTGTTTTCCCCGGAAGTACAATGTAGCGTGGTATTTCTGATTTATACGTTTCTCTTCAAGTGAAGACATTGGAGTTGTCTGTCTTTTCATAGGATTTCAGTTCACTGATTAAAAAACAATATTTTGTCTTTTTTTTTTGTATCAGGCACTTCACTTACACACAGCATTATATAGTTGCAGCATTTCCAGCTGAGTTTCAAGTTTATTTTAAACTGGAAAGAGTGTGAGCAAACATACCTGTTTTCACATTCATCCAGGTTACAGAGCATCACAACGTATACTGTACAACAATAGAAAAATACAAGAGCAGAAATAACCATATTTACAACAAACTTGAATAAAAATTAAGATAGTCATAAATATTGGTGAGGATGAGGGAGGCAGAGAGTGGGAGGTGGAGGTATGGGGAGGAGGTAGGATGAGACAGTAAACATAGAGCTGGGGTGGGGAGAGGCTGGTGGGGGTGTGGATGGAGAAAAAGGAGGCAACGTGAGGGATGCCCTTAAGGGAGAGGAGCGGAACCACACAACTGCTATGTGATACTTACCACAGGGGGCACTGACAGGAGTAACTCTACAGGAACAAATTTATTGCAGAGGCAATAAATAAGGGAATGCGTGGTATGTTTTGTTATAATCCATCAGTTTCCTTGTTTTGGTTGTGCTGTTTCCATCCCTGATCCTTTATTTTCTTTTCTTTTGTAATTTCTATTGCAGTCATATTTTTCTTTCACTGCCCTTATATTTTAATTAGCCCCAATGCTTTGTGTCATTTTGCTACATACTTGCTTCTCCTCCTTTCTCATTTTTCTATATTGGTAGCTAATATTGTTACTGATGTGATCTTACTGTTTATTTCTTTTTCTGCAGCTCAAGTGTTAACTCCAATTGGAATGTTTTGCCACTAATTGCAACTTAATTTTACATTCCTGTTTCATGTGGTATTATGTTGCAAAGTGCTGGAAAGTGCTACTTTCTGTAAGGCAGGGCACTTAATCACTTAACTTGTTTTGGATCCTACTGTATATGACTGCAATTCTGCTCTGCAGTGAGCTGTATTTTATTTATTTTTCTTTATTACCATATATGTTATGTTATTTTTGCCTGTGCACCCACTTGAGATGCAGAGCAATTGAAGACATCACCTACTGCTGCTGGAATAGCTCTGTATTTGTGCCCACCACCCCCCTTCATTTTATAGATACTTCTCTTCCATTCCACTTTGTTTTATTTTTTATTAACTTCATTCCTCTCACTTAAATTATGTGTTATGTGGAATAACTCCCATTGTTATTATTTTTTTACAAAAATTGTCAACTGTGCAGAAGCATTTGTAAAAAAATGAATTATAATACTGAGACTTTTTGAAATGTTATTTGACTTATACTCATGCTTATTTACCCACTTATTCAGTCTCCTACTTGTTTCTGTCCTTGTATTAACTAATTCCTGTTGCTTCATATCAAGGGGTTGTTGGTTTTCATATTGCATGTCCCTTGGGAGGAGCAGCAATAAAAGATAAACTATGCAATGCCCTCAATAACACACCTACCCCCAGTTTATTTTTATCTAACACCCATTTATTAGGCTTTGTACGGTAAGATCTTCCTTCAGGAGAACAACTTGTAATGAAATGTATAAGATTTACATTGACATTTGGATATTTTTTTTTATTATTATTTATTTATTACAGTCTCAGATTAATACCACTTGAGCTCAGAGCTCTTTACATAGGTTCCATGTCTGGATTACAGTACAAACAGAGGAGTACAATATTACAGATGAATGAAAATAGGAATTATTTAAATGGAATAACAAAAATAGTCAGGATTTGGGGAGTGGAGGCTACAACAAACTTACAGGTTAAGATGCCTGATGGTAATACCAGTCATTTGTCTGCATCAACAAGGTTTACTAGAGAGTTGCTAAGTACAGCAGTGGTGGGGGGAGAGGAGTCCCAAGTGCCAAGGGAACAAGCAATACTGCGAGTGTTAATTTGGCAGAGAGGGAGGGGGGAGGTGTGAGGGCAGCTGGTGAGGGAGATAGGAGAGGGGGTAGGAAGGGAGGAGCAGGCTCAAGAGAGGAGTAGAGGGTGAGGGTGAGAGGGTAGGAAGGGAGTGGAGGATCAAGAAAAGAGTATGGGGATGATGGTGAGAGATGAGGGGAAGGGGGAAGGGAGGACAAGACTCGAGGAAGGAGGGGGAAAAAAGGATTGGGAGGGGAAGCCTAGAGAGTAGTGGTGATTGGAGGTGGGGAGGCAGAGCTATAGGATATATGCACTTTTATATAATACTAATTGTGTGTGTGTGTGTGTGTGTGTGTGTGTGTGTGTGTGTGTGTGTACTCTATAACAATCTCTAAAAAAAAATCAAACACATCAAATATCTTTGTAAACATGTCTCAACATTGTGTTTATCCTCCACCTTGTTTCAACATATAGTTGTCTCAGCAGTGTTTGCAGTTAAGGTAGAGTACTTTCATGTATATGATGGCCCAGTTCTGTTGAGTTGATTGCTATAACAGTGCATAGAATAAAATGTAAAACATATAGGTAACTAATACAGACAGTGGCATTATTTTTTATCTGCTCTTTCTCAATGTACCGTACTTTGATTTAGTTAGTGTATGCAATGGCAATTCATGTATGTGTTTAAGCTCATGAAACATCCTTATCTATTTAATGCATTTGCAGCCATAATGGCTCTGCCAGTATTTGTTTCCTTTAGTAGACAGTGGCCAGCCACGGTGGGGGAGCATTGTGCTGGTCATCCAGTGCTGGATTTTAATTAAAAGAGCGGTGCTTGGGGAAGAATGGGTAACAGTGATAAGTGGGCTGGGGTGATGGGGTTATTTTTTACTTGCATGGGGATGAGGGTGATAAGAGTGCTTGTAGATGGGGGATGGGTTGTTTTTCTATGATTTTCTGACACTGGGATTAGGAATCTGGTGTTGGGAACCCAAAGAGGGGGAGAGGCTATTTCAGGCCACTTGCAAAGTCTCTTAAAGGTCTGGTGCAATGTGTGCGATGATGGAATTGTTCATGAGTGGCCTAAATCTGTGATAAGTATGGTGCAATGTATTTAATGATGCAATTGGTTTGTGAGTGGTCCTTGGGCCCAGTGAGGAAGTCCACTGCAGGTTTGGTGCAGGGCAAGTGACTGTTGACTCAGATTCTTCCCTGTGGCCACATTTGAAGCCTGCTACAGTTCTTGCAGTACAGTACTGTATGTATGTATGTATGAAGATGCAGCTGGAGCTGCTTTGTGTATGGCAGGTCCTAGGGAAAGCAGGCTACAGGTTCTGGGATATGCTCAACAGAGCATTTGTTTTGTGTATGGCCCAATAAAAAGTAAGGTACTATGGCAATTAATCTCAGAAAGATAGGAAATTAATTGTAAAAAACTATGTGTAAATTTATGGCATAATCCCACTCCATAAAGGGGGGGGGTCAACCAGGTAACTACAGGCCTGACAGCCTTACCTCTGTTGTGGGTAAACCAATGGCGGCACTGGTCAAAGAGGACCTTATTGTCTACCTTGAGATTAACGGTCTACAGGATAGTAAACTGCATGTGTTAATGGTTGGATGGTCTTGTCAAACCAACCTGATAGTTTTATTTGACTGGGTAGCTAGGGTAGCACAGATAAAGGTCACGCTATGGATTTACTTTACTTAGATTTGAGCAAGGCTTTTGACTTGGTGCCTCAGAGAAGATTTCTGAATAAGATAGCGGATCTGGGTACAACTTGGGACATAGATGGGTAGGAAATTGATTGGATAGGAGGCAGCAAATGGTGGTGATAAACTGAGTCAGATCGGAAGAGAGGGAGGTCATGAGTGTGGTGCCACAGGGTTTGGTCCTGGGTCCAATCTGCTTCAATATATTCATCAGCAACACTGGAGAATGTATCTAGGGCAAGTTGTGTCTCTTTGCAGATTACATGAAGCTCTTTGGTAGGTAGATAATAAGGAAGGGATCAGGGAGATCAGAGGGATCTACTAAGGAAAGATCAGTGGTTTAAAGTTTGGCAGTTGAAATTCCATGCCAAAAAATGCAAGGTGATGCACCTAGGGAACAAGAACCTCAGTACAGAATACTGGGTGGAAGGGGTAGAACTGAGTACTGCAGTAGAGGAAAAGGACCTGGGAGTCATCATAAATGGCTTCCTAAAAGAATCAAGTCATTGCAACAAGGCTTATAGCAATTTATTTATTTAATTTTGATAACTGGGTGGCCCACTAAGACCACGGGAGTCCCTTTTTCTGGGGCGACCCAAAATTAATTACATGTAACAAATTAAGTCTATGACTGATAATGGAGTCTGCATTCAATAAGTAAGCAATAATCCATGACAGGGTGTGTGGTTATTGGGGATTAATAAACACCCTGGGTGCATTGTCAGGCATGAGGTGAAGCCAAGTGCCCTCACAGCACCCAGGGTGTTGATTAATCCCCAACAGCCACATACCCTGGAGTGGGTCATTGTGCTTATAACATGGACATAATTATTATTGCAATTATATATTCATTAATATACAAAAAAACACCATTTGTAGGTGTAGGGAATAGTGTTCTTCCACAGAAAAAGTAGACCATTTTTATGTGAACATCTCTGACCCCATCATACTGTTACTGTTATTAAATTGTATTTTGTTTACGTAAAAAAAGTGCACTGTCATTTTTTTCATAGAATCGCATTTTTTATAGGCAAAAAAAAACAAATATTACACAGTAGATTGCAAGCCAGCTTACTTACATTGCATTGTTCACTACGTCTTGCCAATATGCTATGATACATGAATCTGTTGAAATACAGTAATTTTAAACAATTTCCTAACATGAATATGAAGCAAAACTAACACTTTTACCAAGTTTTCAGAGTGTTTTAAAGCAATGCACGCATATTTTAAACATGGAGATATGCAGATTGTGCAATCTGACATATTACTATGCAAACAGATTGCAGCTATCAATTATGTACTGCAGAAATAATGCCCTGCACAATGGTTCTGCATAATGGTTCCCCATAGCAGTATAATTTGGGCCATCATGGACATTACCTTTGGAGGCAGTAACAAGTAGTTTTACTGCATGTCTACATTCACAAGTATTGCACCGTGATGGAGATTGCATTTGGGGCCAGTACTTCTTTGGGAAACAACAACTTTCCCTGCATTTCTACATACAGCAGGTGATTATTCTAATATGCAATAACATCAAGAAACATTAGAAACATGTTAAGAGGGTTAATACTGCTCTGTAACAGACAACAACAGTATTTCTAAGATCAGACACATCTATATCATTCGGTATTCTGTTGTTCTACTGTGGGGTACTACTGCTAGCACCATCACAATGCTGTGATTTTGGTTCTGGGGAATATAATATATGTGTGCAGTCATTAAAATTTACTGTGCCATGGTTTTGAAAATATGGCAAGTGTATTCCTGGAAACAGTTGATTTTCAGAGGACTGTGTAATAGAAGGTGCTGGTAATTTGGTGGGAATTATTGTGCTGTGCAATGTTCCTGAATTCACAGGAAGTATGGGTGTTTGAGATATAAGTGTTTCAGGAAGAACTTTGTCAATGGACTGAATATGCTTACTGCTTGAATCCACCACATTACACTTTTTTGGTGTGTTGTCTTCTGAGGGCACTTTTTTACCAGCTGCACTTAGTAGAGCACTCCATTTGTGGTGGTCTGCACTTGATGCATTTTAATAATTTCAGAGGCTTGTTTCACACCTTACAGTATGCCCAGTAACTGACATAATTTCCCTAGATGCAAGTCCTGCATCTGAAAGAATTTGCACAGCTGTGCTTCGTATGCAGTGGTTAGTGTACCTTTTGGACAACTTAGCTGCCTCAGAAATGTTGGGCTTTAAATTACTCACATAATTAACTCCCATATATTTAAAGCTATACCAATATACCTCCTCTGGGTGTATATTTTTTTTAGGGTGTAGGTACAAGGATGGCGCACATGGTGGACATTGACTTATGTACATTTTGAAAATTTTTACAGGGCATAGAGAGTTTCCAGGATCAGAGAAAAGAAACCATCATAATGCTTCTTTGTTTATTTCTTGTGCACTGGCATAATTTTTTGGTATGGGGATTAAAGGCTAATAATAAAAATTCTAAACCATTATCATCAGTGGCTATGACAAATGAGTCCTGCTTCAGCTTCTGAACCCCTTCCCTACTACGATGAGCTAGGCCCAACTGCAGCTCAAGTCATATCCTTCTCACAAGACCTTCGAGTGTACTAGGGTCAAGAGCGTTTGAGGACCATAACTTTTCTAAATCAGACTTGCTAATGGGGGGGGTGGTGACTTGCTTTGTCTTGTCCCACTTTACAAAGCTGCTTTAATATAGAAATAAACACATTGTTTGTGGTCTTAAAGCATCACTGGTAATGTTGATTTGTCTACAATTCTCAACATTATTTAGAAATCTGTTTGACCTGCTCATAATCATATTAGGGAACTAACCGTGTATGCCTTCCCTTCCACACCCCTGACTCTGGGGTAGAACTCTCTTAATACCTGACACAACTCATCGGCAGTAATATCTTTATAATTTACTCTTCCTTTTTTAGTGGACAGTCAATCATTTAACACATTAACAGCCCATACAGTGCTTTTTGAGTATAGGTTTCATCTTTCACCTTCTCTAACAAATCTAGCTCTGATGGAGACAATACAGCATGTCTGTTATTACTACTTTTCTGATCAGTGCTTTCACACTCACTGCCACTTTTATTGTTCTCTATTGGTTGCTGTTCTACTCTTTTCTTCTCATGATAACATTTCTGCTGCCTTTCAATGCTTTTCGTTGACTTCTCATACATTTCTGATATTCTGTCTTTTTCTAGCATGTCTCTCATTTGCTTTGCTTTTGCATACTTCTCAGACATGCTGCCAGGAATGTACATCTGTTCCACATGCTGTTTATCTTTTATGTTTCCACTGTGATTTCTGCTAGAACTGTCGGCAGGATAATATGAACCACTGCTATTTCTAAATTTGACACTGTCACTATTGCTTTCTTTATTCCTGCTGACAAGAGTAGGTTTGATCGTCATATCTGGGATTTCAGCTTTCTTGTGTGTCTCTATTGCAGCTTTGCCATCTTTACTACTCTTTGAATCTGTCAAGATAATAATTTATTTCCCCTTTACTTTCTTGTATAGCTTATTGGCACAACATATTTGTGGAACCCTGACATGAAGATCTTTCATTTGAACCCTGCCACGAAGACCAGTCAGGGTGATATTTCCTGACACTGGCATGTGCTTTCAGATCATGGCAGCAATCTAACCAAAACTGAACTTGCACTTCAAAATCTGGGCTCTCTTCATTTATAGCTGCTGCTTTCCCATCTGGGAACTTCTTCTGTAGCCATTGATTTACACTGAGATGGCCAAAGAATGAAAAACCATATGCCATCTTGATTTAAGAAAACAGAAAAATGGAAGTTCATTTCGGTAAACAGGAAGTCATTTCCTTTACTTTCAAAGCCATTTTCTAATGCTCAGATCTTGTTAATCTTTGGAAACAACAATACAACTCACTTGCAGATGTTGCTAGGAGTGCAAATATTTCACCTTGGTGGGTGGGTGGGAAAAATCCCAAAACACTTGCTTTCCAGCATCCATGCACTGAGAATGAATCAGAACAAGTGTGGACTGAACCACAACTAGGAGCACTGATTTAAATTCAGAGCCTCGTCACTCTTAGCATGCCGGTAACAGAGATTAATACATAAGCACCTGACAGGTACTGTCCAATCAGTTACTAGTATTTCTTTGTCCATGTTATAACAATTTGTAAGTTACAATAAGTAAAGTGACTCATGTTAAACAGTTAAAACAATAGAGACAGTGTAAGTTACAGTGGGTGAGGTGACATAAATTAAGCAGAATGAACCATAGAGATTTTGACATAGACAAAACTCTTTAGATAATGATGGAGAAAAACTCTGGATGTCAGAGATAATATCCAAATAAAAGTGCGTAACAGAGGAGACTGCATTCTAAAGAAGATGTCTTACATAGAGCATTAAGTCAGCATTAAGTCAGGCACATGTAATATTTAGGAAATGAGTAACCAATTGGATCAAAGCAGCATTCACATTCTGAAGTACATCAGTGATTACAGCTGTATACAGTAAAAGGCAAATAGGATGCTGTGGTGAATCAGATGGGGTACTGACTGCAGGGAAAAAAAAAGGTATTATTATCTCTCTATAAATCAGTGGTGAGGCTGCACCTGGAGTATTGTGCCCAGTTCAGGAGTCCTCACCTGAGGAAGGAGAAGGACAGGCTGGAGATGGTGCAATGTAGGGTGACCAAGATGATTCAGCATCAGAAGGGCAGATCTTCTGAGGATCGGCTCATGGCACTAAGCATGTACTCACTGGAGACCAGATGCGAGAGGGAAAATATGATACAGACATTCAAGTTCCTGAAGGAATTAACAAGATAAACCATGAGGAACTACTGTATTTAGCATAAGCAAAAACTCATTAACACAGGGGCATGAGTGAAAGCTGTTGAGAGGGAGGTTCTTGAGGGATGTGAGAATGTTTTATTTTACGGAAAGAGTGGTGGAGCCATGGAACAGTCAGCCAATGGATGCATTGGGTGACAAGACTATAAATGGTTTGAAGCAAGGCTGGGGCAGAATGAAAGGTTTAATGGTTACTCAGGGAGGTAACAGAAGTGAGGGAAGCAGGAGAGTATACTGGGAAGGCTAAAACCCTGTATGGACAATAGATCCCAGAGCCAGATAGGGAACTACAGGCAGGCTAGATGGACCACTGGTCTTTTTCCACCATCATTGTCTATGTTTCTATGTTTTTATGTTAATGCAAAAGTTAGAGTTTATTATTAATGTATAAAATGTAAGTAAATGTGACATTAGAAATGTGCGGCTCAGAGTTACATGGCTGAGATACTGGGTTCCAGTTAAACAAATGCTCCCGATGGACTGAGTGCTACTCCAAACAATCAAACAAGCAAACAAACAAAAAAAACCTACTATAAATGATGTCTGAAAAGAGTTTATCATTCGTTTTAGTGATGGTGCACAGGCAGACTATCATTACCTCAGCACCCCAGGTCCACATTGAAAATTAGCTTGCTCAACGGTGATCGCCTGGTTAAATAAAGACTTTGATTGATTGATTGATTGATGTACTTGGGGAAGACAGGCAGACAGACACAGGGGAATGTTACTTTGCCATATTTATTCAAACTAAAGACAGAGGCTACAGTATAGGAACAAAGGCTACCTTTGCTATAGACTGGTAGAACAGGAACTTCTGAGAAATACTATTTTATCACTCCAGGACTACAATAATATGACTGCCCTAGTACTTCCGTAAAGATAAGTATACACACATCTACCATAGGTTGCAGGTGTGGTAATATCAATGTGGGGAGAACAGATAAGTACTGCATCGCAATGGATGGCAGTAGATACTACATTGGGCCCATTGTAATTTGTCTGGGTGGAGGTACATTCCTGACATAATTCACTAAGATATATAGTGTATTAATAAAAAGACAGAACTAAAGCTGGATCACATAAAAAATGTTAGAAACCAAATGGAAACAAAATTATTAACTGTTGACCAGGGCAAACTCTCTGGTGTCATATTTATCAACCTGTCCAAAGCCTTTGACCTTGTTGACCATGAACTGCTTGGAGCACAGCTGTGGTCACTTGGCCTCTCCCCCCATGCCATGAAATGGCTAACGGGCTACCTGCATGGTAGAAAGCAGCGTACCTGCTTCAATAAAGTCCTTTTCGAGCCCCGACCAGTGACCTCCGGAGTCCCTCAGGGCTCGGTACTGGGCCCCTTCCTCTTCTCCCTCTTTATCAATCAACTACCCATGGTGACTACCAACTGCAGAGCTACCATGTATGCAGATGACCTAGTGATACTGGCTCACTCCCAGAATGCCACCACTCTAAACCAGTGCTTGTCCGACAACTTTAACAATGTCTTGTCCTGGGTTACTAACCACAAACTGGTCCTGAACCTGAAAGAAACGCAGGCTATGCTCTTTGGCTCCATGGCCAAAATCAAAGCCTCGTTGGCCTTGCTAAACATCACCAGTGTTGATGGCCCCTCGCTACCTGTTGTGAACTCCATCAAATACCTAGGGGTTACACTTGACCCCCAACTTGATATAGGGAGTCATATCCTTAACATCTGCAGGGCAGCTAACCATAAACTTGGCCTGGCCTATAGGGCCAAATACAACTTTACTCCAGAGGCTAGACTTGCCCTTGCGAGAGGTGTGCTTCTTCCCTCCCTCAGCTATGGTCTGCACCTATTTGCTCGGCCCCCTAAAATTCATCTCACTCGGTGGAACACGGCATATAATAACATCTGTCATTTTGCTTTGGCTGCTCCCCGTCTCACCCACCAATGTGAGCTATATGATAAACTCTGCTGGCTCTCCCCAGCCAGATACCTTGATTTTGGGGTGGAATGCCTCTCGGGGAAAGTGGTTAAAACCAGCATCCCTCAGGGGTTGGCCCTGCTTCTACCACAAATGGATCCTACTCCCTACCATCTTAGGTCCCTGACCGCAGGGATGCTTAAAGTCCCCTCCACCCGTACCCTCATGGGGGATCGGGACTTTGCTGTAAGCACGCTTAGACTCTGGAACTCCTTCCCCGGTGATATCCATTCGGCCTCCTCCTATCGGAGTTTTCGCATTTCCCTGTGGGGTTTCCTGAAACTAGCATCAGTGTGTGACTGTCCCAAGCCTCCCTAGAGTAATGTATCAAACTGTTGGTAATCTTACCCAAGCTGCCTCCACTGAAGCTAGAGATACTTCCTGTAGTTCAAATGATTTCTATCTACTCTATTCTCAACTACCCATTTCCTTAATTTGTGGGCATCTTCTGTGTCCACAGCAATGCACCTTGGTCATAGGTAGTACCTCCTACTCCCAAGTATCCTCGTACTGCCTAGCTTGTATGTCTTAGATAATATGATGATCTGTAAATAATCTGTCTGTGAACCTGCTAGTCCTAGGGAGTGCCTAACTATAAAGTTATAAGTTATATTGTGACCAAATCCATTCCGTGGATAGTACTCCACTCCTATATGTTTCCTTCTATTGTCAATTATGTATTTCTTTTTCCCATATGTTTTGCTGTTGTCAATCATGTATTTCTCTTCCCATATGTTTGCTTATTTGACGTAATATGCTATTCATCCTCTTTGTACGTTTACCTGTATTCCCCATGTTTTATTCTCCTGGGTCATTCCTGAAAATAGGCATAATACTTGCCTAGTGTACTTACTCGGTAAACAAAAGCTAAATAAATAAAATAAATTGCTTTACTGAGGAAGTATCAGCAGGGATGGTGTGCCAGAGGTGGATCTTATTGAGGGCTGGAGGGGCCTGTGTTTGGTCCCGTACTGTAGTAGCAACAGAAGCAGAAGCAGCAGCAGCAGGAGGGGGTATGCAGGGGAATCAGTTGTGGCTTATAGGGCTCAATGTTTGTTGCAGCTGGAGAGGGGGAGGAGGGCAGTGCAGTACTAGCAGTAATTATGGTGTAATAAGAGACAATAACTGACCCTGGGTTGCTGAATGGGCAGTTGAGCATTCCTCTCCAGGACTTAGTTGCCACCATCAAGTGAATAGAATGGATCTATTCACGTGTCCTCCTTTAAAACAGTGTCTTCCTGCGTAACCTCTGGAGGTGTTTGTGACTTGCCCTGGCTCAGCCTCCCAACATTTTGCTGATATCATACTTAGCTATCATGTCCTTTTTCTGATGACTCTGGAGGGGGGGACTGTGCAGCCACACTGCTGCTGTTGCTCTGTTTGGGCACACGTACGGCAGGCTATATGCTGGCTTTACTGTGAGGAGCCTTCCACTGCTATATTAGCAGATGATCATGACCCAGTGCTGCCTGCCCGTGTCTCTCTACAAGGGTTGTACTTGCAAAAAGAACAGTGGACACACTATGCATGTGGCCCAGTACAGGTATTATAGGAAAAGGCCAGTTGGTTGCTGTGCAAGGGTTTCTACTGTCAGCAAGGTTGATTGTGTACATTTGCTCATCCTTTTGTCTACATGGGAGACATGTGCCAGTCTGATCATGCAATGCACACACAAAAGTTGAAAAGAATAAACTAAGAAACCTTTTGAACAACACTGATATGTGCAGCTGGTTTTGTCCAGAGGGACTAATGTTTCACATTGCATAATTGCCCAATGGCCCTGAGAACACATTTATTTATTTATTTATTTAGTTTTTGTTGACTGTGTAAGTGCACTAGACAAATCCTGCCTATTTTTAGGCACGACTTGGGGGAAGGAGATACAGATGAATGCCAACTGACCTTGAACCAGATTAAGCTGTTGGTGGTATTTTTAGTGAATGAGGGAAATTTTGCCAGGACACCGGGGAAGTTCTCCTACTCTGCTGGCGCTCTGTGGTTAGTAGAGGGCTGTGCTAGGTCTGCAGGATGGCAGATGAATGCAGTTGTGCTTGGACCAGGACGTTTGCATGGAGGCTCCCGTTATCAGAGATGTAGTGTTATCGCAAGTGGAAAGGAACGTTGTCTCTATGAATGGGATGCCTGAATGTGACTTATCTGGGTATGACACGGAAGATGCTGGCAGGATGCCAGTTCGGGAGAATGTGCCTACAGGTGCTTCTTCAGTTCGTTCTCTTGTTTCTGCACCTCTGCCTTGTAAACTGGGAACCTCTTCTGAGTCGGGTCCGGTTGTGAGCATGGACCCGTTTTCTGTGTCGGAACTTCCGGGTATGGAGGCTGAGCGCATCGAAGAGCCAATTGAACTTTTAGCATCCAAAAAAGCTTCTTCTACCTCCCAAGTTGTTCGGCGGCAATTCAGGCTTACTAATTCCACTACTGCTCTTCTCGGGGACTGGTCGGCTGAGGCTTCCCTTTTGCAGTCCGGATGGCTTTGTATGAAGTCAGGAACTTGGATACCTGACCCTGACTGGGTGGACGACGGGCCTACATCATCTACCACTATGCATGCCAACACGCTGAGCTCAGGTATAGATTCTGGACATCCTTCTGTTTCTATGCGGGTTGAAAATGGTGCGCATCTTATTCAAGGGGAGTCTGAGGCCATTTCTGGCCCAAGTACATCCTAGGGGGGGGGGAGGTTGTGGTCCGAAGTCTGGGCAAAAATCTACAAAACCAGGAGTTTCAGACAGTAGCAAATGCATTCCTGTGGCATATTTATTCAAAAGTAAATTAGAACAAGCTCCTAGAAGGAATGCTGTGAGATTACTCTATAAGGGTGGGCTTACTACTCATCCTGACAGGTATTATGTTGCCAATCATTTGTTAGAGGCTCTATGCAATTTCTTCCCTCTGACCTGTATGCTTTAATTCATGTATCTGGGGAAGACTCTTTTGATGTGAGTTTTCGACTTAACAGTAGTTTAGAAAAATTTGGGGAATACTCTATGATTAAAATTACACCCTTATGGACCCCCTTTTTTGCCATTCCCCTTACTAGACCTCAAATTCGGTATGTTACTGTCATGTTCCGAAATGAAGGGGTGAATGTCAGTGATATCTACCACTGGTTACAGAATCAATGTGACATTCTTGGCCCTCCTGAGGCTGTTTTGGATTTAGAAGGTATCTGGACTGGGGGATGGAAATTTAAAATAAAGCTATTTCAGGTCAACTCTGACATTATTCATTTACCCAACAGTTTTTTGGGGGGTAAAAACAGAGGTGTTTGCTTTTATAGCGGACAACCCAGGGCCTGCTATAAATGTGACTCACGAACACATATCAGTAGCTCTTGTGATATGTTAAAATGCTCGTTGTGTGGGGGATATGGACATTCTATGGATCTTTGTGAAAATATTTTCCAGTGTAACTTATGTGATGAGAAAGGGCATGCTTTTCATCAGTGCCCTTGGGCCAAAAGAAATAGGACTGAAGGCTGGGATCATGACGATTTAGTTTTTCCTGCTCAAGAAAAATACCAGGGTTTTCCACCTGCAGATCCCTCTAATTCTCACTCTGAGTCCACCCCTGCTAGAGGTCCTCTTTTGGTACCCACTTCTGCCTCTCCCCTCGCTACAGCTACACCTTCTATGTCATCCGAACAGGGCCCTGCTCCTACCTCAGACTTTGGCCCTGATTCTGCTGTTAATGAACCTACTGTACCCAATGAGACTACCATGCCCCCCCCCATTTGAAACTGTTAAGTGACGAAGATTTACCAGGTCTTCTCTCAAAATTCCCACTCCCTGTCCTATTTCTACAGTAAACATCTTTCCCCCCCCTTCAGGAGGAGCTGGGGGACTCTGACTTGGAGTCAGACACCTCACATAGATCTGAGCTGGCTACTGAAGATGAAGAGAGCAGATCCACTGAGCTTTCTTAGTAAAAAAAGGGAAAAAAGGGGAAAAAAAAAAAGCCAGTAGTAGTTTAAAAGGAAGGCCTTGACAAAATTTTATGTAATAGATGTCTACTCTGAAGCTGATGTCTTTCAATGTCTGTAGCTTAAAAACCTATAAGAAACAGATATCCTTGTTTTCCTTTTTTGATTCCCTTGATGTTGATGTTATCTTTGTTCAAGAAACACGTCTTTCCTCACTTACTGAGGTAGAACTACTTAAAAAACAGTGGCATTGGGGGCCTTCCTTTTGGACTTTTGGTTTAGAAGCTGCAGATGGGATTGGCATTCTCTTTAAATCTACTCACTTTCAAATTACTCAGCTTGTTGATGTTAAGCCAGGAAGAGCCTTGGTGCTTGACGGCTCCCTTGGGGATTTTTGTTTTTGTTTTAATAATATATATGCCCCCCAGATTAAAACAGCCAGAATTGAGCTATTCGAGGACATTAAGCCTTTCTTATTTTCCAAGAAACATATTATTTGGGGAGGAGATTGTAACTGTACCTTGGACACTAAGCTTACAGGGGTCACCCAGAAGAAGATATATTGTGATTCCAATGCCTTAGCACATATTATTTCTGGGGCCAGTATGCGGGATGCTTTTCGCAGTTTACATACCACAGGTACTGGAGCTACATATCATAGACACATATATGCTACCCGTAGTGATATGTTTTTTATTTCTAAATATTTGATTTTTATTTTGTGTACATCTCAGCCTTCAGAGTTTTCAGACCATAATATTCTGTCTTGCACTTTAAGTTTAACTACTATTCCTCCTAAAATCTTTTCCCCACATAATTGTTGGCGGGTTAATATGTCCCTTTTAGACTCCTCTCACCTTTTCTCTCGTATTGAAGTTTTTTTGCAAGTAGGGACTCAGTTATGTGCTCCTATGATTCTCTACTGAATTGGTGGCTGGATACCAAAATGGAGCTTAAAAAGCTCATGCTCTCCTTCAGTAGGCATCAGGCTAACTCCAACTATTTAAAGTATCTTCTTTTACGAAATCAGTTTTATAAATTAATGTCTTTTCCCCCATGTGATCAGAAAGAATTTACTTCTCAAATTTTTGAACTCAAGAAACAGATGAAGACCTATCAATATGACAGGGCCAAATCCTTAGAGATGGAATTTAAATTTAGCACACAGAAGACACCTGCATCGGACCCATATGCGGCATGCAAACAGAGGCTAGATAATAGTCTCATGACTCATCTTACCTCTACTACTAGCACTGTAGTAAACACAGATTTAGAAATGCTAGCAGAAGTGCAACAGTTTGTTAGCACCACATTTCATCCCACTCCTGATAGTTCTTCTCCTGTATTGTCTGGGTTTACTGCACCATTGTCCCAGGACCCTATGCCCATGGTAAAATCACTAGTACAACCTATATCATCCGTGGAAGTTGAGGTAACCATATCTCAATTAAGTATGGGTACTTCTCCTGGGTTGGACAGCATTCCCAATGACTTTTATAAAAGGTTTTTACCTCATATGACTTATTTTTTGCCTTTGGTTTTCAAATCTATGTTGATTTCCTCCTCTTCTTATTTTGGGTTTAACACCTCTCTGCTATATTTTTTATTTAAATCAGGGGATAAAGCCCTGTTAGCTAATTGGAGTCCGTTGAGTTTATTAAATAGTGATTACAAGATTTTAGCCAAAATTCTTAATAATAGATTATTAATTGTTGCTGATCTCCTTATACATCCTGCTTAGACCTGTGCCATCCCCAAGAGACATATACAACATAATTTATATCTTTTACGGGATGTATTTGAAGTTAGCCATACACAACATCTCTCTGGGTTTATAGTAGCTTTAGATCAGGCTAAAGCCTTTGATAAAGTATGACATGATTATCTTTTTTCCCTTTTACTTAATTATGGTATTCCGAAGCCCTTAGTGTTTTGGATTTCTTCCCTTTATATTGGAGCAACTATTATACCTATGGTTAATGGACTATTTGGCATTGATATTCTCCTCACTACTGGGGTGAGGCAAGGTTATCCCTTAAGTCCTCTCTTATACTTTTTTGTTTTAGACCCGGTGATACGACAAATAATTTGGGATAATACTATTTTAGGTGTGGCTCCTTCACCTTTTTTACCTCATGAGAAAATTACTAATTATGCTGATGATGTTACTTTGTTAGTTCAGGATGTCCCCTCCTTAGCAAAAGCTTTACATATTTTTTCCCATTTTGGAGCTTTGTCTGGAGCTCGGCTTAATATAGATAAAAGTTTTATTTTTTTCTTTAGACTTTACCCACCCAGTTTCTTTAGATACCTTTGGAATCCCGGTGGTTTCTTCCCCTCATAAAATTTTGGGTGTTTGGTTTGGTCCAGGTGATCTGGAAACTTACAATTGGGAAAAACAGCTACATATAGGAGAAAATAAGATTCACAGATGAAGGGGTGGAAATTTGGGAAAAAGAAACAAATTATGATTATTAAACAATTTTTACTCCCTGTCTTTTTATTTTTATGTTGTCTTCCCCCCTCCATTGCATCTGGAAACTAGAATTTTTAGCATCTTCTTTCAGATGCTTTGGGGCAATAGACTAACTCCTGTATGCCGAGACATTACCTATTTGCCCATTAATAAGGGAGGATTGGCTAAGATCAACCCTATTGTTTTCTATCATTCCCTGTTTTTTTTTGGTTCCTTTACTTATTTATGGACCCCTGCCACCCTGTCCTGGCAGTTGTGGTCACAATTCCTTTAGTCATGATATTTTGATAAATGGTCATTATTACCACCTAAAATTCTATCAGCAGATCTTTTACCGACTTATGGTTTATCCACCTTAAAAAAATGCAACAATGGAAGGTTTCTTTTCCTACTTTACTAACTTTTAATAGAAAATCATTTTATAACTTTATTGTGTTTGATGTACAGAAAAGTGTTTTATTGTTTCCTTAATGTGTGTCTACCAAAATGATGTTTTCCTTACGTAAATTGATGGACTTTAGGATTCCCCCACATATTTGGGATATTGTATGGCTTTCTAGTCAGGGGAGATTGGGAGTTCAGGGGGAATTTAAAATATAAGCCATTGACTGAAAGATTTTGTCTGAGACCTACCTATATTAACAGTGAAGAAACTATGATGCATTTTGTTGTTAATTGTCCCCATAGTAAATCTTTTTGGCAGGACGCTGCCGCACATTGGCATTTACCCTTTTTAAACCACATTTCTTATCACACTATTGTTTTAGGGGATTATACAGGGATCTGGAGGTCTTACCACAAAAGTACCCTGAATGTTTTTTTCTCTTTTGTTCAATATTTTTTATGGCAGGCTCGGTGTCATTTTGTATTGCAACAACAAATAGTTTTACATAGTACCATATTTTCACAGATTGAGGATGGCTTATTATCTGTTAAAACTAAGAACATTAATAAGTTCTCTACAGCTAAAGTAGATTCTTTATGGAAGCATTTTTTCTTTTGAAATATGTTATGTTGACTGTTTTCTTACTTATGGATTTATTTTTTTGTATAACTGCATAATACTGTTGCATTATTGTTTCTTTTGTGATGTTGTGATTCTTTTCAATAAACTTCCCCTACTCTTTTCAATAAGTGCCATGGGATCTTTAACATCCACCTGAACTACCACCAATCCAGGCAGATGGGACCTCGGTTTAACATCTCATCCGAAAGATGGCACCTCAGAAGTGCAGCACCCCTCTCATGCTGCACTACAGTGTCAGTACTGGGACATTAACCCAAGTGCCAGATGTGGGAACTGAACCCACAGCCCTCTGATCTCCCAGCCTCAGAGGTGAGTGTGCTACCTACTGAGCCACTGACACTAGATTGTATCCATAATTAAAAGGAAGGCTACCCATTTAGGACACCATTATTTGGACCAGTGTGATCATGACCTGGGACAGGGTGTGTCCCATGCAGTCTATTGTCTTGTACATGTTGCTCTTTAGTCAGTCTTTTGCCTGCATGTGTTGCCCAACACAGCAATGGTTTGTTATGTATTGTCCCGCAACAGTGCCAGGTAAGTGCTGGTATCCTGCAGCTCCTGGAAGTAATGCTACTCCTGGTTGATTGATGGTAACATTATCTTGGCTTGTCCTTGCTGTCTTGAGCGTCCATTGTTAAAATGCCCCTTGTTTGACATCCACCTGTATTAGACATATACAGGTTGAGGAAATGTAGTCACTATTTGTGTCAGTGGCAAGGAAGATTGAGATTGGGTGTATGTTGCAGACTTCTCCAGCGGATCCAGGTGCTTGTGGGGTGTAGTTCGACTGGTCACTGGTTGGAGGTTTTGTATACTGTATGTTTTTTTTTTAACTATATGTTTATTGGAATTTATACTGTATGTGGTCCTTACATGTATCAACAGGTCTATGAGCAAAGGTGGTATAGTGGCAGAAATTGCCACAAGGCCTCTACTGGCCACTGAGCCTCCCATGTCTGTGGCGCAAGGCCTTGTTATTGCCCTCAAAGTTGCATTCCTGCTGTAATATTTCACCATTGGCTGGTCATCTACAAGAAGCATGTTGACTGCTCTGGTGTTCCTCCACTTATGTGGTTGTTGCCACTGTTGCTACATGTGCTACTGTTGGGTGAGATCTTGGGCTAGTAATTTTTGAATGTGTGCATGTGGTCATGATCCTTTTTCCACCAAGGTGTCATGGTGCAACTCTGTCATGCCAGTGGATCTGTGGATGTGGTGTGAGGTCTTACCATTGCCATGCTCTTCACAGGGGGTGTCTGCTGTGTCTGCAAATGTGGGAACAAAATTTCTCATGAACGTTCTTTAAACCAGTGCAAACCAAAAATGTAAAGATTTTATAAGGTTCAAATCTAGATATGGAGAAAATAACATTTTAGTGTCTTTTTTTTTTACTTTTGAAGTTTAGATTCAAACTGATAAACTCAGGTCTGAAAAGCTTGCTTGTCCTTGGTGCAGGTAAATATTTTTGGTATAGAATGTCATTTTCTACTCTCCTACATATGAACTTTTTTTTGTAACCAGTCACTTTCTCCGTTTGTGCTGCAGGAAAAAGAAAAGGCGAGCTTGCAGAGTTAATTCATGTTGGAATTCATTTCAGAAAAACAATGCTTTGTCTCCCTTATTGACAGCTCTCAGATACTTTGCTGCTTTACTGGTTGCGCACATTGACTCTGCTATTTTTTTCTGGCCTAACTTGTCTACAAATCTTTCAGCAGACATGTCGATACATTTCTGTGAGTTCTGATGTTGTTTTTAGCAGCAGTGAAGTTCACATTGCGAGATTCTGGCACTCAACCAGGTGGCCTGAAAGCAATGCCTACTAAGCAGAAGCCTATGGGTAATTAGTTTTAATAGCAAAGAACACATAAACTATTACACTGCTTCTAGAATAAGGCCATACCCCAGGGTCCTTAAAGAACTAAGAGAGGTGGTGGCTGAACCTCTGGCTATCCTGTTCAGCCAATCACTGGAAACAGGGGAGGTACCCAAAGACTGGAGGACAGCAGATGTAGTCCCCTTATACAAAAGTGGGAACAAAGAGGAAGCAGGGAACTACAGACCAGTCAGCCTCACCTCGGTAGTGGGAAAGATCATGGAAGCACTACTGAAGGAGAGATTGGTGGAACATCTGGTTGTCAATGGACTACAGGACCCAAGGCAGCATGGTTTCACCAGGGGAGGTCATGTCAGACCAACCTCATTGAATTTTTGACTGGGTGACTAGGGAGGTGGATCAGGGAGGGCAGTGGACATGGCATATCTGGACTTCAGCAAGGCCTTTGACACTGTGCCACATAGAAGACTATTACACAAACTGGGGAATATTGGTGTGGGCAGGACAGTAGTGTGGTGGGTAGGTAACTGGCTGGGTGGCAGGACACAGAGGGTGGTGGTAAATGGCTGTCACTCCACAGAGGGAAGAGTGACCAGTGGGGTACCACAGGGATCAGTGCTGGGACCGGTCCTATTCAACATCTTCATCAGTGACATTGCACAGGATCTAGAAGGCAGAATTTCACTGTTCGCTGATGACACAAAGCTCTGTAACAGAGTAGACACACCAGAGGTGTAGACAGAATGAGAAGGGACCTGCAGAAACTTGAAGAATGGTCAAGGGTTTGGCAGTTGAAATTCAATGCAAAGAAGTGCAAGATAATGCATATGGGGCACAAAACCCTGGCACAATATATCAGTTGGGGGTGAGGATATAGCATGCACCAAGCAGGAAAGGATCTTGGGGTTGTCATCTCTGATGATCCCTCAAGGTGAGGAAACAAGTGTGACAAGGCAGCAGGTAAAGCAAATAGGATGCTGGGATGTATAGGCAGGGGCATCACCAGCAGGAAAAGGGAGGTCATAATTCCGCTATACAAGACACTAGTGAGGCCCCACCTGGAGTACAGTGTACAGTTCTGGAGACCATACCTCAATAAGGACATAGACAGGGTGAGAAGGTTCAGAGGAGGGCAACAAAGATGGTGCATGGGTTGCATCACAAGTCCTATGAAGACAGGTTGAAGGAACTGAACATGTACTCCCTGGAGGAGAGGAGGAGGAGGGAGAGAGGGGATATGATAGAGACATACAAGTATCTTACAGGGAGGAACAGGGTGCAGGAAAACACTATTTTTAAGCGAAAAAGATGTTTCAGGACTAGAGGGCATGGGATGAAGTTGGAGGGAGGACGATTCAGAGGAAACATGAGAAAGAATTCTTCACAGAACGGGTGGTGGACAAGTGGAACACCCTGCCAGAGGAAGTGGTGGGGGCTGAAACAATCACAGGATTTAAGAATGCATGGGATAGACATAAAGGAATTCTAGAGGTCAGGGGTAAGGGGAAATAGACTTCTAGGAAAACAAACTGAACTTACAAGCTCAAATGGGCAGACTAGGTGGGCCATAGGCCCTTATCTGCTGACACTGTCTATGTATCTATGTATACTTTAATACCAAACTATGAAGAAGCAGTACAACCTTTTAACAGCAGTTTATTTGCCATAAAGAGTACATCTACTATATGTGTTTTATGTTTTCAAAAAATAAACTGACTTTCATTTCTCCTTGAAAAAAAATTGTCATATCCAGAGTCCTTTCTTAAAAGAACATCATACCCAGAGTTAAAATGACAATATTATAATAATCATGGGTACAAGCAACCCCGCTGATGAGTGACTAGGAAGGGTGAGGACCACAAGAAGGATTACATCTGCAGAGCTATCTGCAGTGAAGTCTGCAGTTCCAGAAGGGACTCTGTATGATCCTTTATGGGGTCAGGTAAGGTAAGAACACATGTTATTGGGTTATGGGAGTATCAAAGGGTAGCCTAATACCTATCTAGTGTGAGGCTACCATGATGTTAGCGATGAGCATTATTATTGTAATTGCTATTGCTGTACCTAAACAAGTTTATGTCTGGGGTAGGGTTTCATCCAGGTCTGTGTGTGCAGAATGAGCTTAGTGTTTTTACTGTGGGTAGCCAAATCCCTATATGGGTACAGTTGAGTAGCGGAGTATTTGCTGAGACTATAAGCTGATAGGCATTAAAGAACATGAGATATAAACATGCAGCTAGGACATTGCTGGAGGAGCAGATGAAGTACAAGGACTGTAGGGTAGTTGTGTCCTGTAGTGTACTCTAGGTGTATGACCAGTAACTCAATTTCAGGGGGGGTGTAGGTATTGGGAGCTGAGCTTAAGGCTGCAAAGGCAGAAATCTGCTACTTGAGAGTCAGGGCCAGTGAACAATCAAGGGGAGTACAGGCTCCATTGTCACAGAGGAACCAGAGACCCAAAAGAAGCAAAGGGACCATAGCTGGGAGTGAGGAAAGGGCTAGGGCATTATTTCTCAAACATTGTCATAGTGAGCCTTCCTCCAGATATTTAAAAAATTTCAGGCCTCACCTAGTTTATTGAAAAACACCAGGCCTAACCATAGAAACAATACCATATGTTACTTCACCTTGTACACCCCAAGGAATGTGAAATGCTACTACAGAAAAAAAATGACCAAGTTTCTTCCCTTGGGACTATTTATATTCAGTTTTCCCTGTCTCTCCATGCCAAATATCACATCAACTACTCAAAATGCAAAGCATCAGTGCATATTATGGAGAAAATATCAAACCTATTTCTTTTTATTATATTTTAGTTCACACTTTTCTCTGGTCTTATAAGAACCTCTCTTGATCTCTTAGCTTCAGAATTTTTGAGATTAGAAGTAACAAAATGAGAACTCCATTTAAAATGACTGTCCCCAGGTTTTCAGCACTATTCTCAGCTGTTTGTGAGCACCCACTTTTTAACATCACCTTTCTTTTGACTGTGGTAAACTAGCATGCAACAGACTCTGCTTCCTGACCTTAAGGGACAATGGGTGTTCAAATATAGCTGTCAATACTGATAAAATCCTAGGGCTAGTTATTTTAAAAAGAACATTAGTTTTAATTATTTCAAATTTTAAAATAAATGCTAAAGCAGACTCGACCAGTAGTACAAGGAGTATCTTACAAGATTTGAGAAAAGCGGTGATCTAAAATAGAATTAAAAAGTTATGGGTTCAAAATGTTCACTGTAACTTGCACTGCTGCTTTTGGTACAGTACATTGTCAGACTTGACTGGGCCTCCACTGGATCTGGTTGGCGTCTCCCCCGGGAAACTGGCCTTACCATTTGAGAAACCCTGGACTAGGCGGATAGGGTACCAAAGGTGACAAGTGTGCCCACTTCAGACAACTACATGCTCTTGTCAGGAGAGGCCTCTCTGGAATCCCACCAGTAGTGGGTTGGGACCACTGCACAGTAGAAGGGGGCTGCATTCATTGATGTAAAACCAGGAAAGTGTGTGAGCCCCACAGGGAAAAGGGAAGAGCCATGGCACTGGGAGGCTCAACTGTTAGGTGCACATGTGGAACAGTGTGTTTAACCCTGGACATCAAAAGCAAAGTCCACTTTTTCACTGGTGCAGCAGTGGATATGCTCAGAAAGGAAGTGTTGGAACTCACTGGGAAGGGTGGGGGAGGTCAGATCTGGTAGCACACATAGACACAAACAATCTGGCTGGGAGAGGTAAAGAAGAGGTAAAGAAGAGCATCTGCACTCTAGGTAGGATTCTAAGGGACAGAGCAGGGGCAGTGATCTTCTCCATAGTCTGACCATAACAACTATTCAGTCGTAGGGAGCAATGCAAAAACTATAAGTTCAATGGATGGCTAAGCTGCTGGTATAGAGGGAAGGGGTTTTAGTTCTTAGGAGACTGAGGTCACACCTGGTGAGGATGGAGGAAGTTAAAAAGGAATGGACTGCACCCTGCTGAGAAGGGCACCTGAGTACACCTAGAAAAGCCTTTTAAGTAGGAAAGGGGGGCAGTGCAGTTGAGGAGTTGCATATCCACAGAACTGAGGAGGACCACATGGGTATCCCCCCAGGCATAGAGCAGGCAGGAGTGGCAGATTGGTTGGAGAAGGGAAGGAGACTGCAGTGAGCCCATTGTATAAGAAAACTGTAGTATTCTTAGTATTGGGACCATGGTTAAGTCAAAATAAATTAATTATGAATACAAAGAAAATAAATACAATGATGTTAAGTGCTAGGAAAACATGAAAAGGATGTGACAAAGAGACTACAAATATCACTATAAAAACAGCAAAGGGTAATTCATTGGTCCAGGTGGACACACATATGTATTTGGGAGTCTATTTTGATTCCAAATTAAAATCTGATTTTCATATTGACCAGTTTTGCACCAAGGTTTCCCAGAAACTAGGTGCCATGAGAAGGCATAAAGACAGTATGTCCTTAGATACAAGAAAAAAATTAGCTCAATCTGTAATTCTTCCATTAATTGAATACGGAAGTATGGTACTGTATATTCAAATACCAGTCAACATAATCTTCTTAAGCTAGGTAGGTTGCAATACAATTTAGCTCAATTCATATTAGGTGTTAAGGGTCCAAATTATCACTTCCATCATTGTGATTTACTTTCTCAGTTGCAGTGGGTCCCCTTAGATGTTAGAAGGGGCAGAATTCTGAGCAATTTTGTTTACAAATGCCTCCATGGGTCTGTTCCTACTTATTTAACTGATAAAATGGTTTTAGAAAATTCACATTTCACCTTACGTAATGTAGAAGGAAGGGGTTTAAAAGTCCCACTTATTAAAACTAGACACGGTAAAGCAAGATTTGATTATATTGCTTCTAACACTTGGAATTCTCTGTCACCAGGGGTCTGAAGTTTGTCAACTTTATCAGCATTTAAAACTGCTTTAATGGAATGCTATGTGTTTGAATATAAATGCTTTAAATGAATGCACTGTATTGCTTGGTGGTTTAACTTGTATTTGTACTGTATTTAATCTGTTATGTATGTAAGTTCCTGATGAGTGATGAGATTTTGGTATTTTGCAATTTTGCACATGTATGTTTCATGAATGTTGAAACTATTGTGATACTAAAGACAGCATTGAAAATAGGCTTGCCTAATGTCTTATCCTGATGAAGTATACAAATAAAATGAAAAGTAGGAATATCAATAGAGCGGTATATGGGTTGGGAGGATGAGGGACAGTGAAAATGGTTAGTAGAAAAATGCAGAAGCAGGGGGAAATGCATGGGGTACAGTAGCAGAGGAGTTTAGAGGCATAGTAATGGAAGAAAACAGTCAATAGCAAGGAAGCAGAGATTATGGACTGTGAAGTGTGCTAAAGCCAGGAATCTGGTAAATAAGACCTGTGACCTCCAATCAACAAAGACTGATGCACAACTGGACATTGTGGCTGGGATTGAAACATGGGCAACACAGCACCGCAAGTGGGAGTTAATAGTACCAGGTTTATGGGGTGCGCAGTGTTCAAGAGGGAGAGAGGTTGGGTGGCACTTCATATTTGGAATGTTATCCAACCTTCGGCAATTAATGTATTTATGTATTCATTTGACAATTGATAACTGGGAAAGGCAAACTGAACCAAGACTCAAACACAAACATAGTTCACAATTACAATGAAGTGCAATCTGAGAACAGGATTAATACAGGAGTAAGTGAAAAATGAGCAAACAAGGCAAAAACAATTAGTAAAACTAATTCAGGAAGTATGGAGGGGTAATGGGACAGAGTCAGTCTGTGTCCAAGTAATTACAGGGGGGAGGAAAGATGATTTTGATCAGGGTGTCATACAGGCCTCTGACACTAAGGGAAGAAACTCACAGAGCTAGGGGAGGAGATCAAGGGAGTGGCAAAACTTGGAAAGGTGCTAATATTATGGGACTTCTACATGCCATTAACAGCCAGTGCAAGGGGTGAGTCCCTGGCATGAAGCATTTCTAGTTCAGAAGGTCAGAGAACTCACAAAGGAAGGGTCTATGTGATAATGGTGAACACTTAAAGGTGATCTCTGTAATCACACAGTCAGAGTGCCAAAAAGCTTTTTGGCACTCGGACAACCCCGGTGCACAGGACAATGGAGCCAGGAGATTTTTTTAAAGCTTTCTGTGGGGGGCTGCACCCTCCCACACCTCTCCTCGCGGGGGAGCTCCACCCTCCATACTCCTCCACTTAAGGATTCTCAACTCCAAGGGAGTGCATGTCGGGGATGGAGTGAAATCATTAAAAAAATAAAGGTTAGGGCTGGGCACAATAAAATTGCACCAGTGCCTGGACCCGAACTCGGTATCTCACCCACCCCAGACACTAGCTAACCCCTGATGCCACAAAGCAGCTCGGCCATCCACCACAGTGCCACCCCCTACAGCCCCTCTGCCCCCACCCAGCCCACACTCACCATGTTCACTCCCCCCCCATGTGCACGTACACGTAACGACATCCTGTTGCCCAGTTCACCCGACCCCTCATCCAGTCACCCTACCCTCCCATCACCATGAGGGATTGTGCCAGGAAGGTGTCGCCATTATGGAAGGTGCCCTTCCTCATGTACCCACCTTACGGGTTACCCACTAGGAAAAAGACCCTACTGGATGTGGTCCTGCCTAACAGGAACTGCATGAGGGAGGTTAGGATGGTGGAACCACTGAGATCAAGTGATCACAGGACAGCATCTGGGAGTGTTTAAGCAGCAAGCAGATTGGGTGGGCTTCCAGACTAAGGTCCTAGGCTTCAGGAGGGCAGATTTTGGGAGGACAAGGGAAGTGCTGGGGAAAAATTATAGGGTATGAAATAACTGGCTGGAGTGGCCATCAAATGAGACTTTATATAAGGGAGGGTACTGGAGGTTGCAAGTATCTGCACAAGGATGGCGGAAAAGAGCAACAGGAGGAGAAAACCACTGTGGTTTTTCAAAGGGTGTGGCAGAGGTATCAAAGTTAACAGACGGACATTCTTTAGGTACAAAGCAAGTCAGACAGAAGTGGACAAGGCTGGGAATATCTGGAAAGCTTGAAGTAAGCCAATAGAACAATTAGACACCCCAAATCAGATACAGCACTTAGGTCAGTGGAGGGCACTAATGAAGGTGACAAAGCCTCTTCTGATGCATACAAGAGCCATGCAAAACCAGGAAAGGGGTGTTCAGAGGTATGGGAGAAGGAACAGGGAAAGCAAACTTACTGAATAAATACTTCTGTTCATTATTTATTGTACTGGTGGAAGAGGGCCCACCATCTGAATGCAACATTAAAATGAGTAATGGGTGATTAGCAGGTAGCAAAATGGAGGCATCACAGAGATATGGAATATAAAGGGGCCACAGGCACTGGATGTGGCTATATCTATTGGCCCTGACTGGATGAACATGTGAGAGGTTTTGGAAATGGGGCAGGTCCTATCAGGAACTCTGGCAGATCTATTTGACTGTTCTTTGGAAACTGGAAAAGGACCGGGGGACTGAATGACAGGAGATGCGATCCCCATGCACAAAACTAAGAGGAAAGATGAGCAAGGCAACTACAAATTGGTCAATGATCTGGATCCAAGGAGTTCCGTCATGGAAACTACAGAATGGAGGACTTCAGAGAGAAATCACGCTTATAAAAAGAGGGAGGGTAGCACATGGAAGGGAATGGTAACTAATGCCAGAAGCATGGCTAACAAAATCCCCAGCCTCACAGCCACTATAGCAGAGGATGTACTAGACGTAGTGGCTGTGACAGAAACTTGGTTCACAGGAAGCCATGGATGGGATATGGTCATTCCTGGATTCAACATGAACAGGAGTGACAGAAAGGGGAATAAGGGAAAGGGAGTAGCATTGTACTTCTGGGAGAAAATCAAAACCACAGAAATCTGGGGACCCTGGGTGACACTGAGGCACTGTGGGTAACAGCTGAAATGGGGAACAGGGTAGCCATTAAGTTAGGAGTTATCTACAGGCCTCCATCGCAGGGAGAAGTTGGGTACAAAGAAACATTGGAGATGATACACAAAAATGGCAACTATAGTAGGGGACTTCAACTTACCAGACATTATTTGAGGTTCTTAGACAGCATTGACAAGAGGCAAGGAATTTGCAATGGCCCTACAGGGGGGTAGGGCAGAAGCAATTTGTTGATTCACCAACCAGAGATGGAGTTGTCTTGGACTTGGTTTTGACCAACAGTGACAGGGTAGAAATGGTCAAGATAGGGTGCCATCTTGGTAACAGCGACCATCGTATGGCTAGTTTTCAAATCAACACTATGGATACCAGCCATTACAAGAACAGAGTTTTGGACATCAGAAAGGCAGACTTTTCCAAAATGAGAACCAGCCTAGCAGAGAAACTCAGGCATGGGGGGGGATGTGGGAAAACCTCAAGGGAGCTATCAAGGAGGTAACTGAGCAGTATGCTAGGAGGTTCAGCAAGGCAAATAAGAGAAGGAAACCCCTGTGGTTCTCCAAGGAGATAGCTACTACAGTAAGGGAAATATTAAAGGCCTACAAGGCATATGAGGCATCAAACAAGGATGATGACAGGGAAACTTATACAGCTGCACAGAGGGAAGTGGGAAAAGTAATAAGAAAAGCTAAAGCTCATATCAAGCTACGGATAGCACAGGGTGTTAGAGGGGGAGACAAGACCTTTTTCCGGTACATAAGAGAAAGTGAAGTGACAAGTGGGGGTCCTCCAGGGCTCAGTTTTGGGACCACTTTGTTCACTCTGTACATCAGCAATCATCACAAAGGAACAGCTGGTTGGTTAAGTTCGCGGATGATGTGAAACTGGGGGGCCTGTAAACATACCAGAAAATATCAAAAGCTTAAACAGAGATTTACAAAAAATAGAGATATGGTCCGCAGTGAACGGGGTGCCATTTAATGTGGATAAGTGCACAGTCATGCACATGAGGAAGGGTAACATGAAGCAAGACTATCATATAAATACAACACTTAAAAAGGTGGAGAAGAAAAAAGATTTTGGTATCATCTAGTAACTTAAACTTTAGAGTGCATTGCACATCATTGATACAGAGATCAAACCATATGATCAGGAATATTAAGAGAAATTTCCTGAACCGATCAGCAAACTGCCTGATGCCATTGTATAAGTCATATATCAGGCCTCACCTCGATTATGGTTCTATATTATGGAGCACTCATTTGAGGGATGAGGAGGATAATGTGGAGAGGGTGCAGCACAGTCACTAAGATGACTGGAGGCTTGCAAGGATACAGCTATGAGGAAAATCTGGAGCAATTAACACTTTGCAGCCTGTAACAGAGATGAATTGGGGGTGACTTATTAACAATGTATAATATTATGAAAGATGACCAACTCAAGGAAGAACTAGGTATCAGTATTCAGGTAAAACCAAATTACCTAAGGGAGCACAAACTCCAAATTAAACTGGATACCATCAAAAAAAATGTTAAATACTACTTCTTGCTGCAACATACAGGCAGGTTATGGAACAGCCTACCCAGTGAGGTGGTAGCCAGTAGTACTTTAGAGATATATAAAAAAAAATCAATACACTGTTGTTGAACAAATGGATTATCTGGACCTGCTGATGCAGGTAAATGGTACTAATATTGCCTTCTTCCATTCATCTCCCTGTATAAAGATCCAGAATAAGGAAAGGAGAAAGACTAAAGGAGGAATAGTAAGATTAGCAGTTTCAGGAGGGGACTAGTAGAGAATGAGAGTGAGAAGGCAGAAGTCCTAAATACATATTTCTGTTCTTTGTTTACTAGGGAGAATGCAGGGACATCCTCACAGCCCAAACCTGCAAAGAAGTTGCACCCAGGGATAACGGGTAGATTCAAGCCCCTTCATGGAGGGACAAGTTTTGGAAGGCCTAAATAAATTAAAGGTGGACAAGCCCATGGGACCAGATGAGATTCACCCAAGAGTTCTCAAGGAACTGAGGAGTGTGATAGAAGCGCCCCTGGCAGAGCTTTTTACCAAATCACTGGAAAGTGGGACAGTAGCTGAAGACTGGAAAAGAGTGACAGTGGTCCCACTTCACAAATCAGAGAGCAGGGAGAAGGCTCGAAATTACCATCCAGTGAGCCTCACATTGGTGGTAGAAAAATCGAAGATGACACTGCTCAAGCAAAAAATAGTAACACATCAGGAATTCATTGGGCAACAGGACCCAAAACAGTATGGTTTCATGTCTGGAAGATCATGCCAGAGAAATCTGGTCAACTTTTTTGACTGGGTAATGAAGGCAGTGGACCAAGGGGGAGCAGTGGATGTGGTCTATCTGGACTTTAGAAAGACCTTTGACACAGCTCCACACAGAAGGCTGGTAAAGAAGCTGGACCACATCTGCATAGGTAAGGAAGCGATGGATTGAGTGAGAAACTGACTAAAGGGAAGAACACAACGGGTGCAAGTAAATGGAGTGGTATCAATGGAGAGGGAAGTGACTAGCGGAGTGTCTCAGGGATCAGTTCTGGGGACCCTACTCCTCAATGTGTTTATAGCCAACACTGGTAATGGATTGGAAGGGAAGATGTGTCTGTTTGCAGATGACACAAAGATCTGCAACAAAGTGGACACCCCAGAAGGAGTCAAGAGCATGGAATCAGACCTGAGGAAACTTGTGGAGTGGTCAGATACCTGGCAGTTGAAGTTCAACGCCAAAAAGTGCAATGTCATGCACCTAGGCAAAGGAAACCCCAAGGTGGGATACTACCTAGGAGGGGAGCAGCTGGCATGTACCAACCAGGAGCAAGACCTAGGAGTCATTATATCAGATGATTAAAGGTGGGGAAGCAGTGTGAAACAGTGGCGCTAAAAGCCAGTGGCATTCTGGGCTGCATAGGGAGGAGAATTATGAGTTGCAGAAGGGAGGTGGTGCTGCCACTTTACAGGGTGCTGGTGTGCCCCCACCTGGAGTACTGCACACAGTGTTTGAGGTCAAACCTTAGGAAAGACATTGATAGGATTGAGATGATGCAGAGGAGAGCCACAAAAATGATTCAGGGTCTGCATCAAATGGCATATGAGGCTAGGCTGATGGAGCTCAACATGTACTGCCTGGAGCAGAGGAGGGAGATGAGGAACATGATTGAGACATTCAAGTATATCAGGGGTACAAATAAGGTAGGTGTACAAGAGCTCTTTCAGGAGAAGAAAAGCATCAGAACTACAGGACACGATATGAGACTCAAGGGTGGGGGTTTGTGGAGCAATGTTAGGAAGTTCTTCACTGAGAGGGTGGTTGACCATGGAATTGTCTGCCCTGGGAAGTGGTGGAGGCCAAAATGTTAAACAGGTTCAAAAATGCCTAAGACAGGGTCAAAGGTATCATTTCACAGAAAGGATAGAAGGGGGGTGTGTAGTTACCCATATCGGGCAGACTAGATGGATCTAACGGTCCCCTTCTGTTGTCAGTATCTCTGTTTCTATGTTTCTATGTCAGTGTGATGTCTATTGTGGGGAAAATGTTGGAATCAATAATTAGAAAAGGAGGGAGGGTGACTGTAGAATTGGAATGCTGCTTCCAGTAAAACATCAAAGTGGCAAAACAACCATGCACCCATTCCTAAAAAAAAAAAAAACAGTCACATTCCATAAGGCAATTAAGTACTGTTTTTCTTACCTTTACATGGATATGGAAAATCAGAATTGGGAAAGATTATCATTGGTGCCTACAGTGGAGGATGCTTGGAATTTGTTCAGTGGAGACTTTAGGGAGATATGCAATATGCATGCCCCCTCTGACCCCCTGAAGTCAAGAAGAACTAAATCAGGTAATGCACCATGGTTCAACTCGGACCTCCACAAAATTAAAATACAGCAAGATAAGGCTTGGAAGTCAGCTAAAATGTTAACTATTCAACAAACTTGAGATAACTATAAGAAACTTAGAAATCAGTACACTAAAAGTATAAAGAATGCAAGACAGATGTATTGTAATAAAGAATTGATGGTCACCAGGATGAGAAATCAAGGAGATTTTTGGAAGCATATGAGGAAACTCCAAAATAAAAATTAGTCAAATGTTGCTGAAAATTTTACTATAAACCAACAAACAGTTCCCTTAGGTCAAACAGATGTGGATGAGTTTAATAGTTATTTTATTTCTATGGGCACACAGATACATAGTGATATATTAAGAGAAATATCTCAAACAAATGCACCAAATAATAATCCTAAAATTGTACACACTGTAGGATCACAACAGAGAGAGAAATGTTCTGTTAAAGAATTTAAGGTTAAAAGAAGTACAAGAGGCATTGTTGAAATTAAACACAAAAAAACACCTGGTCCTGATAATTTACCTACTATATTAATAAAATACACTACTCCAGTAATTGTCTATCCACTGATTACCTTGTTTAACATGTCTCTAACTCAAAAGGATATTCCAATCCAGTGGAAGACCGGCACAAAAATGTCATTTGAAAATTACAGAGCCATATCATTAATTCCAGTTATTATGAAAGTATTTGAGAGATTAATAGCAGATCAAATACAATGTTTTTTTGGAGGAGGAAAAGATCATAACTAGATTTCAATCAGGTTTTAGACCATTATATAGTATGATGACCGCACTACTGAAAGTAACAGGGGACATTACTAGAATGCTGGACAGGGGGATGTCAGTGGGAACAGTTTTTATAGACCTGTCTGTGGACTTTGGTACTCTGGCCCATGACATCCTCCTGTCCAACCTCAGAGTTGTTGGAATGTCTAATTTTGTGGTGCGGTGGTTTCAGCAATATTTGGTAGGGAGACAACTTATGACAACCTTGGGAGGATAGATATTGGATACAGGGCTTATGGTATTGGGAGTTCCACATGGTTTGATACTCAGCCCAATTCTATATAATATTTATATGAATAAATGTTTTATAACAGACCACAGGGTAAAATATCACTTACTGTATATGCAGATGACACCATTATTTACATGGAAGGTGAATCTGCTGATAGGATTCAACATCCCCTTCAACTGGTATTTGACGAACTGTAACAATTTTTAATAGGATCTAAGTTAATACTGAATGCTAGGAAATCCCATGTGATCTATTTTACTAGACAGAAAGATATAAATATTCCAGAGGCACCTCTACAGAATAAGACATACAGTAATAAATGCTTGGAACAAGTTGTTAGTTATAAATACTTAGGAATTCAACTAGATGCCACATTAAAATGGGACCTACACATAGAAACTCTTGAAAAGAAAATAGGTAGATGTCTGGGCTTCATATACAAGAATAAATATTGTATGACAGAGCCTATAAGGAAACATGTAGTGCAAACACTAGTTATGCCAATCCTTGATTATGGTGATATAATCTACCAGGGTGCCTCAGCTAAGAGTATAAACAGGCTAGATATTTTATATCACAAACTGGCAAGGTACATACTGGATGTTCCAAAAAAAATTGATATGTATGAAACTCTACAATGGACTAGTCTTGCAGAAAGACAAGCCATACATACAATCCTGTTTATGGCCAAATGCGCAAAAGGTAGCTCCCCTGATTACATATTGGATAGCCTTTCAGTGAGACCTGTTAAACAAAGTTTAAGATCAGCAAAGGGTTTAGAATATAACCTTCCAAAAGTTAATATAGTTTTTGAAAGAAACATTTTTCTTACAATGGACCCATACTCTGGAATGCCCTTCCTGTAAATTGTAGGTACGTAGGTAAACATGCATGTATAAGTGCAATAAAATGCTGGTATGTAACTGAAGCAAAAATCAGAGCCCTAGCAGAACTTACACATAAATTATGAAATATTCCATAAATTATCTCTGCTCGATTTCATGTAAATATTATCTTGATGTTTATGTCATATTTATATTCTGATATTTTGTTTTTGTATGGATTGATATTAATGATTGTCTTGAGGTTGGTCACCTGTTGATCAAAGGTGTGTAGGAATTTTGGATAATGCTGTTATTTCTTATTTGTTATTTATAATTCAATTTGTAACCAATCTTGCTTAATTTTGCAAGAAGGACCTTACCTGAAAATTAACTAGTCTAAGTTGAGCTATCCTATTCAATGATTGAATAAAAGTTAAAATGAAAAAAAAAGAAACTTAATGTACAAAGCAAAAACTGTGCATTTTGGGGCCTATGCACAAACATGTGTGAACTGAACTCATAAGCAATGTAGCAACAGCGCACACCTTCGCACTGCATAGGCAGTCTATGTTACATACTATGCATAAACGTGCACAGGACAAGCAGATGCATGGGTATGGCATAAAGATACATGCAGGTCCACATGGAGCACACCTTGGGCAGGTCTACAGTATGTGACCACACATATATAGACATCTGCACCACCTTGATTGAATCTGTGGAAGCGAATGCTGCAATGGACCCAGATGGGCATGAAGCATCAGAGAACAACAGGGAAGGGGCACCACCTGCAGCACCTGGACAACCATTGGTGTCTGCTGTCCCTGACTGGGCCCACACAGAGTCATAGGGACGTAATTGGACATGTGTCTTTGGATAGACACAGTCCTACAATTTCTGTTGTCTAACAATCTTGAGCACTGTTGCATCCTGTATGGAGCAAAGCCACTGAAGGTGCCTGTTGAAACCAAGCCAGGATATAGCTTGATATACACTGGCTTCCATCAGTGTGATCAGGTCAGAGGCATACACACTGGTGGTGATCTAGCACAAGTGGCATGACTTCTGCTCAGCTATCAAGCGGTGCCAGATCAGCACTGATGGTGGGCTGTCCACTGAAGAGCTGAGCCTATCCTCCATAGACAGGATGGCGATGAAGATCCTCATCAAGGAGTTCCTGCACGGAAAAGAGGAGGGCATGGACACACTGCAAGGTATGTAGCACACTGCATGGACATTCTAAGGAGTGCAGACAATACAGCCAAGCTAACCACCCTGTGTTTCGCCCTATAGACCCTGTGGCAGAAAAAATCCCTGAAGAGAAGTACACAACACCCACTGACACATGACAGCACAGGTTGGTTGTATCCTCTGTGGCCCATGACACACCTGCAAGAAACCCACAGTTCAGCCATAAACTGTAACACCTGCTTTGTCTGTTGCCTCTTGGTATGTTGCAGTTTGCCATACCATAGGAGGAAGATGTGGCCGTAGACACAGGCACTGAATCCAACATGGACACACAGGTGGATGAGGAGGAGACAGACACACCCACCCTGTACAGCTCAACTCTCCCTCCCGTGCCACACTCATGACACAGACACAATCTGGGCAATCTAATCCTACTGTGCAGCAACACGTGGTGTTCCCACTACCTTGATCTGCCAGCACCATTGGGCAGACCCTCAAGATAGTCCATCAATCCAATAGCACAGGAGAGCAGAACACAGGTGGAGATGCAGAAGACTACATAACACCCCTGTGATGGGGAAAAGGGCCCGTCAAACTGCCTAACCCGCTGTACATGCAGGATAGCCGAGAGGGGTGTACTCCTCACCTATTACCCTGAGATGAGGCAGATGGAATGGGACAAGCTCTGCTCAGAGGAGGAAAACACACAGGCACTGCAGAAGCTGATCAAGGAGGTGAGAAGCATGTGGCAGGGTATAGACCAGATAGGGGACATGCTGCAAAGGCTGACAGACCATATGCCATCTGGGTCCAGCAGGACCACACTGCCAGTACCCAAAGCACCCCCAGCGGCAGACCTCAATCATACACCTGTCCACATCATTGAGCCAGAGTCACAGTAGAACAACATCCCGCCACATCCACCTGCTATATGGACTGACACATGGACATGCAGAGGAGGAAAGGCAACATCAAAGACACATTATGTGGGCACACGGTCCTCCACAAGGGAAGTGCAGCAGAAATCTAAAAAGTAGTGATGGCTACCACACATGCCATAAACACTGAGTGACACACAAGTTCACACAGTATAGACACCATACTCATATACTCCAACACATAAACCCTGACCTCACATATCCTCACACATAAACCCCAACTTCATATACCCCTAGCATAAAAGCATGGTCACTAAGGGTCCCCGCTTGACATGTTCTTATCAGAACTCAGGGTGGGACATCATCACAGTGCCACCCTGGTAACTCATTTAAAGGCTGAATGACCCTACATGAGTCTGCATCATGCCATCCAGCTGGACAGTGACTCTGTGCTCTGTCCCTAGAAGGCCCCCTTCAACTGGCAGGACACCCTCCTGTACATCCTATGGCATAGGTAGCCGACACCTCAGAGCTATACTGTGCAGCATGTCTTATGCTGTGAACACTCTGCATGCCTTTCCTGGGGGAAGCATCATCCTGCCACCTGTCAGATGCAGGCACCATAACCAAATCTTCAGAAGGTCAGTCTTTCTCTCGATGATGGACTGTGTCTTCTTATGAGCCCTGTTGTATGCCTCTTCTGCCTACCAGTGTGTTTCCAGGTATGGTGTTATCAGGTATAGCTGTAGTGGATATCCACTGTCACCTGTGCGGTGGTTGTGAAACAGTGTTAGTTCTGTGTGGCTGCCCATTGCCCACTGGTGTAATGTGTGTATGCTACAGATACCTACCTTTCAACCACCTGTCCCTGCCTCTGTGAGTATAGAGGAGTGCACTCAGTCTGGATGCATTGAAGATATAGGTATCATGACATACTAACATACTAAAATGCCAGCAGAATAGGCCTAATGGTCTTTTGTGTCTGCTCTTTTGGTCAGCCCCCACTCTGGGAGCTGACCTTGCTGCCCCTCTTGCCCTCTCTGGCTTCTCCCTTCCCAGTCCCGGATATTCTCACTGCACAGGACTTTGCTTCCAGAATCCTTCCCCTGTACCTGAACCCCTCCACTGTATCTGCCTCCTCCAGCCCCCAGGGCAGTGCATTCCATGGCTCCACCACCCTCTCAGTGAAGTAGTACCTCCTCCTTTCTCCCCTGAATGTCCCCCCCTCCAGCTTCTACCCATGCCGTCTAGTTGCCCCCCTTCCTTCAAAGCACCCTGACTGCTCCTCCCCTATTTACCCCCTTCATGTACCTGAAGACCTCTATGCTGTCTCTCTTCCAATGTGTACATATTTAGCTCTTTGAGCCTCTCCCCATAGGTCCTGTCCCCCAAGTCCCACATCATTTTGGATGCCCTCCTCTGGACCCTCTCCAGGAGTTTGATGTCCCTCTTTAAGTGTGGCCTCCAAAACTGCACGCAGTACTCGAGGTGTTGCCTCACCAAGCAGTTGTACAGAAGGAGTATCATTTCCCTCCTTCTGCAGGTGATCCCCCAAGCGATGCATCCCAGCATCCTGTTGGCCTTGGCCACTGCCCTCCTACAAATCTCAGAGTTGTTCATCTTGACATCCACCACCACCCCCAGGTCCCTCTCAGCCATTCAGACTTGTGGCATTTCCCCCCCAGGTGTACACTTGGCCCGGGTTTCTGGCTCCCAGGTGCAGTATCTTGCATTTCCCTGCATTGAACCTCAGCTTCCACTTCCTAGACCACCTTTCCAGAGCCTCCAGATCCCCCTGTAGGGCCACCCTCCCCTCCTCCCCATCCACTACTGCCCCCAGTTTTGAGTCATCTGCAAAGAGACTCATCTCACTCCTGGTACCCTTCCTTATGTCAGAGACATAGGCGTTGAACAGGAGGGGCCCAAGGACCGATCCCTGAGGGACCCCATTAATGACCCTCCTTGGGGATGAGACTATCCCACCAACCCGACCCTCTGAGTCTGGTCCTGGAGCCAATTTCCTATCCATCTGATCATCTGGTTCCCCACCCCCATTTCTCCCAGCTTATCCAACAGGCCCCCATGAGGAACAGAGTCAAACGCCTTGCTGAAGTCAAGAAAGAGGACATCCACCAGTCTACCTAGGTCCAAGGCACTTGTCACTCAGTCATAGAACTCCATAAGCTTTGTCTGACATGATTTCCCCGGGACAAATCCATGCTACCTATTGTCCAGGTTCCCGACTTTTCCAGGTCCCCCCCAGCCTCTCCTTGACAATGCCCTCCATCACCTTGCCCACCACTGATGTCAGGCTGATGGGCCTGTAGTTCTCTGCCACCTCTCTTGATCCCCCCTTGTGGATAGGCACTATATGCGCCACCTTCTAGTCCTGGGGCACCCACCCTGTCCTCAGAGAGGTGCTGAAAAGTTCTACCAGGGGTTTTGCCTGGACATCCGCCAGTTCCTTCAGCACTCTGGGATGTAATTTATCTGGCCCTGGTGCTTTCTCTGTCTTAAGGGACCTGAGGGCTTCCCTCACTCTCTCTGCCATGATTTCCAACTCTGCTACCTCGTCCCCCTGCTTTGCCTTCCCCCCTCCTGCCAGTGATGGCCCCCCTCTCCCCAGACCCGCCGATCGGGAAGGGCCCCCCCTCCGCAGTTTCACCATCTCCTCCCATGTATGATGCAGCCCCTCCATTTTCCTTTGTGAAAAACTGAGGTGAAGCACTCATTTAGTAACTCAGCCTGCTCCCCCGAGTCTTGTGCCCATCCCTCCCCTGTTTTAATCCTACTAATCTGCCCCTTCACCCTCTGTTTTTCCACAATGTATCTAAAGAACCACCTGTTCCCTCTCCTAATTTCCCTGGCCAGGTTCTGCTCCTTCCTTGCCTTAGCCACCCTCACCACCATAGTGGCCCTTCTGGCCATCAGCTCATACTCCCCTCAATCCCCTTCACTCCTTGAGCACTTGAAATGCCTATAAGCCGCCTTCTTTCCCCTCACCACCACCTGAACCCCCCTTGTCCACCAGCAGGGTTTATGGGCCCTACTGCATTTTCGTCTTACTCTTGTACAGGCTCTGGTAGCATTCTGCACCCCCCCTCCTGATGATTTCCAACCTACTGTCAGTGTCCATGTCTGGCCCAATCCCATCCAACTGCTTCTTAAGGATCCTTCCCATTTCCTTGAAATCTGCCCCCCTGAATTCAGTTACCTCTGTCTTTGTGCAACCTTCTACCCCTCCTAGGTCCAGGCAGAACCAGACCGTGGCATGGCCCCTCCCCGCCAATGGATCCCTTACCTCCAGGCCCCCAATCTGGTCACTGTCTGCCAGGACCACATCCAGTATCCTCACCTTCCTGGTTGGTTCCCCCACCTGCTGAGTTAGGAACACGTCATGAAAGACATCCAACAACCTCTGTTCCCTGGCCACCGAAGATGTCATAGTCTCCCAGTCCGCTCCTGGCATGTTTAAGTCCCCCAACACCACCACCCTACCCCTGCCCAAACTGCAGTGTCTCCCCATATCTGCTACCAGACTCTCCTCCAACTCCTTTGCCAGCGTGGGGGGTCTATACACCGCTCCTAATTTTACTCTCTTGCCCCCCCTTGTTATCAAGGTGACCCAAATCACCTCCACAGTTCCCTCTGCCTCCTCCACTCTTCCTATGCCAATGCAGTTTTTGACTATTATTGCCACACCTCCTCCCCTTCCCTCCCCCCTGTCCTTCCTGAACATGGTGTAACCCTCCAGGTTCAGGTCCCAGTCGTGCCCTGTGGTGGCCCAGGTCTCAATGACCACTGCCACATCCAGCTCTCCCTCAGTTAGCATTGTCTGGAGCTCAGGCATTTTATTGCCCAAGCTCCTGGTATTTGGCAGGACTACCTTCCACCCTTTCGCTATACTTCCATTTCTCCTGCTCGTGTTCCTATGGGGATTCTGTCTTCCCCTGGTCAACACCTTACCAGTCGGCCTTTTCCTGCATTCCTCCAGCTCCCCAGGGGGATGGAGACAGATTCCCTCCTTTATAGGACCCCCTCGATAGCCTTTTCTCCCATCCCTCCCCGGATAGTATCTTCCAGGATACTTGGCACACACATTAGTAATGATACCTGTGGAATCACGGACATTCTGGCAGCTAATGCTTTGGTACCTTTGCGGTTATGGTATGCTTCTTTTTCAATGGCTGGTAACAGGATTACCACATGTGTACAGTCGATGGCACGGAGCACATTTGGCATGCCATGCATGCCTTAGAATGCCTCCTTTTGTGGCCTGTATGCCAGCCTGTGTGGTGGTGAATTGAATGGCTCATGCATACGCAGCAGCAGGGTGTCAGCAACCTGGAGCATTGCCTTGAACATGGAGGACAGAATGACACCAAAGACACCCCCGGTTCAGAAATGCACGTAGCATTTTTGTATCAACCGACATCAGCTGTGACCAATGCGGCTGTGGTGCCACCTGTGAACGGACCATGTCACACAGCCCTTTGAACAGGTCATGGTCCAGGCAGCATCTCTCCAGGTCACTGTGTGTCTCACAGGATGCTAGCATCTAGCTGTGGCCAGAAAACACATGGCTGTGGCCATGCCCTCAATGCCTGCTCATACAAACATATGAATTTGCCAGCACATACAGGCTTAATGGTCTATCGAGTCTGCTTGAGTGTGCAGCACCCAGTTTATTAAACTCCAGTAGCCCTCCTCTTCTCTTGCCCGCCCTTGTGATTTATTGCCCCTCCTTCTGAATTTCCTCCCCCCAGCTTCCCCTCAGTCTTGACCCTCCCTTTGACCCTGTCCCACCCCCTCTTGAAGCTGTCCATCAACCGTATGAAATCATATCCTCTGGCAGGGCATTCCAGCCTGCCACCACCCTTTCTGTGAAATAGTGCCTCCTAATCTCCCTCTTGAATTTTCCTCCCTCCAATATCAGATTGTGACCCCAGTGTCCCTCCCTCCCTTTATCTTAAACAGGCCCTCTGAACTAATCCTGTTTCTGCCCTTTAGGTACTTGAAGGTCTCAATCATATCCCCTCTCTCCCTTCTATCCTCCAGGGTATACATGTTGAGCTCTCACAGTCTCTCCTCATATGTTTTGTCCCCCATTCCCTGGATCATCTTCGTCACCCTGCGCTGGACCCCCTCTAGTAGTTTGATGACCCTTTTCAAACATGGGCACCAAAACTACATGCAGTACTCCAAGTGCAGTCTCACCAGGGACCTGTACCGGGGCAGAATGACTTCCTCCTTCCTGGATGTGATTCCCCTGGTGATGCATCCCAGCATTTTATTTGCCCTTGCAGCTGCCTTTCTACACTGCACTGAGTGATTCATCACTGGGCATTGAATGCTCCGCATTCTTGCCATCCAGAAGGACATTCATTATTAGTCCTGAACACATCCTGTGCTCCCTGTGAATATGCCCTTGCACAGTTGCCAGGCAGTGTGTGTTACATGCATGTCCATGATTTGCCTGACAAAGGATCTTTCCAGGAAGATGCATGAGTATCCCATGCTCACAGAACCCCCTTTTAAGGGGCAGTTACTAGGCACACCAGTGCAGTGACATGTTATGCATAGGCATCACCGGGTCATTGGGTTATTGATGCTTTTCTAAATGGGAAGTGTCGATGCCGTTGGCCTGGTGTTCACCAGGCTTTCCAGGTGCTCGATGGTAGAGGGGGTCTTCCCAGTTGCTTTGAAAGAAGCATTGGTGAAGCCACTCCTAAAGAAATCTTCCCTTGACCCAGACGTCAGGTGAATTTCTGTCCAATCTCCAACCTGCTTTTTTTGAGCAAGGTTGTTGAGAAATTGGTGGCACAACTTGAGGATTGCCTGATGTCCTTGGATATCTATGAGCCTTTCCAGTTGGGCTTTTGGGCTAGACACAGCATTGAAACTGCTCTAGTAAGAATGGATAATGACCTGCTCAGGGCTAGAGATAGAGGAGACAGGTCAGTTCTTGTTCTTCTTGATCTCACCTCAGCTTTTGACACTGTGGATCACATCATGCTTCTCAATCAGCTCTGTGAGTTTTGTGGACTCACCAGTACCATCATCAAATGGTTTGAATCCTATCTCTCGGACAGAGTGCAGCGGGTGGTGATGGGGAATTTCTCCTCCTCCCCAATGCCTCTGTCTTATGGAGTACCATAGGGCTCAATCTTGCCACCAATGTTGTTCATAGTGTACATGCTGCCCTTGGGCAAGGTCATTCAACAATACAGTGTGGAGTTTCATTGCTATGCAGATGACACCAAACTGTATTTGTCTTTTGCACCCAGAACATCAGGAGCTGTTGACATGCTTAACAGCTGTCTGGTTAAAATCAATGACTGAATGGCTTCCAGCTGGCTGAGACTCAACCAGGCTAAGACTGAGGTGCTGGTGATCTAGCCTGGTCATGGGCATGACAGGTTGCCACTGGAGGCTGACTCTGGAATTGTTCTGGGGTCTGCGCCATTGGTGGTTTCTCCGAGGGTGTGAAATCTTGGCATGATCCTTGATTGCAGATTGATCTTTGAAGATCATTTGTCATCTGTAGTCAGTAGTGGTTTTTACCACTTGTGGAATATTGCCCAGATTAAGTCCCTCATTCTGCCTAAGGACCTGCCGACACTAGTGTATGCCTTTGTGATTTCCAGGCCTGATTACTGCAATGCTCTGTACTTTGGGGTCATGGGAGGGATCTGCAGCTAGCCCAGAACACAGTGGCCCTGTTGCTGACAGGCCTTTTGAGGTCCAGTCATGTGACTCCAGTCCTGTGTGTGCTCTGCACTGGCTGCCGGTCAGGTGGAGGGTCTTTTTCAAGGTGGGATTTCTCACCTTCAAGGCCCTATATGGACTGGGTCCTGGTTACCTGTCTGAGATCCTGACACCAGTATCCTTTGCTCTCTCCCTCCACTCCTCTTTGAGGGGTCTCCAGGCCATTCCCAGGGTTCAGCTCAGGACCTCAGGAGATCATGTTTTTAGTGCCTCTGGGTTGACCCTGTGGAACTCACTTCCATCTGCAGTCCAGGAGGCTCCCTCAATTGAGGTGTTTTTAAGTGGAGGCTAAAGGCCCACCTCTTCAGCCTGGTTTTCGACTGTTGATGCCATGTTTAGTTCTGGTCAGTTCCCTTGAAGACTGACATCTGGAAACCTTTTAATACTGCTGAACACCAACTGTGTTAAAGTTTTAATGAGGTTTTATTATTTGTTTTAATTGACCCCTGTATGTTCTTATTTATGTTCGGCGCCCAGAGCCTCCAGGATCAGGCATCTTATAAATAAAATTGCCTTACCTTGTCATCACTATACTGACTCTGTATGATAGTGGCAGCAACTGACAATTATGTGTACGCAGCTAGTGTGGGGTGGGCGGGTGTGTACCTGCAGAAGTTGTGGAGGGTGTCCTTCACAACTTAGCAGGATTTATCTGAGGTAACAAGATCTGGCAGGTGTCAGAGCTTGCTGAGATAAGTATCCACCTGCCACTGTTCTCTAGTGCATGCTTGTTTAATGTGCTGTGTCAGTGATGTTGGTCCCCCCTTATGCCTCCGTAGACCTTCTGTGGACATCTAGGACAGACTGTCCTTGAACTCACATAGCAGCTGGACAGTGCTACATCCATTGTGGTGGCCTGTCAGTGAAGGTGGCCATTCTACCTGCTGGAGTCCCAGTCATGGAGATTGGGCTCCCAGGATGCCTATTATTTATTTATTTATTGATTTAAGCATTTTACCAGGAAGGCATACTGAGCAGGGTACTGCTCGATTACAGATGTCTCCTGGGCATACTGAGCAGGGTACTGCTCGATTACAGATGTGTCCTGGGGGTAGGTACAAATTAATAGGGAGCAACAGTAATGACATAATAGTACAGCAGAAGTAAGAGACACAGTAAAAATAATAGAAGTGTAGCTTTGCAGAGTAGGCAGCGGTAGAATAAAACAAGCAAGTAGGGCTACCACTAAGGCGATGCTCATAAACAGAGAAAGGTGTGGCAAGAGATGAACGCTTGACAGCATTATCTTGGAACAAATAGTGGTACAGATGATATGGTGGAGTTGTGGGCCCTGGAGGAACCTTTGAAGGAATGTACCATTGGGAGCACTGTGTACCAGTTGTAGGGGAGGTACTATGTGCTAGTAGTATCCCATGAAATGGGTGACCACAAAATGACAACTGCAAAAAATGGCGAAGGCAAAACAGCGCAGCAAAAAAAGGAAACTGGAAAAAACATTGATCTCCGAAATGATGACTTATGGCTTTCTTCCTCTCCCCAAGTTGCGTTCCCCCTAGAGCTGATTATACATAGTATGAGGGGTGTGGGAGTGAAGTCCCCTGCAGAAACTCACTGTGGCAGTGTCATCACCATTTCGGCAATCACTGTTATTTCCTGGTTGCTCTGTGTCCGCACTGTTTTGCCATCGCCTTTTTGTAGTCACTCTTCTGCGGTCACCCATTTCACATGGAACCATGCTGGCTGTGTGCAGTTGTTGCCCTACATATGTGGCCCGCTCATGACTGTCTTCTGTGTTCATGTCATTTCAGGGGTATCGTGGGCCACTATGGAGGATGGTCCTTGCTGAGAGGGGCTACATGTACACCACCCCAAAGGGCACGAGGGAGGATGCGGGCTGGCAGTATAGACTAGAGGTTAGAGTAATGAGCTGTGAATGAGCTTAGTACATCTATCAGAAAGACCTGGATTTGATTCCTACAACCTCCACTTTTATACTGTGTGACTGTGAGCAAGTCACTTAACCACCACAATTCTCCCAGGTCACCCCTGAAAACAGGCACTTGTGCCTAGTGGGCCTTACCCAGTTACCAAAGATTAAAATAAAAAAAAAATAAAAATAACTGAGTGCCAAATGACACAGCCACTGTGCACTTTGCAACCTGTTTGTTGATTGGGTCTTTTATTTCATAATTAGTATACTTTACTGAAGTTTTTCACTTATGACATATGTCGCAGGGTGTGAGATTTCAAATCATAAACAGGCAGACAGACAGATCGTAAGGTGCATAAAAAAGCATTTGCCATTTTATTGTAACTCAGAAATAATACTGTGAGATACAGAAAATAAAGGTTAGCAGATGGTTAGCATTTTTCAGCTTAGACTGGCATGGCTTCAGCCTCCCTGCTGAACACCCTGAAGGTCTTACATCTTCCCTTGAATGTCAGCAATTGACTGCCCTATCTTAAAACAAGCATTTGCCAATGCCGAAAGTTGTCGCGCTGGCATTAGCAGTGGGAGTGGCATAGCTAGAGATGCATAGTGCTGTGATTTTGTGAATATGTCTCAAAAGGTGATTTAGCACAGCGAGCACGCCATTGTGCGCCACAGCTGCGGAAACACGTTTTGGGCAGGCTGTGAAAAATGGCAGCTGGACTGTTGATAAGGAGACATGCACAAATGCCAATGTTGAAAATGTGGACTGAAAATATTGCAGATTGACAAAGTTACAAGTGTGCATGCAAACTGCGAAATGCACGCTTGCAACACAGTCATTGTATGGAGGTTTGGCACCAAATGTTCAACATAGGCATTTTAGGACCTCTGCTCATGAATAGTGTCACTGTCATTTCCTCAAACTGTCCCAAAAACTGATTTTGCAAAACGGCTGTGCAATTCTGTGCCGGACATGCGAAAACACATTTCAGGCAGCTGGAGTGTTCATAAGGAGGTATGGAAAAATGCCAGTGATGAACAGCTGGAGTGAAAGTATTACAAATTCAGAAAGTCATGAACGTGCGTGCAAACTGTGCAATGCACGTTCATAAAACACTAATTTTATTGACTTTCGTTCCCAAATGTTCAACATAGGCATTTTAGGGCATCTGCTAATGAACAGTATCACTGTCATTTTCATCATGTGTGTTGAACGCGGACTTTCCACAGCGACCACGCTATTCTGCGCCGGAACTGCGAAAACAGATTTTGGTCAGGATGTGAAAAATGACAGCTGTACTGTTCATTAGAGGGTGCAGAACAATGGCACTGTAGAAAATCTGGAGTGTGAGAATATTAGAAGTTTGCGAACGTACGAGCATGCGTGCAAACTGCACAACGCACACTCATAACACAGTCATTTTATGGAGCATTGTCACCAAATTTTCAACACAGGCATTTTTGGACCTCTGCTCATGAACAGTGTCACTGTCATTTTCGTAATGTGTCCTGAACACTGATTTCGCACAGCGAACAAGCTATTGTGCGCCGAAAGTGTGAAAACACATTTTGGCAAGGATGTGAAAAATGACAGCTGCACACCTCACAAGAAGGTGTAGTGAAATGCCAAATTTGAAAATCTGGAGTGAAAATATTGCGAATGCGCTAAATTACGAGTGTGCATTGCGCAGTTGCCATGCACCTGGTAAAACAGTCATTTTATGGAGTATTGTCACCAAATTTTCAACACAGATATTTTAGGATCTCTGCTCATGAACAGTATCACTGTCATTTTTGTAATATGCCCCAAACACTGATTTCGCACAGCGACCACGCTATTCTGTGCCGGAAGTGCGAAAACACATTTCAGCAAGGATGTGAAAAATGACAGCTATATGGTGCACAAGAAGGTGTGGTAAAATGCCAATGTTGAGAATGTGGCATGAAAATATTGCAAATATGCTAACTTACGAGTGTGCGTTGTGCAGTTGCTATGCACACTTGTAAAACAGGCATTTAATGGAGTATTGTCACCAAATTTTCAACACAGGCATTTTAGGACCTCTGCTCATAAACAGTGTCACTGTCATTTTCATAATGCATCTTGAACATTAATTTCACCCAGCGACTGCGCTATTCTATGCCGGAAGTGCAAAAACACATTTCGGGCAGGATGTGAAAAATGACAGCTGCACAGTTCACAAGAAGGTGTGGTAAAATGCCAATGTTGAGAATCTGGCATGAAAATAGTGTGAATACGCTAACTTACGAGCGTGCGTTGTGCAATTGCTATGCACGCTCGAAACAGTCATTTTGATTTTCCCACCAAACTTGTAACATATGCTTTTGAGAGCCCCTCTCATGAACAGTTGCACTGTCATTTCATTACTCGGTCCCGAAAGGTGATTCCTGCAGTGACTGCGAATGCACCTTTTGGGACTGAATAACGCAATGACAGTGCAAGAATTCATGGGAAGGGGTACCAAAAACCCCATGTTGAAAATTTGGGGCCAAAATTCCCAAAAATGCCCAAGATATGCATTAAAGTTGAAAAAACCCTATTCATTCCATTATACAGCTTACCGGCATTTCCTCAGTTCACGGTCGGCTTTGAAAAGTGCAGATGTGTTCCCGGTCCACAGAAGATCGTCACGCTGGACTCCGTAGGTAAGTATGGGGTGAGGGGTGAGGAGGCAGGGTGCGCAGTGGGTGGGTGCGGGTGGGGAGAGGGGTATCGAGACTATGAGGGACCATTTTCATTTTACAGGGGGGAAGAAATGGAAAAAAACCATTGCAGGACAATTTTCCCTTTGCAGGGCATCTGGCACACTGGGGTGGGCTCCCAGTGTGCCACCTAACTGGCTTGGGGGTGTCAGTAGCCAACGGGGGATTGGGCACCCTCGTCGGCACACAACACGGGGGGAGGGGGAAGTAATGCTGACAGGGATTGGGCACCCCCGTTGGCACAGAAAGAACGCAGGGGGCGCAAGCTGATGGGGATTGGGCACCCCCCTCGGCATTCAACAATTGGGGGGTTAATGCCAACGAGGAGTGGGCTCCCCCATTGGTACACAAAGACAGCGGGGGAGAGGTTAACCAACACCAAAGTTGGCAGATGTTAGGCGGCTGCCCGCTCGCCGACCATGCACATAATGGTGGTGAGCACAGCAAGAAAAGGACAGCTGCACCTGACGAGCTTTGCTCGGATTGCAGTGGACCTTTTCTTAGATGTGCTCACCCCATTATGTATGCATGGTGTGGCGCTGGCATGCAGGCTGATTGGGCAATGCGGGACGTACCTACTGGTGCATGCCCTGCATTCGCCGAACAGCGACCGTGCCTTCAACTCCCCACACTGTCGGAAGATGTTGGCTGTGCAAGCGCACCAACATAAAAAAACTAGCTCCTAGTAGCAGGCTTAAATATATTTCTAAGAGTGACATCCCTGTCAGGTGACCATGTCATAATTGTCTGTCTCCCTGTAATTTCTTGTTTTAGACATTACTAAAGTCCCTTTACAATCTGCTATCTGCTGTGGACTAACAAACTGCATAGAAACATAGGCATCATGACATATAACATTCTCTAGACATGTATAACTCAGAAGCTTGCTAACTTCTTAATTAAGATCTGTGTCCTCATAATGGGGTTAAGCCCCTCCCTTGGACAGTGACCACACATCTTAGGATCACTTTAAATTCCTACACTAGGGGCCGCTGCTGCCCTATACTGCTCAGTTCCACAGGAGGCTTCCCCTTGAAACAACAGAGTCCACACTTGTTTGTAAACTAGGGTCTTTGGAAAAAGTTGCTACATTGGGGCTCCTTCCATTCATTAGATACCCACTTACTGAGCAGGGTAAGTTCCTATTTATACAACATGACAATATGCTGACAAGATATAGTAGCTTGTACTAGTTTGGCTAGGTGTGTTTGGTTGGAGTTTTGTCCCCAGTTAATATTATACATTTTCCAGACTGTGAGTACCAGCTCTGTAACAAAATCCAATACAGCACCACAGGTAATGGAACCTTTATATACATATAAAGCAGCATTGTGTAGCCCTGCAGTGGTTTCTGGGATAGCAAGGGAAATGGAAGAATGAGGGTGTACTCCTCTTCTCCCTTCTCCTGTTAACTCAATAACAGCAGAATACATACTCTACAATTGTTTATTTTCTCCCATTTTGTTTGACTATTATCTTTTTCATATTCTCTCACACAACAAACTCTCCTGCCTTCTCCCTGGGTAGAGACTTTCTAAGTTCAGAAGCTCCTAATTTTTAAAGAGAACTTGACCTAGTTCTCTTCCTTTATGGGGGGGGGCAGTAAAACCTAAGACAGGGGTCACCCTGTCACAACATACATTACAAAAAAGTCTATTTCACCATGTATATAGTAATCTTATTAAATATTTTTGTACTACACCGATCTTATCATTATTCTGGTTGGCAAGGTCATGTTGCCCTCCAGGAGTGTCTGGCCCAGGGAGGGGAATCCATTGTCCATTGGTGGCCCACAGTGTCTCCGTGCTATGTGTTTCTGCAGCAAATTTCACAGTGTTACATTGCCAGTTTCAGACCTATGTGTTGCTATGGGCTTTCCGCAATAGTGATCCAGCTGGCCATGTGCCCATGGACTGTAGCCCACTCTGTGCACCTTCAATTAACAGCAGCATGCCATATGGCACAGTGTTGTGTGAGTGGCACCACACACTGGGGTGGGGTACTGTACTGCACTTTGTGAATGCACGTAGGTGTGGATCTCACATGCTGTTATGTGGCCACGCCTCTCTGCATGTGCATCATGCTGCCATGGTGGCACTACGGGGTGACAAATTTGTGCACCTGTGTGCACCCTACGTGTATGCCACATGGCTGTGGCATGCATATTTGAGGTTCTAAAAACCCATAAGCATGCCTGTTGCACACCGCACAGTCATTGCCTTACATTACTGCATAGGCCTCATACAGCAGATAAAAAAACAAGATGTACACAGGCACCAGTAGAGAGATACTGTTTCACAGAGACCCAACAAAGCTTCAGCAGAGGCTGCATCAGCACTCAAACACCTCTCCCTTAATAATTCATAATTTAAAGGGTCTGTAACCAAAGTAACATGTGCCTTGTGCAAAGAACAATATTGGTCATAAATAGTGAAATATGAATACCAGTCGTGGATACTACATTAAGTAAAAATCCTGAATGCATTAATAGATCCAGGCAATTGCTTAAGTACAGATTTGAGGCCTGTTTTCTAGATAACTTGTAACTAAAAAGTGAAACTATTGTATATGCTATATACCTTTAACTATGTTGCAGTTGAAGTGCCTTCTTACACTCCTGCTTGTATAGTGAAATAAAGCTTTCTTGCTGGGGATGACAAATATATAACAGCAGTTGATCAACAAGCACCATTCTTGATTTCATAGGTCCACTGGTTATCAGGCATTCTATCAGTTGGGTGATATTAACAGACAAAAGATCTACCTTTTTAACATTTACACCTTTTAAGCATACATGTAATACCAAGAAATGGATTAAAAATTTAGACAACCAGATAAAGGTATCAATAAAGTTGCTGTATCCTGCACATTTTGATATTATTTAGAAATGCCGCCAAAGGTATATTATCACTCTATTCTCCATGGCACACAGCTCAAAAATCTAATAGCTTTCTCTTTGTCCTGTTTTATGCTCCCAAGCTGCACCACTGACCCCAGTTCTAACCCTTTTCCACACCAATAAATGATATTTCATGGGTCTGGTGTCTGCTATTTTAATATGTTGCACAGTAGCATAGATCACACTGTCCTGCTGTATAGCACAGACATGTTCTCCTATGTGTATCTTCAACTGTTTAACAGTTCTTCCAACATACAGTAGAATGCACCTCAAGAGCAACTCAAAATATACATGACTCTATATGTATCGTAATTAATGAAATTGCTTAAGGGTACCTCCACTCCTTTATGGGGAGGGGGTAACAAAAGATTTGACATAGCTGCAGTTGATTCACAGTTTTATGGGGCTTGTATATAATTTTTTGGACCCTCTCCTATGCAGTAAAACTACACTGAGTTATCAACATTTTGCTATAGGAGATAGCCTTTCACAATTTATTTGTAATTGCACAGTTACCACCAGCACTAGTGGGAACATTTAGATAAGGCTGTTGCAAATATTGCAACTACTGTGTGTCGAACCAAGTAAATCTTTTGTTAACTCCCATAATGGAGTGGAGATATTCTTACCTGATTTCATTAATTGTGATACATATGGAGTTGTGTACCTCTTGATCTTCTCCTACATTCTGTATTGGAAGAACTGTTAGCAGTTTGAGACACGTTTATTTATTTATTTTTATTTATTTCTTTGATAACTGGGTAGGTACACTAGCCCAAGGGACTGTTTTCATGTACAGCTTGAGCCATCGAAATGACACATACTGTATGGTCAAAGCAACATACAGATAAACAGGTACATACAGCACAGGCAGAACATTATATGTAACAGTTTGTACAGATAACAAAGTAACAGATTAGGGCCCCAGTAATAGACTCAAGCCAGTGATGCAGTAAGCTACAATGTTACAGCTGAGCCCACAGTTTGAAAGCCAGGTCAGGCAGAGAATAAGGGTAACAATCATAGAACAGTAGTAACCTAGCTAGTTAGGAGGTTGACGCCAGATAAGAGATATATCAACGTAGTTCAATAATAGACAGTAAATCAACTGAACATACAAATGATCCAGGGACCTGGCCAGCAGACTGAGGTCAGCTGAAGAAATTTACAGCTTCCCAAGGTCTGGTCAGGTGGGACACTTGCATACAGTGGTGGTGAAAAGGGCATTTTTTAAAATGTGATTTGAAAAGGGAGGAAGGGTCCAGTGAGTGAAGTGAGGCAACTTTGTGTCAGATCTAAGACGGAGGATGCTTGATGGGGGGGGTTCTCACTATCCTGAAGAGCCTCATCAATTAGGGTGCCCATAAGGAAGTCATGGTGGGCCTGCAGGGATAGACAGCCAAGCATGAAATACAGGCAGCAACAGTGGGTGTAGAAAGGGGCCAGCGAGGTGAACCTGCAGATGTCGTTATAGGTAGTGCTGAGTCTAACAAGGCTGTGACTAGAGGTTTGGGTATATATAGGGGCACAGTAGTCCAGGAGAGTTAGAAGTGTGCATTGCGAAATGGCCAACTGCACTTCTAGGGTAATGAGGTTCTTTAACCTAAATATACTCCCAGTTTCTGGATCACATGCTGTACAACTTGACTGATGTGATCTGCAAAAGTGAGGATTCAAGGATGACCCCTACAGTAGGTGTCTGAACTCAGTTACTTGTCCAAGGTAGAGTAGGATCCATCTGTAGTCCATATATTCAGGGGATAGGGGTACTTGATCCCACTGACCATTTGATGAGTCTTGGTTTAGACCTAAAAATCATTGTCTTCATTTTTTTGTTTTTTGTTTTGTACATTAACAAGCTGCCTGTTTGCAGTGACCCACTTGTGGGTAGCACTGAACTCCCTGGTGAGGGAGAGGGATGGGTATACAAGACAGTAATGAGGCCACATCTCGAGTACAGTGTCCAGTTCTGGAGACCTTACCTACATAAAGACATAGACAGGGTGGAGACAGTTCAGAGGAGGGCAACCAAGATGGTGCAAGGATTACATTACAGAACCAATGAGGACAGGCTGAAAGACCTAAATATGTACTCCCTGGAAGATGTGAGGAAGGGGGGGATATGATTGAGACATATAAGTACCTCATAGCTAGGAACAAGGTGCAGGAAAACAGAATTTTCATAGAAAAAAATGCTCCAGGACAAGGGGACATGGGATGAAGCCAGAGGGAGGGAGGTTCAGATGGATCGTGAGGAAGTACTTCTTCACAAAAAGGGTGATGGACAAATGGAATGTCCTGTAGGAGCAGAAATAATTACAGGATTTTAGAATGCATGGGTTAGGCATAAGGGGACAGTAGTAACTGGCCAGAAGGGTAATCACGATAAAGTCAGGTGCTGGAAAATAGAACTTAACAATAAATGAAGACTGCACTCCAGGCTTTGTGAGAAATAATACCACTTTACTGAGAATTTGTATATGCAGTTACAGTTTACTTTTGTGAATAAAATCTAAGGTCCACATACCTAAGAGAAAAAGCCCAGCGCTTCAAGGCCACAAGGACCGCTTTGTCAGGGTGTGGCTACTAGTGCATTTCATTAATTTATAGTGCATGTGACACGTGTAAATTGTAAATCAATTAGTGAAAAAACAATAATTTAATTAAGTTTGGACTACTTCACTAATGGAAACCTGGTGCTCTGCTGACTGCCGGCTCACAACACTCAAGACATACACAAAAACTAATTTAAGGGAAATTACCCTATTTGGTACAATATGTGCATGAGTTGCTGACAGGGCAACAGGGTAACAAATACAGTGTCAAACCATTCTTAGAAAAAAATGTATATTTAAAAAAAATAGTATTCATGCCTGCTGAAATAAAATCTGGAGTTTGTATTAATTTGTAACAATAATATTACTTTGCATGAAACCATATCTTGCTGGTTCAATAAACCCATAATATGCTTTGTGTTTTTATAGGTTTTTCCATAGTTTAAAAAAAAAAAAAGCATAACCCAATGCACAGAAAAAAACATTCAAGGAAACACACCCATATAACAATCAGGGCTGACATTCAATAGTAAACATGTGGAAAAAATATAAATATACGTAATAGTCACATATTGATTATTTCCCAAACAGTAAAAATATAGTCTGCCCTAATAGATTCAAATTCAATATACCCTCCATTCTTATTATTTGCTTTCCGTTTTTGTGAGTTTACACTACAGATATGGTTTCCATTCCATATCATCCTTGAAACCATTAGGTTTCAAGGTCCTAAAATAAAAAAAACATTTTGGTTCTTTTTGATCTAAACTTTTGCCTCTTTCTCCACCTCTTTAGTTCACTGGAGAATGGTCTATCCCCATATATTTTATCTCATGCACCTCACTATGTTAAGGCTGAAGATGATGCACTATTGGATGTGATACATCATTCCTTCTTATAGCTCGAAAATGTTCCTGAACTCTTTCCTTTAATTTCCTTGTAGTTTGGCCAATATACTGTATGTATGGCCACATGAACACTAGAGCACATACACAACAAACGTTGTTGTGCAGGAGACAAAATGCTCTATATTTAAAGTTCTCATTCCTTTTTGACTAGGGTTAACAAAGACATTCCCCTGTTGTGCATTCTGACAAGTAATGCAATTTCTGCATGGAAAAAAGCCCTTTGGTTTAGCTGTTAACCAATTTCTTGGAGAGCTCTCTCCCTTGAATTCATTGTGTACTAGCAGATTTCTAATGCTCTTCCCTTTGCTGAGATAGGCATAAGGGGATCATGGTAGTTGGGGAAAGGGATAATCTAGTTCTGAAGAAGCACAGATATGTGAGCAAATAGGCAGTTCTAGGGAAGCTTGAATAAGCACAGTTACATGAGCAAATGGGCAGACTAGGTGGGCCATGGGCTGTTATCTGTTGTCAACATCTGTGTATCTATGTAAGCAGGATTCTTGTCCCTCCAGTAAAGCATCTGCGTACATCAGCATGTGGCAAACCATGCTATCCCTGAGGAGAGGGTTCTCAAACATGGAGAACAGGATGGGCCACAATATGGACCCTTGGGGCATCCTACTATTCACCGACATGGTGACAGAGGTGGCCCACCCCAGTACAGACAACTTGTGATCTTCCAAGGAGGTAGTTACCAAACCACGCCATAGTAGCTGCAGAGAAACCATAGAAGTGCAGTTTCTCTAAGAGAATGTTGTGATCCAGGAGGTCATATGCCTTTGACAGGTCAACAAATACAATACCAGTGAGCTTTTCTTCATCTAAGCTTTTGAAAACATGGTGAAACAGGTCAATATGGTCATGGTGCTGTGGCCCTTTCTAAAGCCATGCCGGTGAGGGGAGAGCAGAATGTACAATGATATGTGGTCTGAGATTTGCTTGAATACTATTTTCTCAGAACTTTACCTAAGTGGGAGAGAATGAACAATGGTCGGTAATTGTCAAGGATTTACTGTAAATATAGAGACAACTCTAGCCCATTTTTAAATCATAGGGATAGTCAAGAAGGTTAGTGACAGATTATATAGGCAGGCTAGGGGCTTGGCAATGAGATCAGCTCTAACTGTTAGGAGCTGAGGACAGAGACTGTTAGTTACTACAGGCACCACCATAGCTGCAGAAGACCATTAGGAACCAATGGTCTTCACTGGGAGAAATGGTCCTACAGTGGAAGGTAGGGATGTCAGGCTCATGCACACTCTTGTCACTGTGGGCAGGTGAAGAGTCCTTGCCTGGAAGCTTAGCCAGATACTCAGACAGGTTGGTGAATTTACTGTTCAGGGCCTCAGCGACCTGTGGGGGCTTACTTAGTGTCTTGGCTTCCATGCACAGAATGATGGGGCTTTGCTTGGTACCAAACTTAGGGAATTCAAAGAGGCCCATAACTTGTGAGGGTCACCCAAGGCATATGTTGATTTGTAAGGTAGGCAGCCTTAAGGGATTTAGCTTCCTGCTTAGAGTAGTTATGGAGCTTTCTGCAGTTGTTTCAGGAGGTAAGGGATAGTTAGGATACATCCCTCTGTTTCATCTTCACTAGGGCTCTTTTGTCAGCCATCTGGAGTTCCCTCCCCATACTCTCTGGTTTGGGATCATGAAGTGTTTGTCCTGGATGAAGGACAGAGCAGCAATAGGAACCCAAGGTCCTGAGTTCAAATTGGGTAGGGTGTGGAGGAGAGACCAGTTCACAACCATAATGTCCAAACACAGGTTAGCCATACACATTTGTAGATGTCCCAAAAAGACAAAAACTTGAGTAGAGGGCAAGGACACTTGCATGACTGAGGACAAAAGGACAGGGAATGGTTGCTAATGGAATCTGACCATACTCCTGCTTGAAGGATCCTCTTCTCCTGGTTCATAAGAATCCAGTCAAGAAGGGAGTGGTTGGAGAACTTGGGGTTCAGATGAGTGGGGAAGAGATAATTAGGGAGAGGTCGAGTTGTTTTATCAAAACTGACAATCGAGCTGCTGGCCAGTTGACCATTTAATGTTGAAATCCCCAACAATGATGAACTCCTACATGGGGAACAGTGGCCAATATATTGGGTAAGTTAAGAGAGTCCTTTCTGACCACACTTGGGGTGGAGGTTGTAACAATAGCCTATAAATTATTTCTTGGCAGAATGATGTGTCAATTCTGTGATGATTTATTTGCTAATTTAATCTTTACAGGCACTGCATGAGGTCAGCACGACATTCAGGGATTCTTTAAAATATAATACCACACTTACCCCTTTTTGCTGCCTTGTCTATTCTTCCTAATCGGGTAATAGCCCTTTATGTGGCAGCTGTAGTCAGGAATGAAGGGTTTCAGCCATGTTTCAGTGATATCAATGATGTCTGGATTGTAAAGGGAAATCCAGGCTTCTAAATTGGAGATTTTGGATAGGAGACTGCACATATTAAGGTGAGCTATCCTAATCTCATAACAGTTTTCCCAGAGGGGATCACTGTGACATAGTGAGGAGTTTACTGGTCCAGGATTCCTTTCTCTATCACAACTCAGTAGCAGGAGTAGAAGAGATGTCAAAGGGTTCCAGCAGCCCCTTGATGTAGCAGGCACCTAAATACACTCAGGAAATAAACATATGAATCCTGAAGTTGACCAAGCCTCCTTTCAATGAGTACAAGATTAAGCAGTGGGTGGGTCACGTAGGCATGGTGAAAAGAATGAGACTGACTGACAGTGGGTGTTCTAAAAGCATGCACTAATGCAGCTTGATCAAGAGACAAAACATATGCACTAGTCACTCAGTGTGATGAAACCTAGCAGGAGTGAGCATATTAGTGCTGCAGTAACTACAGGGTTCATTGTGGGTGATTTCTGGACATGGGATGCAATGGCAAAGCATATATTGGCAAACTTGGTAAAGATGAATCCCCAGCTAGAGAGACATATGCAAGTTTTATTTATTTATTTATTGAAATGTTTCACCAGGATGGCACATTGGACAACAAGTTGCTCATCTCACGGTGTGACCGGGGTACAATGAGGATGAGAGAACAGAGATTATACAGAAAATAGATAGTAAGAACAGTTACAATTAAGTAGGATGCATGTATACAATGTAATAAAACAGTGCACAGTACGGACATTATTGCTTGTAAAAATTAATACAACCAATAGGAATTCACAAAAATAAGATACAATAAGACAGACAGTACTGTTATGCGTGGGTTATGCCCCCTATCATCCCACATACACCTCACATACACCTCATGCTGTATTCCTGGTCTATTGTTCCGTGATACTGCTATTTTGCACTAACATTGTAGATATGGGCACCCATCATATACTCATGAGTGCTAGGAATGTGCTTTGCTGCTAAGATATGCTAATATTGTCATGCATGATTCATTATACCTCACTATAATACATTTATGTAGATTATGTTTGTCTTTTACAGATATTCCATATATAATCTACCTAATCACTGATATGATGACTCGAGGATCATCAGTGATTATTGTATACTTATATTCTCATATAATTATATGTAGTGTGTTTTACACTCAGGCAGATATGCCTTGTAATAGTATCCTGTCAGCAGTTCTCTTTGTCTCTAAGCAAGCTGACAGAGAGAGAAAGCTTTGTTATGTCTCTATGCTTTATACTGTATGTAAGCAAGAAATGTCACATGTAGTTTGAACCAGTCAGCATTTCTTTGTCTAAGCTATAATGCTAATGGAAGCATATTCTGTCTCATATGATACTCATTAGTAATTCTGTCTGCTAAGTCATTATCCAATGGAGAATGCCTTAGGACCAGTACATAGTGTTCCTCATATCTGTTACTATGAGGTAATCTCTGTTGCTATGGTGTTATCTGTAGGTTACTTTTACTTGTCAATTACCACTAGACCACCAGGGATTTGGAAAGAATACAATATGGAGAGGGAGGGGTTACTGTACAATTTTGGCAGTGGCTGGTGGGTGGAGGGAGGGACCACTGGCCACCAGGGCATTTTTTGTCATGCAGGGATGGGGAGGGATAGCAACCTGGTGGGATGGGGTATTTTTAAAGTCAACAAAAAGCTAATAAATAAATAAATAATTAATTAAAGTCAAGCCATCGGCAGCTGGTGTGTGATCTGATGGGGGGAGGGACCACTAGCCACCAGGGACAGGCTATAAGTATTCCTTGACTGGGCGGGGGAGGGGCCACTAGCCACCAGGGCCAGGGATGGATGGCAGAAATGTGGTTTTCTGCCAGTAGGGTGAAATTTTGCCCATAACATTTATGGAAGTTTTCTGCTCCATCACAAGTGGAAGTTCAGAAACATCCGCGAAAGTTCATTGATTTCTGCGGAAGTTCCGTGGGGCGGAAAACCGCACTTTCGTCCACCTCTAATCAGTGTCTATAAGTTAAAAAATGGGTTCATTATACTTCAAAGTAGGCTCATTTTTTATAAAATATATCAGGACCACATCTACAATACATGTTATTGTTATAATAACATTTCTTAAATTCAGTGTTAATTATTTCTTTGCTTGACAGAATATAGTTACATAGCCTGATGTCTGCTAGAAAACATATTCTTTAGTATGCATTTGATTTTTATAGAAACAACAATAATTTTTATAAACACTTCATATAGATTTTAATAAAAGTAAATAAAATGAACAAGGCCCACCTTATAGTGTGAATGACAACTTTTTTTCATTTTCATTTACATCGAGGAGGGGATTCATGTGTCACTTATTATCCTATAGATTATATGTAATACAGTTTTAGTCATTTATTAAAGATACATATATTTGGTTTATGTCACGTCTTTCTTTTGTAAATCTTTTAGCTCTGTTTCCAAAGCGTGGTTTCTTATTTCTGTGTGCTAATACACCAGTCTGCAATTAAACACATTGCTGTTGTTTTAATTGGGTCTTTGTCTCAATTTATGTATTCTAAGAGTAGGCAATGCATTGATATCTGCTTGCACAGTGATCTATTTTATTTTCAATTTGAATGTATTTAGTTTTCTTATAGAAGCCTCTAGTTTCTGTTCACTAACAGGAAAAGAGAAAGAAACATAGTGAAGTCTAGCACCCAACAAATCGTCACTGTGATGCTATTATTCTGTTTACAATGCACCCCTTTGTACTTGAAGGTGTTTTATATTTATTTTTATATATAAACAAATACTTTTTACTTGTTTGCACACTAAAGTTTAGTTCTCAGTTTTTCATTTAGTCTTTAGTACATTCTATTACTTTCTAGAGTCTATTTTTCCATGTTAAGCAGCATTTTGCCTACCTGCTTTTCAGTTAGCTGTTCAATAGCAAGCTGGTGTCTTAGTGAAGCTCTAGGAGCCATCTTGGCATGCTGCAGTTCTTTTTAAAGCAGAGGCTCTGCCCCCTTGTATGTGTCACTGCTTTTCTATTGGTTTAGCAAAAAGCAAAGAAACTGCACGCTATTTGGAGCTTCTCAAATAGTACTTTCTTTAGTCATGCGCAATAGGGTAAAATTGATACTTAGGTGAGAAACTGGACCGATCACTATGTTTGTTGCTCTTTTGCATAGTGTTAGTTTATGCTCTATCTAGCTTTCCATCAGTGTAACCTACTATGTATCCATTTAGTTGCAACTCAGTTTTTATATTTTTCTCCTTTTTTCCTTTTTGGTATTTCACTTTATTTTTATCATGCAGTTATTAATCTGCACCAATGTTTGCTGTTAATACCAGGGGTCTGAATCGGGACATCAGTGCCATTTGGGACTATGGCCCTGCGTCCTGACCCACCTGTGTCAAAATGACACATAACTGGTGGCCACAAAAGCGTTCAAAGGAGCGTATTTGTGGCCAGCCCATTTTCTAGGAAAACCATGATGAAGAAAAGGATACTTAATTTATCATGAATAGAATCAACTAGTGTGTATTCTGAAGCAAATCCAATTGTTCAGTCTACAAACTCAGACCATATGATTTCTTTATGATGCCATAGCATTTGTCTAAGGTACCAAATCTGCCAATCCAATAAGCTTCTTGCTTAAGTAAAATATTCTGAATGTTACCCCCTTGAGGGGGTATTGACTCTTTCAAGTCCACAAGTCGGAGGTGGATACATTATGTCTGTTCTCTTTGAAGTGTTTAGCTACTACAGCACTGAATCTAGATCTCCTCTTCTGATGTCACTGCGATGCTCAATTACCTTAACCTGAATTGTCTAGATGTTTGACTTATATAGTGGATGTCTAGGGCATTTAAGGGCATATATTATCTGGTCTGTCTGACAAGTTATGAACTGTTTAATTTCAATGTGTTCATCCATATGGGGTTATATACTGTTTTGTTTTTCTCATGCTATTACAATTCTGACATTTTCCACATGGGTAGTTGCCAATGATTTTTTGTTCTTCCCTCAAACATTTCATGTCTTGGTTCTGGGTTTGAATACTTAGTGTGGCAGAGGTGATCCCTAAGGGATTTTGTTTTTTTGGCTATGACTAAGGGTTTTTCTCTGAATATTTGTTCTCCTACTGAGTTACATTGTAGAATATTCCAGTGCTTCAGTATTGAAGCTTTAATTACATAGAAATTATCTGAATAGTCGACTGATACAGTTATCTTATATTGTGTGGTATCTGTTTTTTCTGCTGGTTTCAATAGATCTATTCTATTCTTGGTTTCACTTTTTTATCTTGCACTTTGTAGGGTAATATCATGGTAACCCCTATTTTTAAAGCTCTCTTCTAGATTGTTGGCAGCCTGGTCATAGTCTTCATGATTAGTGCAATTTCTCTTTAGTCTTATAAATTGACCATTCGGTATATTCTCAATTGTTGATTTTTTATGAAAACATTTGGCATGTAATAATACATTCCTGCCTGTAGGTTTTCTAAAGACATTAGTTGTCAATTTCTAATCTTTCTTAGTTAAGTTAAGGTCAAGAAAATTTACTGTCACTTTCTCAAAGGTCATCACGAATGTCAAATATTTTGTACATGTATTTATGTACTGTAGAAACATTTTTAGTTCGTTTTCAGTGCCTTGCCAAATGCACAGGCAGTTATCTATGTATCATTTCCAACATTTGATGTTGGGATGGAACATGTTGTCAATGTTACAGTATATATGTATATTTTTCAAAGGCATCCATTACAATATTTTGCATAGCTCAGGGCCATTGAAGACCCCATAGCTGTGCCTTTTTGTTTGCCAATAGTGCTGATTGTCAAAGCTAAAGTAATTTATTGGTCAATACCAATTCTGCAAGTTCCACAATAAAATTATTTGGTGGGGCACAGTTCTCTTCTCTTTCTTCAAGTTTATTTTTCAATGCTGCTACGCCTACTGCATGTGGAATGCTCGTATATAAATCTTTTACATTTAATGTGATCAGTAGGCAATCATGTGTTATTATGTTTTCTTTATTAATGTCTTCGAAAAGTAAAATTGTATCTTTGCTATCTTTTAGGTAAGACTGTGTTGTTATTACTAGTGGCTGTAGGTGGTAATCAATGCACAATGACAGCTGCCAGGGAGGAACCTATGCCTTCTCTAACTGGATGTCCTGGGTGATTGGTTAGATGTTTGTGGAATTTTAGTAAAATGTAAAAGACAGGCATTATAGGGTGTTGTCTATATAGAACTCTCTGACAGAAAGCCTTCCTTGACACCTTTTTCCAGTATATTTTTACTAAACTCTAACTTCTTCAATAGAATTGTTTTACATTTTCATAATATTCTCTGTTTTTAGTTGTTTTGATTATTCAGCCCTATAGTTTTTTCTATCCATAACTACTTTGCCACCTCCTTGTCTGCTTTTTGATGACTATTGTGGTGTCATTCTCTAGATTTCTTAATGTACCAAATTCATTTGCAGATAAGTTATATTTCTGGCATCTATCCATACTGTTGTTTTATAATCTATCTAGGTCTTTATCCACCATTTCCATATATGTAGTATTATACAATGGCAAGAAAAAAATCAAATATGCTGATTGGCTATTGAGTCCTAGACACAGTGATGTTATTACGCAATAACATCACTGTATCGAGGACGGACAGCAAAACAACTGCATAGCCAAACTGGAATCACTGCCCACTTAATGCCCACATGACCAAACATGACCTTCATGTCTTTACTGCCCCACACACACAATTCATCGTAATGTGTGCCTCCCCAAACTCACACAGACACACTTATTTCTATCCGCTATCCATTCAGTTCATCTTTCTCAAACTAAGCCATCACTCTACAACTAAATAAAGAGCCCACACTTATTTTTATTTTTGAGAAAAAAAGGTTTTCCCAAGCACCGCAGTCTATGGCTCCCACTGCAGCTAAAGCCGTTCACTATGCGCACGTGTCTGCTCGTCTGTAACCAGAAAGAAACTGCCACCAAACTGCAAATGTATTTCCCCCTGGCTCAACCTTTTAAACAATAAATCGTACCTCTAACAACTTTTATCTCCAGCTCCGTGGTTCCATATGGCAGTAGACGGATGCTCGTGGTCAACCACCCGCCCACTCACAAAGCACCATTCCTACTTAAACGAAAAAAGCATACAAACTATAAAAAAACCAACAGTGCTAAAATAAATCAGCTTTTCATTCCCACTTTCACTGCCAACACTCCGTCATGGGGGGGGCACAACAAAGATCACACAAGGCAGGGCACAGCACATGTACAACTGGACAGTTAGATCATTCAGTCTGCAGTGCCACCTACTGCTGGATAATATTCTGGACTTTTTTTTAAATTATATACTTCCACGCACAAAAATCAAGTGTAAAATGCTTAAAAATATATATATTTTTAATTTTTCTTCTTTTATTAATAAATGAGCCATTGTATAATAGAAATAAGGCACTGCAGGGTGTGTGTTATCGTGTAATAATGTCACTCCTGGGGTGGTGGAAGCACTTGGCTTTGCCTCGTGCTTCAACCCACCCCAGGAGTGACGTTATTACACTGTAACACACACCCTGCCATGCCTTATTGCTTAAATATTGGCTGGTATAGGACCTGGTGGTAAGAATTTTGATCTATAATGTAAGTTCAAAGATAGCATTTTTATTCCTATTTTTAAGAGATGTTTTAGTCTGATCTTCCTGTAGAATTTTTGTATATCCATTTTAAGGTGGAAGTGATTTAGTCTTTCATGGGGACAAAACATTTAGCCTAAATTAAGGACTTTCAATTCTGTTTCATTTAACAGTCTTTTTGATAAATTGAGGCTAAATTTGTCCTCTCTTCTGGTGTTTCTGGACCACTCTGTTCCCTATTGTTTCTTGCTCTATTCCATTTCTGTGTTCTTGTCCTGATCCTGTTCCTTTGCCTGCATCTCCCATCTGTTTGTTCCCTTGAATCTTTTGGTATTGTGTCATCCTCTCTGGCCTCTGTCATTCACACTATAAGGTGGGCCTTGTTCATTTTATTTACTTTCATTAAAATCTATATAAAGTGTTTATAAAAATTATTGTTGTTTCTATAAAAAACAAATGTATACCAAACAATATGTTTTCTAGCAGACATCAGGCTATGTAACTATATTTATTCTGTCAAGCAAAGAAATAATTGATTAACACTGAATTTAAGAAATGTTATTATAACAATAACATCTATTGTAGATGTGGCCCTGATATATTTTATACAAAATGAGTCTACTTTGAAATATAATTAACACATTTTTTTAACTTATAGATCCTGACGAAGCAGTATGCTAAACTGAGAAATGTTAAAAAGATAAACTATAGTGATTGAACCTTAATGTCTTTCACTTTACTAAAACTCTAACCGGTGAGTAGGTTGTAACACTCCAAAACTGTTTGCGTAGTACTGAGGTATTTTTGGAGCATGCTCCCTCCCAGTGAGACAACTGGAATCTGGGCTGTCACAGTGCACATTATTCTTTCTCAAATGCACAACCCAATGGCAACACAAATATTTACTTGTAACAATCACACAGGAGTGTGGTGTGCATATTTATGGAACACATACCAACAGAGTTGAGAAAGAAGTACGTGTCTCCCAGCTGAGGCACTTACTTCTTTCTCACCTCTGTTTGTATACACAATCTAGTGCAGTTTTGGACCACATTGTTTTGTGCTAACTGTGCAGCTCGGTTATTTATTTTTTTTTTTTAAACTTTATTTATTAAAAGAGTCAGCAGACAGGCACAGCCAAGTACTGCCAACGGTTGATACAAGAACAAAACCAGTCATGGGCTCAAACAGCAGTTAATTGGGATAATATAGTCCACTACACTTCTATATATCATGGGGGGATCAACCCCCCTTAGAGCATAAAACTTTCACATTGGAACTTACACCAAGCTCATTTAGGAATAGGACAGACTCACCATCTCCAACTATCTGGAGCCCTCCACTTGGTCTATTACCTGTTATGAGAAAAGCAGGCCAACACATTTACAAAGTTAGTCAAGAACTTACATAGCCTCACAGTTTACCATACTACCAGATCTAGTCCCCTGAGTACCCAGCTAGAAGAAAGGGAACCATGTTTCACCAAGGACCCTTTCAAGTAGAGCCCATACCATATTGTATGTATTGAGAGAGACCATTGCTTTGTAATGGGTGTGTTCTAGTCTCATATTATTTAGAAGGGCATTGACCCACTGTGCAATTGTGGGAGGAGCCTGGGCCATCCAACCCTGTGCCAGTACCTGTTTTCCTACTGCCTGAGCTAGTCTCCTCAGAGGGTGTGAAGCTTCAGTTGAGCCACCTCCACTTCTATACACCCCCAGCAGAATGTCCACCAGGTCCAATGGAATGTTGCATCCCAGAGTTTTGCCAAGTAGATTATTAATTTCCTCGCAGAGGGTGAGCACCTTAGGGCAAGCCCAAACCAAGTGGAAAAAAGAACCTCCATGGGAGGAACATTTTGCCATTGGTCAGACACTTGGGGATTGATTTTATGTGCAAAGGCGTGGCTCAGTTATTGACTGCGCTGTTTTTGCTGTCACGGTCTTGACATAGCACCATCATCCATAGCCAGAAAACCTCATTTCCCAAACAGGCTGAAGTATAGAAATGCACTTCAACTGGAAATATAGATACACAGCATATAGCTTTACTTTTAGTTTAAATTATCTAGAAAACCAATTTGAAATATGTACCTAAGCATGTGCTTGGATCTATTTATGCATCAAAGTATTCTACTTAATATAGCATCCATGATTGTTACTCACATTTCAATATTTATGATTAATATTGCTCTTTGCACAATGCACATGTCACTTTGGGTTACAGACACTTTAATTTCTGAATTATAAAGGGGTGGTGTTTAAGTCGTGACTTAGCCTCTGATGATGCCAGATCAGGTCTGAACAAATTGTAAGGTGTCTTGTCTCCTCACTGATGTTGGTGTACATCTCATTTTTTTATTTGCTCAGTATTGCACAGTTTCTGCTTTGCTCATTTTCTTAAATAAAGTTAAGAAATACTTGGTTATGTTATGGACTGTGGCTGTTTTTCAGGATTGAATGCACAGTTCTTTTGCCACTTTGCATAAATAATTTGGAATAGGCTAGTAGTGTTTCTGGAGGTAAATGGTCTACAGGACACCAGGCAGCATGAATTTACCAGTGGAAGATCTTACACATATGACAATATGCAAATGCCAGCAGAAAAAGGCACAAATGATCTATTAAGTCTACTCACTTCACAAGAGAGCCTTAGGCAATTAATCCTATTCTATAAAAGCCTCAGGATTTCTGATCACACATACTGTAGATAAGGCTATCACTCAATCCTTAGAAGCAAACAAGGAAGGGGACACTACACACTCCACCAGATCGGATACAGAAATAGATTAGTTGCCATACTGGTCCTTGTAAGAACAGATCAAGAAGCAAATGCTTTGATACCTTTTATTGGACCAACATAGATGTTACAAACAGAAAACAATGCTAATTTTTTTTCATTGTTTTCTTTTTGTAACGTCTATGTTGGTCCAATAAAAGGTATCAAACCATTTGTTTCTGCACCAGATGGGAGGTGCTCAGAGACTATCTAAGGAGGGACATTATTTCTTTCTCGTTCCATAGCAACAAGCATCTGCAGAACACACTGGCAACTCTAGAAATAAAAGTAAAAGCCTGAGAGAAAGCTCACGTGACCAATCCAACCCCCATACCTCTCAAATGTCCTGTTTTCTAGGATTTCCAGAGTTAGAATCCCTGTCCAAAGTCCAGATTGATTGCTTCTTTTATGGATTTTCAGAATACCAGTGCAAGCCTAGCAGACCTGTTTGACCCTTAGGCTAACAACAGAGTTTGAAAGTATTGGAACTCTGGACTGCTATATCAATCAACAACACAGCAAGGGTTAAACTTGTCAAAGGAGGTTGTAGGAGTCACTCCTCTCCCTGCATTCTAGAGAGAGAGAGAGGGAGACTGCATTCCAATACATTATATTTCTGTTCAGTTAAAGGAGAACTGAACTAACCCTGTACATCATTGTTCCCAAAAGTAGCTGTTTTTTTAAGTACTAATTAAATTTATGTTATTATTTCATCTATACAGACATTTTAGTAACCTCAGTAGCTGTTTATGCTTTACACTCTAGTGTAAAGTACCATTTTAGAACTGTATGATGCAGTTTATGCCCCTCTCAGCCACATAGTTCTATAGTAGAACACATACCTGCAGTGTGACAACAATAGAAGAGTAGAACAGGGACGTAAACTGCATCACACAATTCTAAAATGGTTTTTACCATTAGCATGTAAAGCAGAAACACCCACTAGGATAGCTGAAAAGCCTGGATAGCTAGAGCAATAATACAATTGGAACCAGCATTTAAAAAAAAACTGCTTCTGCTTGGGAAAATGACTTATAGATTCAGTGCAGTTCTCCTTTAAGTCTGGAAGGTAATACCAGTGGACCCTTAAATGCCTGGAAATTAATTTAACACTGGATCCTAAAAAAAATATTTCTTTAGCAGTGTCTATGTTCCACTTTAGTTTCAGGTATGTAAATAGAGAGAAATTACAGCATAAACATGCAGAACATTTGCCTGTGTTTTATTATGCCATTTGGTAGTATGCAACTGAATTAGACATTTCAAAAGCATAATTTAAAGGTACTTTACATATGTACAGTACTATATTGCATGATGTACATGTCACGCGATAGTGCTGCAATATGCTGAGTAAAATATGGTGTCCCTGATTTTGGTCATTGCCCCTGATTTTAGGGGAGTGTCCCTGATTTTGGTCCTAGCAGGCTCAGAGGTATGCTAACCCTCAGTTATATCACACAGAACATAGGTGGTAGCTCTATTGCTTATGCTTCAACTAGCACCTCATTGCACATACCAGGGTGATATACAGTTATTGATGCACATCTGACGTAAGCGGGAAGGTCATCATCCGAAAAAGTACACAGCTTTTTACTCTTCATCTTCAGAATATACAGCTTCTTTTTTAAATGTCACCTCAGTACTGCAGGATCAAAAAACACACTCTCAAATCTAGAAAAAAATCATTTAATTTTTGTTGCATTTGGTAACACGGCCCCATCTCCAGCCGACCATCACACTTCCTGGAGCTCAGTGATCACATGTTACGAATTTACTTTATATTTTTAAAATGTATTTAATACTGCAATATGGGACTGGGCTACTAAATGAAACCAAACTGAGTGAGTTTATTCTGGATTTGTTCTTCTTTTCCTGCTCACCATTGCACTTCCTGGAGCTCAGTAATCACATGTCACAAATGTGCTTAATATTTTTAAAATCTATTTAATACTGCAATGGGGGGGCTATGCTATCAAATGCAACAAAATGGAATGAGTTTAGCTTGGATTTCTGTTTGTATTTTTGATGCTGCTGCACTGAGGTGGAATTATTTGGGCTGCAAATCTCATTGACTGTCTAAAAATTGTGAGGGCCCAGAGTCATGAAAATGGACAAGAAGGACATTTTTCAGAAGTTCAGGGCCCTTTGAGTCATGCAACGGAAAGGGGAGGTTTTACTGGTTTGTAGCAGTAGTGGTCTTATAGTGTATGGGAGCGGCTTGTTGTACATGGAAATCAGCAGAATGGCAGTCTTGTTATACTATCATTATGATGTTATGCTGCTATTGTACCATTGTTAGTACTTCACAACAATGGTACAACAGCATTGATTGTCCTTGCACATGTGCGAGTTGTGGTGCTCCAAGCTTTAGAAAATGGCCATCATGCTGGAGTGATGGTACAGGAAGTTTTAATCAAACAGTAAGTGCTTATTTCATTTTTTTTCTTGCTCGTGACACAGCAGGACTCTAATGTTTCATTTTAAATGTAAAAAAAAAAAAATCAGATGTTATGGGGACCAGGATGAAGTGGAATGCTTTCCTGGACTTGGGGGGGGGGTCCCTGACATTGCAACATGACTGCTGGAGAAGTGACCAGCAATCTAGTTACTGTTGACCATACATTATACAAGACAATGGATGAGCAACAGTAAACAACAACACTGCTGTTCACATCTCGAGGCTGTATGACAATTGAAAACCTCTTAAGTTTCGCTCTCAAGATTTACATGGTTGTAATGATAACCTCTCAAAGTGTTGTTCACTGTTGCCCAGCCATTATCCTATATGTTGTACCCACCAGAGCACTGAAACATAGGAATTACAGACAAGAGGAGACAGGAGCCTATCATGCTTATTTATTGAAACTAACAGTTATAGCCACAGAAACACTACTAATTCTCTTACTGGAAACCTAATATGGGGTAAATATGTGGGTTGAAAGGTTACGTATACACTGTCAACTGATAAACTGTTAATTGATAATGCACGCTATTGACCTGCTTAGATACAAAAATTTGGAATGTACTGTTTTCAATGCCTAACATTTGACTCACTGTACCTTTACACTGTATAATAAAACTTTTAAATATGTTTACAAACAGAAGCCTGCTCATTTCAGAGATCATGCATGTTTGCTACATGTTGCTCTGTCCCCTCCCTGCCACCCTAACCGTCTGCTTGACTTTATCCCACCTTTTGAAACCCCAATTGATTTGTGATTGACTACACCCTCCGGTAGTGAATTCCATTCTTTCACTACTCTCTGTGTAAAAGTGCCTCTGGCCTCCTTCCTGTTTTACCCCCCACCACCACCTCCAATTTGTAGCTATGCCTACTAGTGCTTTTGTTTTGCTTATGGTAAAAGATCCCAAGGTCAACCTTGTTTATGTCTTTAAGGTCTTTGATGTTCTCGATCATCTTCCCTCAGTTTTCTCTCTTAAATGAGTGCATGTTCAAGTTCATCAGTCTGTTTTCATATACTGCCCTTGGGTCATTTTAGTAGCCCTTATCTGCACTGCCACAAGTTAATTTATGTCCTTCTTGAGGCAGGGTCTCCTGTACTGCACATAGTACTCCAGGTTTGGTTGCATCATGGATCTGTATAGGGGCAGAATGATCTTCTTCCTTCTGCTGGTAAACCCCTCTAATATGCAACCCTCCATTGTATGCACCTTAAACACAGCATTTTTGCATTGCACTGAAGGTTTTAGGTTGCTTGTGATTGCTGTCTGCAGGTCCTTTTCCCCTTCTGAGGCTGTGACCATCACCCCCTAATGTCTGTTTTTAGCTCTGAGGTTCTTGCATCTGATGTGCATTACCTTGCACTTCTTCGTATGGAATCCCAGTTGTCAGATTCCTGATCACTTTTACACCCTCACCAGATCCTCCCTCAGATCCCTGATGCCCTCCTCAATGTATGTCCTCCCACAGAGCTTAATGTTGTCCACAATAAAGCATAATTTGCCTTTGATGCTGTCCCTAATATCATTAATGAACACAATGAACTGTAACAGACCTAGCTCTGACCCTGCAGAACCCCACTAGTAACTTCCCTTATCCCTGAGTGGCCCACACCACCCACTGTGTTCTTCCTTCCAGACAGTTTGACACCCACCTGGTCAGTTTCTCCTCTGTCTGCATGTCTTCCAGTTTTCTGATCAACTTGCTTTGAGGTACTGAGTCAAAGGTCTTGCTGAAGTCCAGGTGCAATATGCCTACTGTCTGGACCCTGTCTACCACTTTAGTGGCCCAGCTGAAGAAGCTGATCAAATTTGTCTGATAAGACTTCCCTACCATGAACTGGTGCTGCCTGCTATCCTGGAGCCCATTCACCTTAAGGAAAGTGACCAACCTTTTCTTTATGATGGTTTCCATCAGGTTGCCAACAATTGATGTCTACCTGACTAGTCTGTAGATCCCTGGTTTATATCTTGGACCCCGCTTATGCAGGGGCACCATATTAGCTGTCCTCCATTTATGCAGCACCTCACCTGTATCCAGAAAGTAGTTGAACGGTCAGCCAAGGGTGCTGCAAGAACAGTCAACAGTTCTCTCAACACCCTTTGGTGCATGCCATCTGGCCTTGGGAACTTATCCACCTTGAGGGTCTTAAGTCCATTGAGGACTTTCGCCCTCTATAATTGCTTCCTCACTCACCACTGCCCCCACCAATTTCTGTCTTCATCTGTGAACTGGTTCTTCCTTCTCCTTTCTGAAAACTGAGCAAAGTACTCATGTAATACTTCTGCTTTCTCTCTGTTCCCTCATCCACTCCATGCTCCTTTCGGTTTCACAGTGTTTTCTTTTGTTGATCATTTCTATTGGATGTGTCTGAAGACGGTTTTATCTCCATCCTTGAACTCCTCAGCAATCTGCATCTCTTTCTAAACCTTGCTTGCCTTGCCACCCTGCTAGTTGACTTCAGCTTCCCTAAGTAGTCAACCTTGTCTTCCTCATTCTGGGTCTTCTACTTTCTGTATGAAGCCATTTTCTCTCACTGCTCTGTTGACCTCCTCTCTAAACCACTTCCTTGTCTTTTCTTCTTTCCCTTCTGTTTAAAGAGGAGAGGAAATGTTTTGTGATTAGGAACTGTTTACAATTTTCCTATTTTCCGAAATTATATTCATACCCCTAAATGCCCCATATGAAACTGTGCTGGAATGAAAACCAATGTGAAAAACTATATTTTGAATTATTTTCTTTTTATGGACAGCATTCTGTTACTGTTCTTTTCATGGAAGCAGTGATTTGGAGTCATAACTCTGTCATGGTTTGTGTACAGTACTCTGCTCATGGTTCTGAGTGGTCAACAGCTTCTGTTTAGCATTTTGTACACAAACCGTGAAATAGTAAAAACTCCAGACTGCTGGTTCCATGAAAAGAACTATAGCAGAATGCTGTCCATTTAAAACAAGTAATTCAAAACACAGTTTTTGACATCAGTGCTAATTCAAGTACAATTAAATATGTATCATTTGAAGGTACGAATTTAATTTCTGTAAATAAGAACATTATTAATTGCTGACAACTGGCAGACATTTCTCGTCTCCTTTAAGGCAGGTTAGAGTGACTGCTTGAACTCCATCCTGTATCAAAGGCAACTTTTCTTCCACATCCATGTCTGCTCTGAAGTCATGCATTCATTTTCCAACTACACCCCATGCATGCAGAGTCCTTCTTCTTGATGTCAAGAACATGTGTTTTCGTGTTCAACATTTCATGTCGCATATTCACCTCAACCCACACAGACTAGTGATCACTTCTTCCCAGGAGCCCAGTGACTATGATGCTTCTGATGTGATCTCTGTCCATTACCACTAAGAGCAGGGTGTGCTGAACCCTTGTCAGCTCTATTACCTCCTGGCTCAGAATCTCATATTGGATCTCATCTAGAATTGCTCAGCTCCTACTGCTGCTGGCCTGTGGGATGATCTAATCCACATCGGGCATGTCAAATTCCTCCGCTGTTACTGCTTCTCCTGCCTCTGCAGCTTTTCTTATTGCATCTCCCAGCTCTTGATCTGTGATTTCATCTTGACTTGGTGGTCAGTAAACTTCCCCCACCTTTATGTTCTTTCCCACCCCTGGCTGCAGCTATTCTCATAAAGTCTCTTTACTCTCTTCCCCCATGTCATCCCTTGTAACCATTATCCCCATCCTAACATAGAGTGCTACCTCTCCCCCACATTGTGTCTATTCCTTCCTATAGAGGGTGTATCTAGGAACTGACACATCCCAGCTATGGTTCAAGGTTGCCCAGGTCTCAGTGACTGCTTGGTCCTCCATTATCATCACTCATCACTCATCCCCAAGGCTCCAGAAATTTATAGATATCACTCTCTGCATTCCATGCCCCCCCTTTCTAGTCCTCCTTCTTCCTCTGGCTGCTCCTCTGGTTCTTCCCTTCAATGTCTTGTACATTTCTTCCCTTTCCCACCATCTCCACTGTGCTCCCAATACCCAGCTGCTCCTGTCCCAAGTCCTTTTTATGATTGCATTGCATCATGATGCTATGCTAACATATTGTTGTCAAGAAGAGAAGGGGTCTGACCAGAATTCCTAATGCAGCACAGCTGTGTTGTTATGAGGGAGTGGAATCAGAGCAGAACTTTCTACAAATCTGTCCTTATCCTCCCATTCACTACAATGTATTTTCTTCTTCTCCCCCTTCTTGCTGACCCTCTCCCCTGCAGCACTATTTTCTTGTTGACCTGTGAACTTCTTCTGCAGAATAACTGAGGTGGGACTTGCTGAGAAGCCACTGCTGAGTAGCAGGAATGGATTTGGGACTGTTTAAATCATTTATTACCTGAGAATTCTGCTGTGGGGCTCAAGGGATCTAACATTAAGAGCTCTGGATTGATAATCGCTTAGAACCATGAGTATGCCTTGACAAGCAAAGAAACAAAGGCACTGGACGCCGGCAGTCATACACAGTGTATGTTACAATATACAAAATGTCTAACTTGAGGTATCATTTGCCTACCCAAAGCCAGCGCCTGCCATTTTACAGGCTCCATCTATATAAAGTCCTTTGTTTCCTTGCCATGCTGGTGACCCAACCGGGGGGGGGCATCGAGATCTTTAAACTCAACAAATATTTTTGCTTGTGCTACTTGCCTGTGCATCCTATCATTACTTGAAGAGCAGACAGACCACCATTACTGGAACCACATTTCAGACATAACGTGGTGGGGGGCATCAACTCTCCTAAAAATACAATTGTAATACGGTAGTGTACTGTATGACACAGTGGCCACTTCATCTGGGAATGGTGCCTGTGGGCTGAACTGGGAGCCATTTTGGTATGTTACCTGTCTGCACACCACAAGTTTCCATATCTCCTTTCCCAGGTTTTATCTTTTTAGCAGTGTTGTTTATGTTGGGTAATGGTTATCATATCTATGGATGGTTAGGTGAATATGTCTCAGCTCACAGCTTCTGTATTTCCAGAAAAACATATCCTTATTTTAGATCTCCGAATCTATTTACTTTGTAGTAACTGGTGTGTTCCTCTCTGGCATGCAGCACTGCTTACATGGTTCAGATGAGTCTTTCATGCCAGTTCTTCCTGTTGTATTATGTGACATGACTAACTCATGAATATTCATATTGCCATGATGTCATGTCATGTTTAGTGCCTCCTGCTCTTGAATATTCATGTCTTCACTTCCCACTTTTGATTAAGCAAGTTTAAACTACATCTCTGCTTGTTCTGTTTCTCATTTAGTTTATTTCCATTTAGGATTTTTTTTTTTTTTTGCTGATAGTGAAACTACTTGGGTTAATTACATTTTTGACCAGGTATTATGTTACATATTTCCTGTTCTCTCACTCTGTATAGCTGATTACCATGAATATATCAAAAGCTGCCCACTTTAAAATTGCATTTAATATACTACCTGCACTAATATGTACTTAAAGACCTTATTCACAGTCCCTCCCTTTCTGCTATTATATGATTTACAAGGAGCACACTGGCTAATAAACATCTTTTTGTACACATTTTTCTTGCTGGCTATTTTCATTTTTTGTATAACTTGAGGTTGATATAAAAGTCCTGCCCACCCAAGTGCACATCCATGCATACTAGAATACCCAAAGAAACTAAGCACACAGCACCTCATGTAACTCGGACACCGGAGATTTGAAGCAAAAATCACTATTTATTAGAACAATAAATACCTCACACATTTTGGATTAGACAATCCTTTATCAAAGGCTAAAATATAATGACACAGGCACCACTTAAATACAAAAAGCCATTGTGATGTCATGAGATGACATGTGCATATAATTAAAAACTCTGAAGCACTTAAACCCATAGCACCCAATATAGTCCAAAACAAAGACTATATGTAAATATGAACAGCATGTGTAAATAATCACAATAATAACTAAATAATAAAAAGGCACATGTTACATATCACCAATTTTAAATCAATTGCAGGAAAATCATATAAAATGAAAAAAATGTGGGGGAAGGAAGGAAAGGAAGAGAAACAAGAAATCAAAAACATTTTTATAATCACTTAACAGAAAATACATTTCTATATGAAATTTGCTAAAATTTATAGATTAACAAACATATTTCCTATCAAATATCCAAAAGACCTTCAGTTTTCTCATTTTTCTTTATATAAATATCATCACCAAGGCATCAATTTATTTTCTTTTCCTTAAGTATGATTTTATATCTAAACCCATGTTCAGTCAGGTTTGCTATTGGCACCTAATTGAATAATCCAAAAGTTCACTCTGTAAGATGTGATCATTAACATTTTCACCTCTAGGTTGTATCATTATTTGTTCTATTGTCTGAAGCTAAATTCATGTTTGATTCTCTCAAGTCTCCTCATTTTGACTATATGGGCCACTGTTGTATATGTGCTGTCCTCCCTCTGAATAGCACGTATGTGCTCACCCACTCTTACTTTAAACTTCTGTGTCATTTTATCTATGTAAAATGCTGCACAAGTACAGGTAGCTAAATACACTATACCTGTTGTATCATGTCATTAATTGTTTCATACTATATTCCTTTAGTATTAACACTTGAGAAATCTTTGCTATTTTAATATTTTTACAATAAGAACATCTTTTGCAAGTAAAACAAACTTTGGATTCTACATTTATCCAAGATTGTATTCATTCAGGACCCATATAATGGCTATGTACTAATAGATCTTTTAAAGTTTTTGCTTTTCTGAAAGCCATTCTTGGTTGTTGCTTTACAATCTCTTTTATCCCAGGGTCACTTCCTAGAACAGCCCAATGTTTTTTTCAAAATGTGTTCAGCTTCCTTAGCATGTGTTGAATAAGTTGTCACAATGTTAAACCTATTGTTCTGTGTTTGCATTCCATTCCTTTCTTCTTCTTGTAACAGTAGTTCTCTATCTTGTTCCATTGCAAATTCCTTTGCTTGCTTTATGACATTCATACTATAACCCCTTTCTTTAAACCTAACTGTCATTTCTTCCATATTATAATTCTTTGACTCCACTGTACTGCAATTTCTCCTAGTTTTTAAAAATTGCCCCCTTGGTATGTTCTGAATAATATGCTTTGGGTGGCAGCTGGATGCCAAAAGTAACGTGTTGCCATCCGTTGATTTTCTAAACATCCCCATTTCAACATAGCCCTCTGGAGTCAACCTAATATTTAAATCCCAAACATAAATTAAATGCCAACAGAAAACCTGGACTGAACATGGGTTTGGATATAAAATCATACTTAAGAAAAAGAAAATAAATTGATGCTTTGGTGATGATATTTATGTAAAAGAAAAATGAGAAAACCGAAGGTCTTTTTGGACATTTGATTAAGAAATATGTTTGTTTATCTATAAATTTTAGCAAATTTCATATAGAAATATATTTTCTATTGAGTGATTATAAAAATGTTTTGATTTCTTGTTTTTTCTTCCCTTTCCTTCCTTCCTTTCCTCCCCCCCACATTTTTTCATTTTTGTATGATTTTCCTGCAATTGATTAAAACATTTTTGATATGTAACATGTGCCTTTTTTATTATTTAGTTATTATTTATGTTTATTTACACGTGCTGTTCATATTTACATATAGTCTTTGTTTTTGGACTATATTGGGTGCTATGGGTTTAAGTGCTTCAGAGTTTTTAATTATATGCACACGTCATCTCATGACATCACAATGGCTTTTTGTATTTAAGTGGTGCCTGTGTCACTATATTTTAGCCTTTGTTAAAGGATTGTCTAATCCAAAATGCGTTAGGTATTTATTGTTCTAGTAAATAGTGATTTTTGCTTCAAATCTCAGGTGTCTGAGTTATATGAGGTGCTGTGTGCTTGTTTTTTTTCCGGGTATTCTATTTGAAGTATTACCAAAGCACCAGGCTCCCAGTGCAAAACCTTTCTGCTTTGGATCCATGCATACCAGTAGATGAATATATCCTACTTGCTACTTTTCCTATTTATCCCAGGTTTAGCCTACAGCAGAATGAGTTAGGCAAAACCCTCACAAGCATGTGCTTCTTTGTAAATCATATAATACAGTAGCAGAAAAGGAGGGACTTTGAATAAGGTCTTTAAGTACATATTAGTACAGGTAATATATTAACTGCAATTTTAAAGTTTGCATCTTTCGATATGTGTATGGTTATGAGATATATAGATGGAGAGAATGAGAAAAATAAAACATAATACCAGAATAAAGAAAAAACATAATTAATCCAAGTAGTTTTATTATCAACAGAAGAAAAGCCTCAATAAAAAAAAATAGAAACTGAACTGGCAGACGTGTAGATTTAAACTTGCTTAATCCAAGGAGCAAAGAGAAGGCAAGAATTTTATTAGCAGGTGACATTAAACATTACACAGCATCACGGTGATATCTGTGACTTCTCCACCCCAAACACACACACACACACACACACACACACACACACACACACACACACACACACATTCTCTCTCTCTCCCTCTCTCTCCCTTTATCTCTCTCTCTCTCTTTTACACACACATATACACGATCTCTCTCTTTCTCTCTCTCTCTCACTCACTCTCACACACACACACACACACGCTCTCACACACTGAGCACTATGCTTGTGAAAAGACCCTCCCCCTCTCCGGAAGGTGCTTCATCAAAGACCCGCTGCCAGGAGTTTATCATAATGTACAAACCAATGTCAATGTGGTGGCTGAGGAAAGCACAGGGGATACAAAATAACACCACCATATTGTCCCATTAAAGAGGAATCCAGAGGTTTCCTCCAAAAGTAAGATGGCAAAGGACAAATTTCAAGTAGACTCACATTGAGACACCAAGTTCAAGTTCAAGTTTATTTGCAGAAAAACTGCATTGAGCACACTCATTTACAAGGATGTCCTTGTAGGAATCTTGGTACAGTATACAAAAGTGTTACAATACTACAATAGCATATAGTGCAGCACAACACAGCTGTGGTAAATGAATTATGTTTGGTTTTGACACATGTAAACCATGTACAGTAAGAGCTGAGATAAATTAACTTGTATGCAAAGCTAAAGAAGCAGAGCTAGCAGGCAAGAAGGGAGAAAGAGGGGAGCTGGGCTAGCAGGAAGAAAGGTAGAAATGAGGAGACATAAAAAGAGTTTACAGTCAAGTGCTTTAAGGATTGTAGGGGTTCTCCACTAGGAGGACTGCTTGCTATTTTGGCAATGGCAAGGACTGCTTGCTTTTTTGGCAATGGCAACTTTCAGCAGGAGCTTTGTTGGCCATAGTTTTGAATGCATTTCAGGAAACTGGTTCAGGAAGGTTTAGTATTACTTAGAGTTTATTCCAAGTGGATGGGATAACATGACTGAGTGCAGCTTTGCCATAGAGTGTATGGAATTTGGGCACTTCCAATAAAATGTATGCATTTTTGTAAGAGCATAGGTGCAGTTGTATCAGTGTAATAGGGAGGTAATATAGGAGGGAACTCTGTTCTGGAGTGCTTTAAGAACCCAGAGACTAGTGTGAAGTGTCCTTCTTGTAGCCAGGGATGTCCAGCCTACTGCCGAGTAGAGGGCATAGTGATATGTTCTATAGGGTGCATTGGTTATAAACCGGATTGCACGGTGAAATAATGTGTCCAGCTTGTAAAGGTTTGTTGCTGTGCTACTATTGTAAATTATATCCATGTAGTCAAGTAGGGGAGAAAGGTGGCTTGGACGAGTCTTTTCCTATTGTCTAATGGAAAAAGGGATTTGTTTATTTAGAAAAAGCTGAGACGTATTTTCAGTTTCTTAGCAAGGGATTCGATGTGACATGAGAAGGATAACTTGCTATCTAACCATACCCCAAGGTATGTGAACTGGTCAACTGGCTCTATTGAGTCTCCAAATAAGGTTATGATAGGTGTTGGTGTGGCCTGTAAATGAGAAGCAGGGAGATGCAGAGGTAAAAAATACATGATTTTAGTTTTCTTGGCTTTTAGCAGTAATTTGGATCTTATCAGGTTGCACTGCGACTGTTTAAAGTCTGTTTGGAGTTCAGTTACAACATCGGCCAGAGTAGGTTTGGAAGTGTACAGGATGGTAGCATACGTGAAAAAGTAGAGTCTCGAGTTGTGAATGTTGTCGGTAAGTTATTTGATATATACTATAAATAACAGGGGTCCAAGAATAGATCCCTGGAGTACGCCTTTAGTTATTGGAGTAGGTGAGGAATAGTCCAGTAGCTCTGATGCACTGGAGCCTACCAGAAAGGTAGTTAGTAAACCAGTTTAGTGAGCAGTTGTTTAGACAAAGGCATTTGAGTGTGTTTAACAGAATGTTGTCTTCGACCATGTTGAAGGTCTTGCTGATTTCTAAGAAAATGGTTCCAGTAATGTTTTCGTTGTCCAGTGCAGTGAACCAATCATCAGTCATTTTGTCTAGGGCTGACAATGTACTATGATTTTGCTGAAGGCAGGATTGGAGGGGGTTAAATAAATTAGATTTTTCTAAGCATTCCTTTAATTGGTTATTGACCACTTTTTGTAGGAGCTTGGACAGGATGGGCAGAATGGAGATCGGTCTGTAATTATGTAAATCAATAGGGTCTCCTGATTTAAACATGGGTAATATAAAGGCTGTTTTCCAGCATGAGCAGCACCAGTTGTGTTTGATAGGTTAAAGATGTGTGCTATGGGAGCAGTGAGAAAGTGGTAACCTAGTTTTAGAAAGAAGGACTCTATTCCGCCAATGTCTGCACTAGGGCTGTATTACATTCAACTACAGGGTGCTGATGGGTAAACCTGCCACTTTTACTTTTCCCCCCTTTTTCTCAATCTCCTTATTTCTTTTCTCACTTATTTCTTTTCTTTACTTACTTTCTACTTCTCTATTTTCATTTTTATCTCTCACATCCACCTTAAACTGTGCCTTTTCTGTAAAATACCTTTTACTTCATTTCTATGCTCATCCTCTACCTCTTGTACCACTACTGTACTCTTGTCTGTACTCTGGCTACTACTGTTTCCCCATACTAACCCATTTTTCCCTGTATTTCTACAGGTCTGACAGGATGCTGATGATCTATCTATAAGATAAGTATTGTTTCATGTTTATCTTTCCCTATCTGTTATATTTTCTCCATAAGGAACTATGAATCCTTTGTGATCCCCATCACTATTGTTCTTTTATAGGTACAACTGAGTGTCGACCTGGGACCCCCAGTCCAGTCTCTTCAGGGTGCAGGTAAGAGATCCTCTAGGTGGGTAAGACTTACATCAAAATTACCCTTTCTGTCCAGTAAGGCCCAGTCTGAGAGAAGGGATGGAGTCCCTCCCATGGCAACTTAATGGGAGCATTAAACAATTTGAATGCATAATGTCTCAGGGAAAAATATCCTGTTATAATTAAAACATCTTCAGTAATAAGCAACCTCTGGTCAGGGCTAAACTCACTGCTATATATTAACCTGACATGAGAAAAAAAAAAGCTGGACTTCATCTAAAAGCTTGTTTCTTTATATTCACTGGCCTGAAGCATCCATCCCAGGAAGGTGTTGGCCCCCTTATGGCCAGCACTGCAAATAAACATCACAGCTCTTCCTTCTCCCAGAAGAAGGTTCACACTGCTGCCCCTAAGAGAGCTAACAGCCTTGTAAGCATGCTTCAGACCAGTGAACTTAGAGAAACAGGCTTGGAAGTGCAGTCCAGCTTTTGTGTTTTTTTCTTATCAGGTTAATGGATGCCCAATCCTGGAGTCAGTCCCTGAAATAATGAAAATGGTCCCTAATAATTCTTTCTGTTTTTTAAGAAAGTTGAAATAATGAAAACAGTTCAGCAATGTTTTCTCCCCAACACTATCCACTCCTTCACCTTAGCCCCCTCCCAGTGCCCACCGCTCAACAACCCCACCACTCACTTATCTATGGTTAACTGCTGTAATCCTCTCTCAAACACCGAATATCCTTCTTCTGTTGAGACCAACCATGAACTGACTAAAAAAGGTTCTTATTTTTAACATGTGTTTCCCAAATTTACAATATAGACTTTTTTTTTACCACACTTCATGAACAAGGCAGGTTTCGTTTTTCAAATATTTCTTGCTCAAGCAAGAAAAGAGCTCTAAGGCAGAGAAGGTCCCTTCATCTAAGGAAAGGAAGGCCTCCCCTGCACAGTAATCACAGCAGTGACAATCAAGTGGAGCTACAGTAGAAGCTCCATAGAGGACCAGAGGAGGTGGCCTATTGGGATGCTATCCATGCCCCCACCTCCAAAATCAGCTAATCCCGGGCATCAGCTTGAAACCAAAAAAAGCCTGCCAAGCTTAGGCTGGTGATGTATACATCCCACAGCTGTTTGGGACATCACTCAAGCAAGAAAAGAGCTCCAGGGAAGAGAGGGTCCCTTATCTGAGGAAAAGGAGACCTCCCTCCTGCATAAAAACACAGCAGCATGATTTAGTGGAGCTAGAAGTTCCATAGAGAACCAGAGGAGGCAGCCAAAACCAGCCAATCCGTGGCATTGGCCCAGCTCACTGGTCCTCTTCCTGAGATTTAAAATGAAAAGACCACAAACGTCCCCTGCACTGTTCCCCTAATGCTAAGGCCCCGGAGACAAGGATAGCACAGCAGAATCTGCCCACCAGAGTCTTCCAGTGAGGCAGCTGTGGCTGGACACTGCACCTCAAAAAGGAAACAGAGGTACAGTAAAGGAGTGAACTAGATGCAAAGACTTGATAGGAGGAGGTGGGGAGCCAGGAAGTCTACCTGTCAACTAAGGTAAGATTCCTGATTAGCTCGTGTCATAACTTACACAAAGCATGGGAGTGAGGTGTGGTAGGGTTATGCTAAAATGTGGGGATATGTGAAACACCCTATCCAGGGAGGGATCAAAATAAAAGTGTTTAGAGTATGCAAAAGATTGGGTTTAGGTAAAACACCTAGCTAGGGTAGGGGTACAAAAAGGGCAAGAGTAAGCAAAAGCCTGGATTGAGGTGAAACACCAGTCTAGAGTAGAGGTACAAGAAGGGATTTAGGTAAGCAAAAATTTGGGAGTAGGTGAAACACTCTGCTAGGGTAGGGTTAAAAATGTTTTCAAGTATACAAAAAATTGAGAGTAGGTGAAACACCCTATCTAGGGTAGAGGTAAAAAATGATCACAGTAAGCAAAACTAAAAAGGCATGGCAGATTATAGATATGATGGGAGTGGTGGAGTGCAGTGGCTGTGGGGCTGCAGTTTTCAGGGAGACTTTCTAGAGGCTGCAGAGCTCCCAATCTGCACGCACCTCTCTGGGCTGGGGGGGGGGATTGCTCATCTCCAGGCCGGGTTGACTTGGATTCAGGGGCCTCCTCCCCATCCAGGGACTACCAAATATGCCATCATTGCCCCAAAGGTTGCCAAGGAGGAGAGGCAGTTGAACTATGGTGGGCTTGGGAAGGGTGAGAATGGTTAGTCAGAGGTACATCCCCAAATGGTTCCACTACACAACTCCTATGCCACTCTGGTGGGTCAGGATGTCCCATGGAGGCACCTGCAGTAGCGATCAAGAAGGATGTGGGGGTTCTTCATTGTGTAGACCCCAATGGAATGGCAGAAGACCCCAGTGGAAGAGGAAGCAACTTCTAGAGGGGGATTCCAATGTGAGGAGGGTAGATTTGGGAGCAGAGAGGGAGAGGGAGGTTGAGTGCCTACACGGTGCCATGGTTCAGAGGGATGGGGAGTGGATCCTGGGGATCGCTTGGGCAGTAGGACAAGAAGGAGAGTGGGATGTCACTGTCCACCTAGGGACTAATGATCTGGCTAAGAGAAAGCTGGGATAGTGCAGGAGGAGTTCAGGGAGTTGGGGAGGGGTCATAGGCAGGTAGCATGCTCAGTGGCATTCTCTGAGGTGTTGCCTGTCTACGATGGGGAGGACAGGGTTCTCCACACCAGAAGCTTCTATGCATGGTTGAAAGAGTGTGCAGAGAGGGGTTTGGTTTCATTGGGGACTGGGGTCCCACCTGAGGGATAAAGGCCTGTACAGGGAGATGGCTGGCATCAATCTGGGAGGAGGACCACAGTCCTCAGTAAATGGTTTAGGTGCTACTTTGGTGAGCATTTAAACTAGCTGTGGGTGGCAGAAAGAAGCAGGGAGCCATAAACTGTACCCCTGCAACCTGAGATAGTCAGTAGAGAAACCCTGAGGGATGGAAATCCCCAACAGTACGTAGCAAAGAAAAAGAAATTGTAGAAATGAAGAGGGATGAAAATGAAGGTGGAGGAAGAAAGGAGAATAGGCAAAATACAAATTGTGGTCTCAGAAATAGGGTGGTGTCAACATTTGGTAGGCCATATGAGCAAATACTTGAAGGCTGACATAAAATCCCAGACTTACATCCTGAACATACGAAAATGCCAGCAGAAACAGGCCTCACGGGTTCATCAAGTGTGAAGCTAGCACCTTATAATGCTGTTGCCCCTCCCTTGCCCCCATCCTATTACCCCTTCCTTTTCCCCATCCCAAACCCTCTTGAAGCTGTCTACCATCTTGCAGGCCACCACCTTGCCTGGAAAGGAGTTTCACTTGTCCACCACCCTTTCCATGAAAAAATGTCTCCTCATCTCTCTCCTGAATCTACCCCACTCCAATCTCAGTTGGTGTCCTCTCATGTCCCTACCCTTTCTTCTCTGGAAAATCCTCTCAGTATTAGTCTTGTTTATTCCTTTCAGGTACTTAAAGGTCTCAATCATATCTCCCCTGTCCATTCTCTCTTCCAGAGAGTACATATTCAACTCCTCAGCCCCTAGTGGCCATTACAGCAGAGCCTGATCTGGACATTGTCAAAATTACCAAGTCATGGTGCAACAAGAACTGGGCTATACTCTGTTCAGGAAAATAGGGTGGGTAAGAAAGGGGAGGAGTGACTCTTCATACGAGGGACAGCATTAAGCAACATAGACACAGGGAATACATGGAGGGATGCAGGCACTGTAGGTCTCCCTAAAGACAGGGAATGGAGCTGCTATTTGCACTGGCATGATCTACAGACCTATAGCTCGGGGGGTGAGATGGATAAGGTTCTGTGGAAGCCATCCAAAGATAGCAAATAAGGGGAGGTGTTGCTAGTGGGGAACTTCAGTCTGCTGAATGCAGATTGGTGCATCCCAGCTGCAACTTTAGCTAGGAGCAGGGATACTCTGGACTCCCTACAGGAGGTGTTCCTCAACCAACTAGTATGAGAGCCCACTCATGAGGGGGAAATATCAGACCTTGTACTCACCAATGGGGACAGTGTTGCAGACATCAGAGTGGGGTCCACCTGGGGACCAGTGATCACCATACAGTGTAGTTCAATATTAGGGCAGTGATGGAATCGAACCACACTAAAGGGAGGGTTCTGGACTTCAGGAGTGCTGACTTTACAAAGATGGGAGAATGCCTCATGGATACCCTGGCAGGGGGAAGGACTTTGGTGGAGTAGAGGACAGTGGGCAAAACTAAAAGGAGCCATAGTGAAGCAACAAACCTCTGCATCAGGCAAGTAAACAAATGCAAGAGGAAAAAGAGACTGCTTTGGTTCTCAAAAAGAGTTGGTTGGGAAGGTAAGGGCAAAAAAGTTAGCATTCAGGAAGTACAAGGAGACACAGATTGAGGAGGATAGGAAGGTGTATCAAAGAAGCAGAGGGAGGCAGGGAAACCAGTCAGGAGTGCAAAGGCACAAATTAAGGAGAAAATAGCCCAGGCATTAAAAAGAGTAGATAAGACATGTATATGTATGTAAGCAAAATGAGAAAGATCCAGTGAGGGACTGTAATGTTAAGGGGGGACGTAGGGGAGTGTGAGGAGAAGGACGAGGAGAAAGCAGACATCCTGAACAAATACTTCTGTTCAGTATTTACAGAAGAACGGGAAGGTGAAGGATCACAGATAAGGGTTATGAGCATCACAGGAAGGGAGGTGGTCACTAGTCCATTTACAGCAGAGATAGTCCTGAAAGAACTCACAAATCTGAAAGTGGACAACACAAAGAGACCAGATGGAATACATCCAAGGATGTTGAAGGAGCTCATGGAGGAGCTGGCTGCACCTCTGACAGTCCTGTTCAAACACTCACTAGAGATGTATGAGGTTCCAGAAGACTGGAGGAGAGCAGATGTAGTCCCACTTCATAAATGTGATGGTAGGAAGGGTGCTGGCAATTACAGGCCAGTCAGATTGAGTTCAGTGGTAGGGAAATCAATGTTTCAATGCACAATCATGCACTTGGGTCATAGACACCCAAGGTGGAGTAGAAGATGGGGAGTGGTACTGACGACCACCAAATAGGAAAACAGACTTGAGGTAATCATATCTAATGACCTAAAGGTGGCCAAACAGTGAGACAAGGCAGTGGGGAGAGTCAGTGGGATGCTAGGATGCATAGGAAGGGGTACCAGCAGCAGAAAGAGGGAGATGAAGATACCGCTGTAAAGATCATTGGCAAAACCTCATTTAGACTACTATGTCCAGTTCTGGAGATCACATCTCTGGAAGGACATAGACAGAGTAGAGGCAGTCCAAAGGAGGACAAACAAAATGGTGAAGGTTCTGCATCAAAAGCCCTATGAGAAGAGACTGAAGAACCTCAATATGTACACCCTGGAGGAAAGGAGGGAGAAGGGGGATATGATAGAGACTTTCATATACCTCACAGGTATACATAAGGTACAAGAGGGAAGCATTTTTTCAGAAAAAAAGATGCTCACGAGCAAAGGGTCATGTTATGAAGCTGGAAGGGGTAGACTCAGGGGAAACGTGAGGAAGTACTTCTTCACAGAAAGAGTGGTGAATGCCTGGAACAGCTCCTGGTGGAGGTGTTGGAGGCAAAAACTGTAACACGATTTAAGAATGCATGGAATAGGTATAAGAGAACCTTAGTGGCTCAGGAAGGGAGGGTTCAACCGGAGATCAAGTAGGGTCTTACAGTAGGTAGGGAAAATGAGCAAATTAGGTAGCCAAGCGGTCTTTATCTGCCATTAAATTCTATGTTTTGCTGTTTCTAATCCCCCTGAAATGTTTCCACAATTGCTTCATGAAATCACTGTTCAGATGGGGTTTAAAAATGACCACTGCCTCGATCATAAGGAGGAGCCATATAAAGACTACATAAAAAAGTTTGCATCATGAACATAACAGGTGTCATTTTTTAAATCCTGCCCAAAATTACTTTTCATGTTTGTGCCACAAAATTATATTTTGGCCAGGATTTCATAAACGACACATGTTCATATTGTCATGCAGAAAAATGTTGAACGCTTGGGATCAAAATGTCAAAATACATGTCATGAACAAACATTGACATTTTTCAACGCTTACTCACGATATTACACATTTGTTACTTCCTGAACCCACTTTTAACATATTCATGTTTTTACTCCTTGAAATGAACATGACAAGTATCAGTTTCAAATGCCTTCCAAATCCTGTTTCGACAGTTGTTCCACACAATCATTTGGGGGTTGATAAATGACATCTGTCAAGTGCAGATGCAAGGGTAATAAAATTTACAATTGAGAAAATTCAATGTCACAATCTAAGAAAACGATATATATGAACCTCTTTGTTTTCCAATCATGATGACTCCACTATTATAACTTGTTTTATTAATTTGTTTTATTTTTCACTGCTGCATTATCTAGAAACATAGAAACATAACATCTGGAGGAGGATTTTTCTCCTGCTCCTCAGCACTCTTATTTGTAACACATCCTTGTCAACTGTAAATGTGTCCTGTACCTGTATGTAATGTCTTGCTGTCCCATGCTGTCTCTGTCTTTGTATAATGGACATAATGGAAAAAAAGAGCTCTTGCTCCCAACTTGCCATCCAATAAACTTTGATTTAATTGATTTAGATAAGGACTGCTTGGCTCACCTTCTCTGCCCTGTTTTCCCTGCTGGTACTCTCACTGTAGACCCTACCTGATCTCCGGCTACACCCCCCCCCACACACACACTTCCTTACCAAGATTCTCCTGTGCCTAGCCCAAGCATTCTTGAAGTCCACCACTGTTTTTATCCCCATTACCTCTGCTGGAAAACTGTTCCAGGCATCCACCACTCTTTTAATGAAGAAGTACTTCCTCACATCCCTCCTAATTCCCCAATCTAGCTTCACTGCATGCCTTACTTTGGGCACTCTCCTCAGTAAAATATTCCCCTCATGTACCTTATTCACCTCCCCAAAGGTATTTATAGATCTCTACCATGTTCCCCCTCCCTCCTGTCTGCCAGGGTGTACATACTGAGATCCCTCAGCATCTCCTCACAGGGCTTCTATGCCCAACAAATACACAAGCAAGCAAACATGTGGCATTGATTAATGCCTGTTATATATTAGATTTTTAATTTGTATTCTCAGAACACTCAATTGTTTGGGTTCTACTTTCTTCGCAAAACTGTCTTCTGCATTGCATCTCACTTTCTGTGCTAATCTGATGTAGAGTAAAACAGTTATTCTGCTAATTCAGGCTAAACATTGCTGGTGTGAAAAGATTTGCATATTGTGCACCCAGGTTTTGCAACTCACTCCTCTAGCTGTAGAATAATTGAGTCTCCAGTTTTGCAGAATATAGTCAGAAGGTGTTTTCAGGACTCTGTTACCTTCCCCAATCATGCAATGTTGATGCCAAAAAGGAAGCTTTATGGTAGGAATGTTTTGCCACTGCTAGTGATGATGCAAACTTGGTTGTCTTCAATTCCCTTCAAGGCATTCAAGACTCTCATGAACTGCCTCTTATCCAGAATCTGAGGGAAAACACCTTTGCTAAAGTTTAAAGGATGCTAATATGCAAAGTGAAAACTAACCGACAGACTATGGAATACCCTTCTTCCAATACAAAGCGTGAAAGTATAGTTTTGTGGCAAACCTGGGGCTCGATTTTCAAAAGAAAAAATTTGACTTGTCTTCTCCAAAGATGTATGATGCAAGTGCGCATGCATCAATATTATGGCTATCCTGATTTTTGAATGCTGGTTATGTCAGGGCCCCGGGATGCAGTAAAGCCACCTATGCCACCCTTGCCACAAAAGCACCCATGCACCAGGTCACAAGGGTGGTTCCACCATGGCGGGCTGCACCATCCCCTTGTTTGCAGTTTTGAAGCTCCTGCTGTGGCCATAACAAGGGATGACTTTAGACCATTGAGAAAGGTGGTCTTAGAGCCCTTCACTGCTGTCTGGCATGGCAGAGATTTGGGGAACCTGGAAGGTGGGGACTGAGGGCCAATGCAGTGTGGGGATGCAACAGGGGTGAGGGTGAATGGTGGCCATGGGTGGGGCAGGATGTGTGGAGTCACCCAGTGGATGTGCCCTGTGAGTTAATACACAGCAGATCAGGCCGGGGGGGCATGGACAGACCATCATGACCCAGAGCCCAGGTGACAGCAGCCCTGGCACCTGCCCCATAGGACCCACATTCACATAAAGGTGGCAAGTGGCAGTGGGTACAGGTTGCAGGGTGCAGTTGCCTATCAGAGTCTTGCTCTGTTAAATGACAGTAGCTCACCTGGTAGGAAGTGGCTTTGGGAAAACACAATTATTTTCAATGCAACTCTCAGTATTAGAAGCAGCTGTGAGATGGTCAACAAAGCAATACTGAACTTGTGAAAATATTGGAAAATAAGCTATATTCCTCTTTTTAGTTGAAAAAATGAGTAAATTCTCAGTAACAGGCAGTTCTGACCAGGTACTGGGTCCAGTATCTTTTATTTAATCATACTCTTGTATTTTCCTGCTCTCTCTGGAATCTGTATCCTGATGATAGATGAAGTATTCGGGTTGCTTGTGTGAATTAGATTCATGTGTGTTGCTAATATTTTCTGATTGCATTTCACACACACAATATATCACCGGGTGCTTTAATTGTCAAAGATAAAGATATATCTCAGGTTTGTCAATGCTACCATTGTGCTGACTTGTATGGAATACACTGGCATCTGTTTCTGTGCACTTTCGAACACTGTACCCAACTATTATGAAAGGTGAAAATACTGTAAGTATTATTGATTTTTTGGTCAGAGAAAAGAATAAGAATGGATGGATAATTCCAGACTTCTGTTTGATATATGTTATTTTTCTTTCCCATTTTTCTCTTTCTCATCAATGGATTGCAATATTTCATATGAGCTTCCAAGAAAAGAAAATGATGCATAAAGTACCCAGTGTGTGGGTGTGTGTGTGTGGGTGTGTGTGTGACTCTTTTCTAGGCTCATTTGAGCTCTGTCTAAAAGAAAACTAAAGCTAATTTGATGGTACAGAAATGCAAGAATTATTTTCTTTTCCTGCTATACATATAATTTTATCAGATAAACAGTACACATTATTCTGTTCCTTCATCTGACTGGTCCTAGGTAGTAAGCAGGTATGATCCTGGCTACACATTTTGTGGTGCACTCTAGCAGAACAGGTTTATTGCAGTGTAAACATAGCCATTACAAAACATAAGGGGCTGGATTTTCAAAAACCTTTAAAACCTGAGCACATGCAGAAAAAGGTTATTTCTGCATCGTATGCCATATTTTGCATTGCAAAGATGTTTTGCCACCAGTTCCACAATATTCAGTAGCTTGTGGATGTTTTCAGGCACAACTACACCAAAATATTATGCCCGCAGCACTAGATATATCTAAAGATGACAGCTTGTTCCATGAGTGCTGCTGAACCTCACAGTTAGACTGCTCATCTGCCAGGTAGGACCCCATCCACATCCCATATGACTGACTCAGTATGTTTCACAGAGAGAGAGAGAGAGAGCAATAGGGATACCAGCACACTCGACTTGAGCTAGCAGGATTCCTTACAGCTTCACCAATTGCCCAATGCAAAAATTAAATTTCCACCAATCTGGAGATTTTTTCTCCACACTGCTGCTTATGACATGGGACTTAGTCTTAGAGCACTTTGAGAAATGGCCCCAGGAGTAAAAAGTCTGGCTTATCGCATCCCCAAGTTTTACATATTATCTACTGCCTCAACAGGGATCCTGGTAGTAAGAATGGAAGAATAGCGACTCATCTGAGGCCTGTCGACAACCCCTAAAATGGTATTGGTCCTTCAAAAGATGTGTTGAATGCAAACTTGAGTGTGAAATGTTACATGAAGATCACCCTCAGCACTATTATGTATAGGCTGTTATCTTTGTTATAAGACATGCAATCTTTTCTTGAAAATATGGTCTCATTGTAAACTAATTGAGATCAGCTAAATTGGGCTACCCTATATAAAGACCTTAAAGAGCAGCTGATACCTTCAGGAGAACATTAACAAAATATAATATACAGATAAAGTTCAGCATGTATTTCACATTAGTTCAGTATTTCCCCTCCCAATTATTTATTACTAAGGTAATTTCTATGAAAACAGGATCTTTGCTCAAGAAGATTTCATCTGTTCTTGTTGCTTTCTCCCTACCTGAGGTAATACTGCACTCCTTGTGACATCACAATTACTGTCCTGGCAATAGATTGTGATGTCACAACAGAGGATTATGACTTGAAGTAGGGAGTAAGTTGTAGAGGCAGATGAACTCTAAAGGATAAATACCATGTATTCATGCAAATTTCCTCAGTAATAAACAACAGGGATGAGAAATCTATAGAATATATATGGAATGCAAGCTGAATTGTACCTAAATGTTATGTTTTTCAAAGATTTATTTGAGGCGTCAGCAGCTCTTTAAACAAACGATGCTTACATGAACTTAGAATACAGTATGTGAGCAAAAGCTACAGCATGACTGCTTGGCTGCTTCTGTATGTGTTTGGGTAAGAGAGCCCATGTGAGAAAGACAGAAAGAGTCAGAGCACACTTGTCAAGAACAAATGTACACCATGCAAACTCATTCATTTTATTCATCTGTAGAGTTTAGATGGATTCTCTAGAGCTTTCATAGTTTAGAAACATTGTAACATAGTAATTTAAGATTGGAAGACGCTCTAGGTCCATCATGTCCATCTTGCTTCACAACCAGGGAAAACAGTATTCTGTGTGAACGCATATGGATTCATAGTTTTCCTCCCCACTCTGCTATGTAGGTATATGCTGATTCCCTTAGTAACCATAAATGTGTGCAGGCCTGCTTTGAAGGCCTGTACTATCTTCATATCCATTGTCTCCACAGGTAGGCTGTTCCATAGGTTCACAATCTTCTGGGAGGAAAAGTGCCTTCTAAACTAGATGCATGTGAAGTAAATAGACATTGTTTTAGAGATACAGTAGGTATGCAAAGGGCTGAGAAAAGTATTGACTATTCAAAGTGGTACTTCACCCACGAAATACCACTTTGTGTAGCTCTTTGTGTCATGAAGATGCCGTGAATTGGCACTTTACCTGAAAAATTTACTTACATAGATTCAGAGATTATGACAGGAGATAAAGACTCAATTGTTTTCCAGTTCGTGTTTCCTTCCTAATTCCATGTCTGAACTGACTTCGGACTGGAGTTACTGTGCCTCCTGTCCTTCAAGTGCCACTGTCCCCCCTCCCCCGGTTGTCCATCTTTTTTCCTTCCATGAGTCTTACTATCCCTCTGTGCCTACCCTATCCATGTTTGAAACCAGTCACTGATTTGTCTTCTATCACTGGCTTTGGTAGACTATTCCAGGAGTCTACCACTCTCTCTATGGAAACTTACTCCCTAACATCCCTTTTGGATGTCACTCCCATCAACAGCCACCCATGTTCCCTGTTGACTGTGTTTTCTCATTCCTCATGAACGGATCAAAATAGGCCACCATGTTGATACCCCTCCAGAACTTGTAGATTTCAATCATTACCCCCACTCTTCTGGCCTTGAGAGTGACTACATGTTTAGGATCTCCAATCTGTCCTCATACATCCTCCCTTGCTACCCCTGTATGATTTTCTGGCCCTCCTCTGAATACTCTTTGAGCAGTCCCTGCAATTCCTGAGGGGAGGACTCTAGAACTGGGTGCAGTACCCTAGATGTAGTCTCACTGTGAAGCTGTTCCTTCTGCTGAGGAACACCTTACCTATACATCTTAGCATTCTGCTTGTCCTTCTGTACACCTTCTTGCACTGGCTCATGAATTAAAGGGACACTGCCAGCTTTCAGATTATTTTTATTGCCCCAGTTAAAAATGATGCCAGCAGATACAGTTATAATTTATATAGTAGTCACTGTCCCTGCTTATCTCAAAATTCCTATTTATGCATATTTTTCTACTGATTTTAGTATTTACAATTCCTGGGCAGTCCATACCTGTCTTGCTTTGCACTTTCAACATGGCACAGAAGTGCTAGTAAACTCGTGCATGGCAACAAGGAAAAATGACATTTCAATAGAGGACAGTATCTTGAGTCTTAAAAAGTAATTGTACTTATGAAATGAGTGCTCAGACATGTTTAATTTAGTAGATGATATATGAAGCCATGACTTGCAGCTTTATATTTTGACTACTGAATTAAACATAGAAACATACTTTAATGGTAGATAAGGACTGCTTGGCCCACCTAGTCTGCCCATTTCCCTACCTACACGATATGCTGCAGATCCTATTTAACCAACAGCCTATTTCTTCCTACCCCCCACAAAAATTGCCTTATGTCTGTCCAATGCATTCTTTAATTCTTCCACAGTTTTAGACCCCACAACCTCCTCAGGAAGACTGTTCCATGCATCCACTACCCTCTCTGGGAAAAAACACTTCCTCACATTGCCCCTGAGCCATCATCCCCTCTATCTTCAAATTGTGTCCCCTTGTTCTTGCACATCTCTTTTTCTGAAAGACGCTACCCTCTTGGACTTTGTTGATTCCACTGAGGTACTTAAACATTTCTATCATGTCCCCCCCCCCCTCCTTTCCTCAAGGGTATACATATTAAGCTCCTTTAGTCTCTTCTTGTATGGCTTCTCTTGCAGACCCTGCACCATTTTATTTGCCCTCCTCAGAACTGCCTCCATCATGTGTATGTCCTTGTGGAGATGGGGTCTCCAGAACTGGATGCAGTACTCCAGATGGGGTCTCACCAACTGTCTGTACAGAGGGATAACAACTTCCTGTTTTCTAATGGTGATGCCTTTCCATATAAATCCCAGTATCCCCCCAGCCCTCCCTACCACCTTCTCACATTGCTTGCCAACCTTAAGGTCATCTGATATGATTACCCCCAGGTCCCTTTCCATGTTTGTTGTTGTTACTACCTCCCCCCCACTGTGTAATCTTCCCCAGGGTTTTTGTTTCCCAGGTGCATTATTTTGCACTTCTTTGCATTGAATCCAAGCTGCCATACTTCTGATTATTCCTCCAACCTTGCCAAGTCCCTTCTCATCCTTTCTACGCCTCCTTGTGTATCAATCCTGTTGCAGATCTTTGTGTCATCTGCAAAGAGGCATACTTTTCCTTCCAGTCCCTCTGCAATGTCACTTATAAAGACATTATAAAGGACTGGACCAAGTACTGAACCCTGTGGTACCCCAGTAGTAAACCCTCTTTCTTCAGAGTGGAGTCCATTTACAATTACTATCTGTGTCCTGTTATCCAGCCAATGTTTTACCCAGGCTACCACCTTGGGACCCACTCCCAGGTTGATTAATTTGACTATTAATCTTTTGTGTGGGACTGTGTCAAATGCCTTGCTAATGTCTAGGTAGGCCATGTCCACAGCCCCTCCCTGGTCAACTACTTTGGTCACCCAGTCAAAGAAATCAATTAGATTAATCTGACATGACCTTCCCACTATGAACCCTTGCTGCCTTGGGTCCTGTACTCCACTGGCCTCTAGGTACTTAACAATTATTTCCTTCAGAAGTGATTCCATCACTTTCCCTACCACAGAGGTAAACATGTTTGAATGCTCATTTCATGACAACAACAAAAATGGAAAGGGACCTGGGGTAGTCATATCAGATGACTTAAAGGTGGGCAAGCAATGTGAGAGTGCAGTAAGAAGGGCTGGGGGGATACCGGGATGCATAGGGAGAGGCATCACCAGTAGAAAACAAGAAGTTGTTATCCCTCTGTACAGACAGTTGGTGAGACCCCATCTGGAGTATTGTGTGCAGTTCTGGAGACCCAGTCTCCGCAAGGACATAGACAGGATGGAAGCTGTCCAGAAGAGGGCAACTAAAGTGGTGCGGGGTCTGCACCGGAAGACATATGAAGACAGACTAAAGGAGCTTAATATGTATAGCCTTGAGGAAAGGGGGGGGGACATGACAGAAACTTTCAAGTACCTCAAGGGAATCAAGAAAGTCCAAGAGGGTAGCATCTTTCAAAAAAAGAAGTATGCAAGAACAAGAGGGCACAATTTGAAGATGAGGGGTGGCCCTGAGGTAATGTAAGGAAGTATTTTTTCACAGAGAGGGTTGTGGATGCATGGAATGGCCTGGAGAGGTTGTTGGAGTCAAAAACAGCGGTTGAATTCAAGCATGCATGGGACAGTCATAAGGCAATTCTGGGGGTGGGGGTAGAAAGAAGTAGGCTGCTGGTTAACTAGGATCTGCAGCTTATCCATTAGGTAGGGAAATGGGCAGACTGGGTGAGCCAAGCGGTCTTTATCTGCCATCAAATTCTATAAGCACAATCACTTTTTAAGACTCAAGATACTGTCCACTACTGAAGTATTGTTTTTACTTGATGGATCAGATTTTCTTTTTTTTTGTAATCAAACTTTATTTAGTTTTTGCCAATAAACAAATACAAAAGAATTCTTGAACAAAGACTATATAGTCTACCTATAAAAAGAAAGTTAGGTTACTCAAAACTGTAAGGGAGAGAGAAATGCTAAGCAGTTGAATCCACCTTACATTGAAAATCATGCACAATAACAAGCCAGGATCTCTATTATATTAACCCTTCTGTTTCAGCCAAAACATGAAAAAAGGGGAGCCAATAAGTTAAAATTTGTCTTTTTGAAGTCTAAGAGAATATGTGATCTGTTCCATAGTCAAAATCTTCAAACAATTTCTTAACCAATGCTTGACCGAGAATTCATCTGACTTAACCACAGCTGCGCTATTGTTTTGAGAGCAGCCCTAGCTAGTATAAAAATAAGTATTTATTAGTTTTACTTGGATCTCGAAAGGAGTTAGGCACAGGATCCAAGTCAAAAGAGGAGAGAGAGGTAAATTTGACCTCAAGTATCTTACTTAACTCCTCGTTCATTTTACTTCAAAATGGCTGCACTAGGGAACAGGTCCCAAAAATATGGGTATGGATTCCTGATCTCCACAGCCTCTCAGCATTGGTCGGCACTATGCCACCCAAATGTTTGACCATCACTGGGGTGTAGAAGTATCTGATAGCTACCCTTCATCTAAATTCTCACAATGATGGACAGGCTGTGGTGGCAGGATTGCCTGCCTAATCCTGATCCATTCATCCTCTGTTGTCTGCATACTGGTTTCAGCCTCCCATTTCTGCTTGAGGGACATTAAAAGTTTTTCTAATTTACTAAGGCATTTATAAATCTTAGATATAAACCTCTTTCCTCTGACTGAGCAGCCATAGTTGATAAAAAGAGATTGTAAGGGGTTCTCTTCAGCCTGAAGAGCTTCCCTCTGCCGATCCTCCAACACATAGTGTCTAATCTGAAAATATCGGAAGAAGGCTAGGGCCAAAAGGTCAAATTCCTCCCTAAGTTGTAAGATAATCTTGAAGACTGGCCCCTCAAAGAGTTGACCCACTATACAAAGTCCCAAAGTCACCCATCTATGGAACCCCCACATCTAATCGACCAAAGGTATTAGTGATACACAAATTAATTGGTGAGAATTTACAAAACCCATTCCGAAGGTCCAATGATTTACAAACCTCACCCCACAGCTGCACTGTATGTGCAACCCAGTGGTTAGAAAACTTCAAAAATGAAAGTATTCTGGTCTACGAAGGGTGTATCTGACATAAGTAGCAGTAACAATGAGGCCGATTCCATGAATACTCAATCTGGAGGATCATTAGATGAAGAATTGATTAATGCACATAGTTGAGCTGCCCAGAAATACATTTTAAAATTTGGGACTGCCAAACCATCCTTATTTTTTGGGGCCAGTAGAATCAACTATTTGGCCCCAGTGTTGTTTACCTCTCCTGATAAACTGAAAGCTAAGGCCATAAGACTGCCAAAAGAAACAGAGAACATAGAAACATAGACTTTGATGGCAGATAAGGACCACTTGGCCCACCCAGTCTGCCCATTTCCTACCTACTGGATAAGCTGCAGATTCTAGTTAACCAACAGCCTACTTCCTGCTACCCCCACTATAATTGCCTTGTATCTGTCCCATGCATGTTTGAATTCCCGCACTGTTTTAGCCCCAACAACCTCCCAGGAAGGCAGTTCCACACATCCACCACTCTCTCCATGAAGAAAGATTTCCTCACATTACCCCTGAGCCGTCCCCCTCTATCTTTAAATTGTGTCCCTTGTTCTTACACATCTCTTTTCTGAGAGATGCTACCCTCCTGTACTTTGTTGATTCCCTTGAGGTACTTGAACGTTTCTATCATGTCCCCCTGTCCCTCCTTTCATCAAGGGTATACATATTACTTTCTTTCAGTCTCTCTTTATATGATTTCTGATGCAGACCCTGCACCATTTTAGTTGCCCTCTTCTGGTCTGCTTCCATCCTGTCTATGTCCTTGCGTAGATGAGGGTCTCCAAACTGCACACAGTACTCCAGATGGGGTCTCACCAACTGTCTGTACAGGGGGATAACCACTTCCCTTTTTCTACTTGTGATGCCCCTTCCTATGCATCCCAGTATCTCCCTGACTCTCCTCACTGACTTCTCACATTGCTTACCCACCTTTAGATCATCCTATATGACTACCCCAAGTCCCGTACCATTTTTGTTGTTGTTAGTACCTCCCCTGCTATTGTGTACTCTTCTCCTGGGTTTTTATTTCCCAGGTGCATTACTTAGCATTTCTTTGCATTGAATCTAAGTGGCCATATGTCTGACCATCCCTCCAACCTTGCCAAGTCCCTTCTCATCCTTTCTACCCCTTGTGTATCAACTCTGTTACAGATCTTTGTATCATCTGCAAAGAGGCATACCTTTCTCTCCAGACCCTCTGCAATGTTACCTATAAAGATGTTAAAGAGGACTGGACCCAGTACTCGAGTCCCTGAGGTACTCCACTAGTGACCCCCTTTCTCTGGAATGTGTGCCCACTTACTATACCTTCTGTGTCCTGTTGTGCAGCCATGCCAACCCAGGCTACCACCCTGGGACCCTCTCCCAAGCTGGCTAACTTGATTATTAATCTTTTGTGGGGACTGTGTCAAATGCCTTGCTAAAGTCTAGGTAGGCCATATCCACAGCCTCTCCTGGTCTATTACTTTGGTCACCCAGTCAAAGAAATCTATTAGATTCATCTGACATGACCTTCCTGCTGTAAATCCATCCTGCTTTGGGTCCTGTGCCCTGCTGGCCTCTAGGTACTCAACAATTCTTTCTTTCAGAAGTGATTCCATCATTTTCCCTACCACTGAGGTCAGACTTACAGGTCTGTAGTTTTCTGCTTCTGCCTTGCTCCCACTTTTGTGAAGGGGAATCACATCTACCCTCCTCCAGTCCTCAGGTATCACTCCTTCCTCCCATGATTTGTTAAAAAGTGTGGTCAGTGGTGTCACTAGGTCCTCTCTTAGTTCTTTTAGGATTCTGGAGTGAATTCCATCAGGCCCCATTGCTTTGTCCACCTTGAGTTTTAGGAGTTCTTTTAGAACTCTTTCTTCTGTAAATGGACTGGTATAAACCCCCCTACCCAGAGTGCTTCTATTGACTGGTTTAGGTAACTCCTCCTCATCTTCTTTTGTGAATACTGAGCAAAAGTATTCATTCAGTATCTCTGCCTTTTCACTGTCTCCCTCTGCCCACCTCCCTCTCCTTATTAATCTTCACTATTCCTCCCTTAACCTTTGTACTCCCTAATGTAATTATAAAAGGTTTTATCCCCCTTCTTAACTGATGTGGCTATTTTTTCCTCAGTTTGGGATTTTGCTATTCTGACTGCCTTCCCCACTTCTTTCTGCTTTAATTGATACAGTTCTCTGTCATGCTTCTTCTGTGATGCCCTATACTTTTTGAATGCAGTCTTTTTCTCCTTAACCTTCCCTGACACCTCTTTTGAGAACCATAGTGGTTTTTTACTCCACTTTGTTTTCTTTATCTGTTTCACACAAAGGCTTGTTGCCTCTATGATGGCAGTTTTGATTTTTCTCCATTGTTCTTCCGCCCCTCCTTTTTGCCCATTTGCTAGTGTATTCCTCAGGTATTCACCCATTTTGCCAAAGTCAGCCCTTCTAAAGTCCAGTATGCTTGCTTTTGTATGGCTTGTCTCCATGGTTGTGCTTATTGTGAAGCACACTGTGCAGTGGTCGCTTGTTTCCAGATGTCTACTGACTTCTAAATTTGTGATCCTCTCTCCATTTGAGAGTACCAGGTCTAGTATTGCTAGAAGTTAGTAGAGGTATTGGTAGGGTAGAAAACAAAATAAAAATGAGGTAGAACATTTATGAACTGTCTCTACCCTCCCCCTACTGATATGGGAAGTTATTTCACTGGTACAATCCTGTTGGATCTCTTTTAACAATGTATCATAGTTTGCTCTGTGCAGTTTTGATAAGTCTCAAGGAATCCAAATTCCTAAGTATTTGAATCCATCCTTAACTCTTTTGAACCACAGTTTTGTGAGGTGAGGGCATCTTATGACGTGTCCAATATACATTACTTCAGTTTTGGTTTCATTAATTCTAAAACCAGAGAGCTGATCGTACTCACCCAGCAAATCCTTAACTACAGGGAGAGATTGGGGAGGATTGGAAAGATATAACAAGGTATCATCAGCATATTGTGATATTCTCAATTTTCTGCTATCTGTATTTATTTATTTATTGAGTTCTCAGATTACAGTCATCTATGAGTCAGGACTCATTTACATAGGTTCTACATCTGGTACGACATTACAATACATACAGAACAAGCAAGGTTAGAGACTCATATGAGTAGGTGTAAACATCTGGTGCGAACATCAGGTCAGTATTTTTACATGACAAAACAATATACAGTATACAGAGAGGGTCTAAAAGTTGACTACTTTTAACATCATTAAATTGTACCAATATAAGATAAACAGGGTATAGAGATTCAGAAGGTAGGCATAGAATGACAGCCAGGGATAGCAGAGGAAGAGTAGATTTAGTTGGCATAGGTGAGGATAGGTTATAGGTTAAGTGAGGCTAAAGGTTGGAATTGAGAATAAAGTAGGAAATCACTATGTTTGTCAGGGGCGAGACAAGCAGGCACACAGGAGATGAGGGAGGCCTGATGTTGGCTCTGCCAGATGGTCGGTGCAGCCAGAGGATGTCTTTGTCAGGGAGCTGTAGTCAAACTGGCAGTTCAGGCCAAGAGGCCTGAGCCAAGGGGAGGGAGCAGAGAAGGGAGGAGAAGAAGGAGCAGAGGGAACGGGTGAAATGGGGGTGGTGAAACTAGGATTGTACTAGTTAAGCGGGGCAGTCGAAGCTGCTGCGAAGGACCATGTGCTGTTGGAGGAGGTGCTTGAAAGGTCCAAGTCTGGACACACCCACTATGACAACAGGAAGATTATTGAGCTAATTAGGTGCCCAGAAGCTGAAGGAGCGTTGGACTTGGGAGGTCCGACAGAAAGGGACTTGGAAGGTCTTTCTGTTAGCACTCATAGTGCTGTGCAAATGTGGGGCACTTGTGAGAAGGTGCTGGGAGTTAGGGGGGTTAGGCCCATGTTAATTTTCATAGTATACAGGTAGGTGTGGTCTTGGACTCTGTCCTTGAGATTCAACCAATTCATCTGTGAGTACAGCTCACATGTGTATGTCCTGTGGTGAATGCCTGAGACCAGGCGGCAGGCCTTGTTGAGGGCAGTGCTGATTCTTTTGAAGGATGAATCTGTGGTGGCACCATAGATGATTAGGGCTTAGTCCACAAGTGACAGTATGGAGCTAGTTACTGCTGTTGTGAGTGCTTCTTGGGACATACTACCCCTGTGCCTGTAGAGGATATCTAACCTACAGTTGACAGCATTTGAGACTATGTCAATATGTTTTTTGAAGGATGAGACACTATCAAGTGTAATTCCAAGGTATTTAATGGATTGGACTTGATCAATAGGGACATTGAGGCTCTTCAGAATGGTAAGTGGAGCTTTTTTGCCTGTTGTGGGGGCTGGTGAACAGAATGGACTTTGTCTTTTTATAGTTCATGATAAGTTTGTGGGTTGAAAACCATTTTTTGATTGCAAAGAAATTGCCTTGTAAGTCCATGGTCAGGGTGTGTATGTCTTGGTGGCTAGCAAAGAGTACCACGTCATCCATGTAGAGGAGTGGGTTGCCAGGGCAAGCTTGGAGGAGGGAGTTCAAAAAGAGGCTGAAAAGTAAAGGACCTAAGATGGAGCCTTGGAGAACCCCAGAGCAAACAAGTAGACTGGAGAATAGTGCATCACATATTTTAACCTGCTGTGACATGTCCTTTAAGTAGTTTTTGAACCAATGTACCGTCACAGAGAAAACCCCAATGAAGCTAGGGAATTGATGAGAAGGGGGTAATTTACTGTGTCAAAGGCCTTAGTGAGATCAATGTACACTGACACTACTAAGTGCCCACAGTCAAGGGCTTTGTTTATGAAGTTGGTGTATTCTAGTAGGGCTGAGGTGATGTTGTGCTTTGCCCTGAAGCCATATTGTTGGGGGCATTGGATGTTATGCTTGGATAGGTATTCCGTGAACTGGTCTGTGACTTTTCATTCCAGAACTTTGGACATGGGGAGAAAGATAGAGATGGGGTGGTAGTTAGAGTGGAGGCTCTATCTCCTCTCTTGTGGATAGGAGTCACAACAGCAGCTTTCTATCTGGGGAATTGCTCAAGACATAGGGATTTGTTCAGAATTTTAGTGAGTGGTACAAGGACTGCCTCCAAAACCAGGTGTAGCAGCTTCAGGTCTAAGGAGACACTGCTGAAACAAGACTTGCCAACTGCCCTGAGTAGGTATTTTTGGCAGTACTAATGGAGACAGATGTAAGGTATACCCTGTATACCCTGATCATTTTCAGATTGTGTGAATTAATGTCACCAGTGGTTCCACATTAAGTGCAAACAGTAGAGGAGAGAGGGGGCATCCCTGTCTAGTTCCTCTCTATCCTAAACTTAGGGAAGAGAATCCCATTTGTCCTTACTCTAGCATGTGGGGTGTGGTATATATTTTGAAGCCAACTGCAGAATTTAGAGTCAAATTGGAATCGGGAAAGTGTACCCATTAAGAAGACCCAGTCCAGGCAATCAAACACCTTGTCAGCATTGATTGAGATTACTTCCCCTCCCACACCTTTTGGTCTGTTTCAAGAGGCTGATAAGATATTAAATAATTTCCTTATATTATCCTGTAGATGCCACCCTGTCCCATCTAGTCTTTATGAATAAGGGATGGAATTTCTTTCTGTAATCTCAAACTGATCACTTTAGTGAATATTTTAAAGTCATAATTAAGAAGGGATAGTGGTTTGAAATTTGCACATCTGTTAAGCTCCTTTCCTGGTTTTGGCAAAACTATAATAATTGCCTTGTCTCATGTATCAGGTAAGGCACCTGGTTCATGGGCTGAGTTACATATTCTTGTCAATAAGGGTACCAATTCCTGGGCAAAAGTTTTATAAAATTCTGGAATGAACCCATCTGGTCCAGGGGATTTTCTGGATTTCAAAGTCTGTATAAAACTTACTAATTCAGCTTCAGTTAAAGGATGCTCTAAACCCTCTCACTGAGTCTGAGATAGGGTGGGCAGGTTAAGCCTATTCAAGAAATAGCTTACTTTAACCTCATGATTTAATCCCCTTTGTTTTGAATACAGGTCCATATAATAGTTGTAAAATCTTGGGCTATTTTATAGTGTTCCATATGAGTATTTTGGGGAGATGCTTCAGGAATAATAAGGATCATATCTTTCCACTTCCTGTATTCACAGGTGCATCACCAACAGTTTACCAGCCCTGTTACCCCACCCCATAATATTTGTGTCCAAATGAAGCATAGAGAGTTCTCGATGCTACGGAGAGAAGGCCTGTTCAACTCTTCCCTGATCATCTGAATTTGAACCATTATTTTGGTTTCCTGCATTTGTTTATGTTCCTTTTCTAATTGGAGCAATTGATCCTCCAGTTGAAAATGAAGTTTCCAGAATGTCTTATTTTTATATGAAGCATATGACATCACATGTCCCCTTATCATCGCTTTAAGGCCATCCTAAATAAACTTTAAAGAGGAACCCTTCCCTTCATTGTCCGCTAAGTATGATCTAATGACATCTTCTATTGAGGCAACAAAAACCAAATCATGTAGTGTTCCCACATTTAGGCAACAAAGCCCCCTCCCTTTTACTGGGCCTAATTCTATTTTCCCCAGAAAGAGGGCATGGTCTGAGTGGGAAACTGGCAAAATATGGATATTTATGAAAGTATGTGCAAGTCTTATTGAGTATAAAAATGGTCTAAGCAGGCATAAGAATTTGTTACCGGGGAGTGGAATGTAAAGTCCCTAATAATTAGACTTTGCTGCTTCCAAGGATCCACCCACCCCCCTTCTGAAACTAAAGCCAGAAGTAATTTGAAACACCCTCTATCCCCTGTTGTGGAAGCTAATGATCTATCTAATTCTAGAGATTCCACACAAGTCTAGTACTATGCACCAGTGAGTTGCTCATCAGGAAGGGATGCCAAAAAGGAGAAAAAAATGCCAGAAAAATACACCAGAAGGGGGTGTCAGAGAATAAACTGAAGTTCAGTGTATTGTCTGGCCTAGATATGAACCAGTGACCTCAACATATCTCTCCTCTGGGTCTTTGTACACTTTCTTTGGATAAAATGGGAGACCTCGGTATATAATAAGAGCAACCCCAGCCTTTTTTGATAAAGGATGACCTGCACCATATACGGTACCTACCCAAGTATGTCGGAGTTTACTATGCTCTAAATCAGATGTTCTGGTTTCTTGTAAGAAACTAACATCACATTTCAATCAATTAAACTCTTGGAGAATCCTGGCTTGTTTCACAACACTATTTAATCCTTTCACATTCAAAGAACTGACTATTAATGTCCCCATGTAGGTTCATTGCTATGGTAACCATAACTAGGTTTCTTTTCCCCCAGGCAGACGTATTCTACAAAAACAGACCAAGTTACCCAAGTAGCCCAACCAGCTGTAGTTTCCTTCCCTGCCACCTACCTCCCCAGTACAGTATTCCTCACAAATAGAAATAAGAACAAGAACAACCACATATTACCCTGTGCCTAAAAAAGGCACAACAGTAGGCAATCAATAAAATGGTGCCTATGAGAATCACCTAGATCCCCTTAGAGAGAGTGCCCCCCCAAACTAGAGTTCCGCCAAGGGAGTGCAACCACTGGCTCCATGGACAATGGTCACAAGCTGCCCCACCCTCTAAAACTAAAACTTCTGACAGATGCCCAGACCTGAACCAACACTTAAATTCTCATGGACAAGAATTTATAATAAAATGATCCACAACTGTTAAAAAAAAAAAAAAACACTAAACTGCACTGCCCCCCCACACACTGTATGTCAGGAATTCCCACCATTCAAGGGCCATACCAGGTCCCTTCCCCATATTTTCCATCAACCAAACATTCCTCACACAACTATCCAAAGGAAGCTGAGGATCAGCTTAGCTTTCTTGCATACTATACGGTTATCTAGATAAAAGAATTATGAAATACATATAACTTCCCCATTCTATCTAATCTCTTTATTAAAAGTCACTAAAAGAAGAGCTTGAAAAAGAAGAAAACAAGAAAGGAAAAAGGGGATATTGCCAAGCTCCATCAGCAACTCACTCACTCCCACAAGTAGGATATTGCATTGACCTATATGAAACAGAAATATTACCAACATCTTAATGAGTTGCATAATACCTAAACTACTGTTAGTTAGGGAACTGAGTATTAAATAAAAGGAAACACTACCGAATGTAGTGAACACAAAAACTCTCAATCCCCAATGTATGTATAGAAACTTAAAATTCTGTGGGTCAAAATAAAGAAGGAAAATTCAACCTAAGGGTGCTTAAATGTCCTTTCCCCATTCAACCCACTAGGGCTTGAAATGTTCTAGAAATGTAGTTATTATTTACATTCGAGTTGACCCATCTGTCTTAGCAAGTACTGCCATCCAAAGATTGGTTAAGAGTAATTTAATGAAAAGACAGGAAAACAAAATGTATCAGAGGCATACAGTTTCTATTACAAATATCAAATCCCTAAAAAGTAAAAAGAAAAGTTATATTTCCAAAGTACAAACCCTTTTATCCTATAGAGAGTACAGTAACAATGACATGATAAAAACTCTCAACTCAATGAGGAAAAGTAAGTCTGCATAAATACCTATATGTATCCTAAATCATTATGGTATGTAATAAAATGTTCTAATGCTAACCAGTCACCATTTTGAATAGGCCATAGCTAAAAGTCTGATTACTCCTTGTGCTGCTGAATAAAGCTCACGCTTGGTCTTCTCTCTAAAAGACTCGAGAAGAGCTTTCACTTCTAGCACATGATCAAAATGCTGTATCTTTCCCAAAAGGGAGACATTGGACCATGTGTCATGCTACAGATCTCTTTTCTCCCAAGTCTTGGTGTACTCCATATTTTTAATTTAAATACAGAGGGCTCGAGTTCTTCCAGAAGGATGCCGAGAATCAGTGTCCAACGATGAAGCAAGATTCAGTGCAGACGCCGTGCCATTACTGACTCCTGGGATCAACAGAAGTAATATCAGGCAGAGTAGCACATAAATCCTGATCTTTGACTTTTTTCCTCTTGCCCATAAAGTCAACTGACCTCCCAAAGATAAAACTGAAGATAAATAGTGTAACAAGCCACTGTAGGGAGGCAAAAATCAGATTCCTAGGCAGAGCTGAAATACTAAAGCTCCATCTTGGGTGAATATGTCACTGGAAGTCATGTGTCAGATTTTCAAAGGATGGCATGTGGCTTGCCTCAAGCCACATACCACACCACTTTGAAATCACTGCTATGTCAATGCCATGTGTTGCTACTGTGCCAGATGTTCAAAGGTCAGATGCAGTTGCGACAGTGTTCCTGCTATACAGCAGCATGTACCAAAACTCTGCACAAGCTCTGTAAAAATGGTCCTGGGATTGACACAAGCTAGACTACAAAAGATGGCCTAACACACATCAGCTGGCACATAGGATAGAAAATCCCATTAGACTGTTGCAAGCTTGGTGCACCATATCTTGGGTGCACCCAGGGCTTGTGGCAGTCTTGGGATTTTAAATCTGCCCTAATGCCTTTCAAAATCAAAATTCATTCATGCACAAGTTTAATTGTGCTTCCGTACATGTTAGAAGTGTATGAGTGGGACCTTCGTGGACTGCCCAGAATTTGTAAATACTAAAATGAGTGGGGAAAAAACATGTAACTAGGAATTTTGAGATAAGCAGAGACAGTGACTGTTATGCATTATAATTATATGTACTGATATAGTTTCTAAGTGGTGCAATAAAAACAGCTAAAAGCTGACAGTGTTCCTTTAAGGTTGTCACTGGTAATGACGTCCAAGTACCTTTCTTAGTAATCTCAGCCACCCTCACTCACTCCATCCAATGCTCAGTTCTAGAAGCTTTTCTACCAATATGCATACGCTTATATTTCCTGGCAGTGAATTTAAGATGCAACACCTCTGACCACTTCTCCAGCCTTTTTAGATCCCATTTCATGTCCCTGTTTCCCTCCTACAAGTCCATCCTCCCACAGATCTTGGTGTCATCAGCAAATAGACATATCATGCTCCCTATTCCCTTTACTAGGTCACATACGAAAATGTGGAACAATATCAGCCCCAGTAACCCCCCAACCCGGAAAATTTCCTGTTAACTCTCATCAGTGAGTTCTGCTCCCCAAGCAGTTCTCTATCCATGTGATGAATTTGTTCCCCATCCTCAGGTCTTTAGTTTGTAAACCAGTCTTCTGCTTCTCCACCCCCTCTCCCAAAGGGTTTAAACATTAGGCTGTCCTGATGGTGCACTGAAAGCAATACCACTTGTGATGCCTGTGACCAAAGTTTTGGAATAAGCTCAGGTCATTGAGGGCCAGCCAAAGGAGAATGACTGATCATCTCAGAACACACTGTCCTTCAGGGCTGGAGGATCGCTGCCTGTGCTGCTCTTTCTCCAGCTGTTTGACCACAGGTGGCAGTGCAGTGGAGCTACTGCTGGGATGGGGGATGGGCCAGACTCCATACAGCACACATGCACACATGCTTTGAGTACCCTATATGCTAATAACCTAGGGGCAGGATGAAATGCAAGGAAAATCCCTGGTGTGTGCAGGATAATCCCCACATGGTCAGGCCCTGCCTTCCACTACATGCACCTCTTCCAGCAGAGACATCCCCCTCTCCCACACTCAGGAAGTTGCAGGTGATATTAATTGGTCTAGACCAGGCCTGTCCACGGAGGTAAATCCTAGAGCATGGCTAGCACAAGATAAATGTGCTATAAACTGATTTACAACCAGCCTGTATCTTATCTAATTAAATGAATCTATGAACACCTGCAAAGAGTTTAAAAGTGGTGAAATAGACATTAAATAAAACATCAGCTATTAGGGTGCAAGTTCAAGTGCAATAAAAACAATGCCATTTTCTAGCATAACTGTTGCACTTAGTAGAATATATAGATTATGGGGGCAAGGTATCCCCTATAGTTAGGGTTTAGTAAGGTGTTCAGTATTAATCCCTAACTCTGCACCTTAATAGCTTTGGCAGTGTTTGTTGAAATTAGTTGAAATTGTGCATGTGTTGTCTAAGAGGCAAGGTCTAAGTCCGTGGAAAGTTTTATGATGATAGTTTGTGCTCTTTCTGAGATACATAATTTTCCTGTAGATATCTAATTTTTTTCCTATTCTTAACATAGGATTTGGGTTTGCCCTCATGTGCAGCCTACCCAGAATGGAATCTTTTCAAAACTTTCAGGGTAGAAGCATGGTGTGCCTGGAACATATTGTGTGAAAAAGTATTAAACGGTTCCAGAGTTATAAAGATTTTAAGTTTCGTTTTTTTCTGTTCTGAGCACGTTCAGTAGGCTTTTTGGGATAATGTTCTGATATGGTACCAGCAATTCTGTATTATATGACCATTTTTTGATTCTCATCACTTGCTTCTCACAGCACCAAAAAGTTTTGTTTTTTTCCCTCTAAATAAAAATCATGGAAAATACATAAAATTGTGTAATTTAAAAAAACAAACACCTGAACCTAAACAGGACCTGTTTCACTAGATTCTGGTGTTTATTTTTTTTTTAAATAATAGCCAGAAGTACCTTTTCTGGGCACCCCAACATCCAGGGTACACAGCTTAGCAAGAGGAGTCATTCACCCATGTTCTCCCTATGAGAACAGTAAGACTTTCTTGAGTTCTTCAGCCTGATCTTGAGCCCTGCTACAGGTTGCAGTGAGAACAGTGAGTCACCGATCTCATGTTCTATCTGCCTGTCTTTGTATCATTATTTCTCTGTATGCCTGTCTATCTGTCTGTCTAGCTGTCTATCTATCTATCTATCTATCTATCTATCTATCTATCTATCTATCTATCTATCTATCTATCTATCTCTATCTGTCCATCTATTTATTAAGCAGACCAGGATGCCTACCACTGCTATTGCTTCTTTCTGCCTCTTCCTTTCCAGGTTACCTGCCCCCAATTCCCAATGCTTTTATATATATTTTTTATAATATATAAGTGGACTGGAGGGCCCACCCCCACTACCACTTCTCATGACTCCCCCTTCAGGCTGTCCCACTAAATAAGTGGTGGTACCAGGGTGTCCACCGCCAGTGCCACTCAACAGTAGCCTAACACTGGGGCACCCAATCCCCAGTATCAGAATATCACTATCTCCTGAAAAAAAGAAAACTGTCCTTTGTTTTTGTTGGTTACCTGCAACAAAGGAAAACAGTCTCTCACTGATCTGTCTCCCAGCCTTGACCTCCCACTCAGTACCCACCTGAACGTGTCCCATGGTGAAGATACACTCGCTGATCAAAGACACATCTTGCTGCTGGAACTGATGACTGCAACATGAGAAAATAAGATAAGTATGGTTCAATGTCTTTCAATTAGATTTTGAACTTTGATTCATAACTTCATCAGTTTTGCATGTTTTTTCCCTAAATTTCCAACATGGCCTTTTTGGGACTCAACTTCATGACTGGTGATGAAGGAATTTTGCAGATCTGACCCAAAAGATGATTTCATGGTCGCTTTGTGAAATCACCTTTTGGGCAGGATTTGAAAATTTTCACAACCCTTGTTCATGAGGTGGGGTCATAAGGAGGCTATGTTGAAAATTTGGGGTCACAATATGTGAAAATAGCAAAGCTATGAGCATACATTGAAATTTATCTACCCTCACTCATCATTTTGGTAATTTTAAATATTTTGACCCCAAGTTTTCAACATAGCAATTTTTTCACACCACCTCATGAACATGACAGCTTTCATTTTTCAAATCCTGGCCAAAATGTGTTTTCACACTTTTGACATGGAATAACAATTTAGTGGCTTGGAATGATGTTTTAGCAGGGGTTTGAAGATTTTCACCTACTGGGTTCATGGAGGGGTAATAAGAAGGCTATGCTTAAACTTTGGTGTACACATATGGTAAAATGTATTTATTTATTTATTTAAAGATTTTACCAGGAAGGCATGCTGAGCAGACTACTGCTCAATTCCAGATGCACTCTGGGGGTAGGGGGGAAGGAGTGCATACATATTATACAGTGTCCAGAAGACTTTACAACACATTTTACAAGGTGAAGTGTGGTACAGCAGGCAGTTGTACAAGGCATATGAAAATAAAAAATAATAATAGTTCAAGGCTTATAACAATAAAGTGTGGTAACAGTTACATTGTATACTGTATGTACAATGCCATTCATAGATTGTCTGCTTTTGGAGGCTAGAGCTAACATTGGAAGCATGTGCTGATGGAGGAGAAATGTGCTTTGAGAAGGGAGTAAAGATGCTGACTGGAGGAGGCATGTTGAATATCCAGGTGGAGTGAGTTCCATAGTTTAGGCTTGCAATATGTAAATGCTGACTGGCCTGCTGAGGTGGACCTGAGTGGAACGGACAGAAGACGTGAGTCATTTTTCCTGAGGGTGTAACCGGTGAAGGTAGAGGCTGAGAGGACATAGGCGAGATATGGAGGGAGGAATTGTGCCCAATATTTGGCCATGATGTTGGCACAGTTGGAGTGTCTCCAATCTTGAAGAGAAGGGAGGTCAAGGGTCTGGTATAGGACATGGTGATGAGTGGTAGGAGAATAGTCAAGGGCAAAACAGCAGAAGAAGTGGAAGAGGGGGTCCAGTCTGGCTAGGGTAGACTTTGGGGCAGCACTGTAAACTATGTCACCGTAGTAAAAAATAGGGAGAATTGTCTTCTGCACAGTTGCATGGAAATTGCATAGAAAAATGCCCAGGTTATGAGTGATCATTGCAATAATTCAACATTCACGCACAACTTGGCTCATTTTCAATATTTTGACTCCAAACGTTCATCATAGTCATTCTTCATCACCAACTTATAAACATGACAGGTGTCATTTTTTAAAACATGGATGAGACATGTTTTGAACTTCTGGTGCAAAATGGCTTTTTGACCAATATACTATAAATGCTACATATCATATTTAAAAGGGGAATCATAAAATAACTATCTTGAAAATTTGGTGTCAAAATTTTAAAAAAAGTGTATCTATATAGATATACATAGATATAGGGAGGTCAAGGGTCTGGTATAGGACATGGTGATGAGTGGTAGGAGGACAGTCAAGGGCAAAACAGCAGGAGTGGAAGAGGGGATCCAGTCTGGCTAAGGTAGACTTTGGGGCAGCTCTGTATACTACGTCACCATAGTCAAAAATAGGGAGAATCATCTTCTGCACAGTTGCACTGAAATTTCATAGAGAAATGCCCAGGTTATGAGTGATCATTGCACTATTTCAACATTCACGCACAACTTGGCTCATTTTCAATATTTTGACTCCAAACTTTCATCATAGTCATTTTTCATCACCACCTTATAAACATGACTGGTGTCATTTTTTAAAACAGGGATGAGACGTGTTTTTGAACTTCTGGTGCAAAATGGCTTTTTGACCAATATACTATAAATGCTACATATCACATTTAAAAGGGGAATCATAAAATAACTATCTTGAAAATTTGGTGTCAAAATTTAAAAAAAGTGTATATATAAATATATATATATATACTGTAATTGTTAAGAAACGTTCAGTGTAGTATCAGTATTCACTCCAGATTAAGCTTTATAATTCCATGCCAGTGACCAGAGTTTACGGGCGAGCTCAGTGACCCAGCTGAATGAGGTGAGGGTGGGGATGGTGCCGTTAGGGACATGCCCCAGCCAGTGAACAAAAGCTGCAGGGTTGTTCGCACAGGCTTGACTACTATATAATGAATACAACTGGCCTTTGGTGTAAGGCCCTGCACCTCTGCACTTTTGGTTGGCAGACAGCTATGTGTATTGGCTGACAGATGGACTCTTGCTCTACTTATGTGTCTGTGGTCAAATGGAAGTCCAGGGAACAGAGGACTTGCACTTCCACAGCCCACAAGACAGCCCCATGATTTTTTACATCCATCACTGCACAGAACTGCAAGGCCGATGGAATCTTCCCTTTTGGCCCTGTGAATCTCCAGCTCTTCATGCAGGCCCCTTCAGGACATGTGTGAATGAGGATACAATGCCACTGTCTCAAAAAGAAAGAAAATTCTTTGCAAAAAATATTGTTAATACATCAGTCAGGGTTCAAGTTAATGCCATAAATGTATGGAAAAGTGGCGTTAGGTTTTCTACCCTAACTGTCCACCTCCACCCCACAAACAGCAAAAGAAAAAAGCATTAGGATTTTGGATCTCTGGACTTTTGGTGAACCAGTGGTGGCATATTTCTTGGGGCTGATAACCCTAATGCCCACCCATTCCCTGAGTAAACAACATCACATGTTCTCTCCTTTCTTCATGCAGGGCCCACAGGGCCCTGCATGAAGAACAGTACAACAGATTGTGTTGGCAACATGTGGCAAGACATACTTCTCACCTTTCAAGAGTGTATCACTATGAGGCCTCGGCTTGGAGCTTTACCTTTGCTTCACACAGGAGGCTAGGGGATCAGGAGGGAAGTGTGAACATTAATGTTGAGGACTCCAAGGAAGACCCCACCACTGGTTTGCCAAGACTCAGAGATTCAAAACCCTAATGTTTTTCCTTGTGTTGCTTTTTGGTGTATATTAGCAAAGTTTTTTTGCAAATAATATACATTATATACCAGTCCCTTCAGCCCTGAAAATTTTGGAACAAAATTCCATATCATCTTGGCTTTAGAGGAGTACACACACACACACACACACACACACACACCAAAAATTGTGTTTTTCATGTATTTTTGATGTGTCTAGATCTCAAAATCTAGTAAAAGGCCTGTCACAAAACTTCTCCCTGTAACCTGGGCACCATATACCAGCAGGCTACTACTCCTGCTATGTAGGTCTAACCAAGGTTGATTGCCTATGTCCTAGTTTTAGTGTAACTGGGGATTCTTTCCCAAAGATAAAAATAAATAGTGTGGTACCTCCAACAAGTATAACATTACAAGTGGGTCTGATATTTCAGCAGTACAGCCCCCTGTGATGCTGTACCTCCCCAACACCCCATACAGTCAGCCCACACATGGACTACCATAAACTAAAAAAAAATTCAATACTTTAGAATTACTAACTTAAGCTAATAATGTGCCTGCACAGGGTACAAATAATATGCTCATAAGACCTTTTGTAAAAAGGTTAACCAACAATTTATGGGGGTAGAGTTAGGAATGGGAGATCGGATGTTGAGGTTAAGAAAGTTTTGATTGACATTCGTTAATTGGCAATGTCAAATAATTAGTTCACTTTTAAATTTAAACCATTTCCTAATGCTTACCACCAATCAGTCTTCTGATGGACTGAGGTTAAGGCTTTCTATTTAGCTAGCTGCTTATATTCAGTAATCACAAACCCCCAACTGGTACCAGTCCCCAGTCATTAGATAAGAGCCATGCAACTCTGTCCACCCCTGGGTGCCCAGTACTAGGACATTGCAGGCCTGGTATTGGTGCAGCTAGTTGGCCAGCATTGGAGCACTTCAATTAAATTAGATTCAGCTTTGTCATGGATGCAGAAACTACTCACTGAATCTTGATACTTTAGTTATTCACTGTAGCAAAACTTAAAGCTTTAGCATTGATACTATTTAACCTCTGAACTTGGCAACATTTGATTACTTGATGGCAACTATTTACAGTTTCCCAGATGTAGGACAATACCTGCTTTACTCATGGTTTTGCAGAGTCTCTTGCTGATACAGCTGAAGACTTGTAGATAGTAAATCTGGGGTAGACACAATTAGTTGAATTTGACTTGCTGAGAGGGCAGCCAGGGATTGCAGCACACTCTCTTCTTGCAGCAGGCTCTTGCAGCTTTGGAATAGCTGGGATTTCTCAGCATTTCTGGAACTGGTTATCTTCTTCCAAGTGAAGACACAAACTGGAAGCAGGTCAGCACAGGGGACCCAGATCAGCATGCCTCAACCCCCACATCTATGCATGACCCAAGGGGAGATGCAATGGCAGTGCCAAGCAGGCAACACCACCAAGCTGATTCCCCAAACTGACCTTGAATGGCAATCTCTCTCTGTATTTCAGGCCCTTCAGTCACATTTGGCTATAAATGGCATTCAACCACACAGCCAGCATAGCAGCTGTGTCTCTCTCTCACATCAGGACACAGTGTCTGTGTTTCCCACTGAACGCTAGTGTAAAACAATCTCTCAGACTCAGACATTTCTGATTAAACTTGCACAGAAGAACAAATATTCTCACTTGGACAGTACCAACATAATGAATAAACACTTTGCCACCTTGTGGGTTCGTACTTAAGCTAAAAAGGGGCTCTCTTCCATCTTCAGCATTTAGACACTGAAGAGTATGGTGAGTCTCCCAAATGGACAGAATGCTTTTCTCACTGTAGCTTTCCATAAGCTGAAACACATTCAAAACAGTTCCTCTTGGCCAGCATGGATCCACAAACCCCAAGCAGGACATTAAATGTATCACAGGTATCACTGGTGAATTTCCTTTCTCTAGGAAGACTCCCAGGTGATCTCTGTAGAACTGGACATTAACAACAATTCTTAACACAGGCATCCACCCTGTCCTACTGCTAAGTCAATGCAGGATGACATAGCACAGAAATGAGCACCTCCTGAACTAATGGCTACTGGTCTCCAAGCAGGTCTCCATCTTACTTGATATTTAGAGCAGGCTTCCTCATTCAGGAACATCTTAGACAGCTGTCTCAGAGCTGAAGTTGTAGGTCATTTCAGCACTCACACCAGAGAAGTTGAAGGTCTTGCAGCTCTTACAGCTGAAGTTACAAATCAATACAGCTCTCTACAGCTGAAGTTACAGATCTGGGTTCACTTAGGCAGGTCTCTCAGATGTGGAAAAGCAACACAGGACCTTGGGAATGTAGTTGGCAACCTCGGACAGGACATTCTCAAGCCTTGCAGCCTCATTCTTTAGTAAAGGGACTGAGAACCAAAAGTGTCTTGGATTTGGGCAGCTGCTGATTGGCTGAAACATTTGTCCCATTGAAGAATTCATAATAATCAGTCTCCTTCGATGCCTGATTGGTCCTTCATATGGGCACCAAGAACTGTCTCTGCTTTTTCCCTCATAAGTCCATTTCACAGTCCCATAAGAATGTTTGAAAAATCCTGGCTTTCCAATTGGCTGGGTTGGGTCAAAGGCTGCGAACATGGCTGCTACAAAAACAGTTCAATGCAGTTCATACTGTGTCCCAACTTTAAAGTCCTGGTGTAGCCAGAATAAACAATTTTATTTATCACATGCCCCACAGTCTTAAAGCAGTCCCTTTACCCTGGCATCCATAGCCAGGGTGGGGCAAAAGCAGAGCTTCCCTTGCCTGTCGCTGTGGCCAATAAACTCAGGTCCCAGGTAGCAGACAGGTTCTCAGGTTAAAGCTTGGTGCTTACTCTCCTCTCTGTCCACACAAAATTGACTACTTCTACCTGTGGGGATGAAAATCAGGTCGGATGTAGCAATGGTCACTGAGACTTGGCTCACCACCTGGATCAGTGATGCCAACACCACTATGTGATGCTATGCTGCCCACTGCTGGAACTGAGGCAAGAGGGGTGGTGGAATAACCATGTTTATAGCACTGGATGTTCACTTTAAAGGCTGCTATGTGCTCATCCATCAATTTCTCACATCTGTAATGGCTTAAGGTTGGCAGCTTCCTGGTTTCTGACCTCATGGAGGTTGCTTCTGCTTACAATAACTTCTTTGCAGTTAATCTTTTTATTGTCACATATCTGTCATACAGAGATACAGGTATAGAAAGCTGCACATGTTACAATAGATATGAACCTTGTTGTTACCACAGAATATATGTATGTTATAAACAGGTTGTTATGGTAGTTGTAGGAGGCATTGCCTATAGTGGTTTCTACTGTACTATGAAAAGTGAGTATGCAGGTATGCCATAAATGCCATTTAGCTAGAACAACTTATTTTATGTGCTCGCACTTTCTCTCTGCCTTCTTTACCTACCACACCCTTTCCCGTTTGTCACCCTTTCCCTTCTCTACTACCCCCTTTCCTCTGTCTCATCAGCTACTGTACATGCTTCTCCTGTCAGTCTCATCCTAACCAATGGTAACAACCCTGATGGCTTGGACCCCAATCTTATCCAATTGGCTGCTCCCACTATTGCTGCCCCTATGTCAAACCTCCTAAATCTATCTGTTTTTCTTCTGGCCAAGTTCCCAATACCTGGAAAAATGCTAGAGTCCTCTCCCTTCCAAAAGGTAGTGAGATGACTCTACTTCTCTGAGCAACTATATTCAAGAGAAAATAGCACTTTCCTGGATAGCCTCCTTCCTCAGATCTGTCTCTTTTCTAAGCCCCTTCAAGTCTGGCTTGATAAAACCTCACTCAGCTGTTGAAAACCCATTGCTAATGGTACTCATCCTGAATAATGCAAGTGAGAATTCAAGCTTTGTTTGTGAAACACCCATTTATTTGCTGGGGCTTCCTGTGCTATCCAATTTCCAAAGCGGTAACACTGGTTCAGTTATTAGGAGCCACAGGCATAGAGAAGTACTGCAATTTTCAAAAGAAGACAGACTCACTAAATGAGGTAAACTCCGAAGCATGGAGTAACGTTAAAACAAAGTACTCTTGTACACCTTGGTAAAGCAGTATCTGTTGGAGTATAATGTTGGTGGCAGCAAGAGGCTACCTATGCTGTACGTTTTAATAAATCGTTTTAACTTTTTACTCCAAGCTTTGAAGTTTGCATAATTTCGTGAGCCAAGCTTCTTTCTAAATTGCAGACTTTCTGTGCTAAACTTTCAAAATAATGGTTGTTTAGTAAAAAACACTTGAATTTTCTCTTGAAGTGTTTGGACTGGGTGCCATCAGCAATGTGTTTTCTGCAGTTCCTGGTTTCTGGATGTGCACTGACTTCTGCATAATTCTGAATATGTTGTACCTGTGTGTTCCCCTTTCTCTCAGCCCCTCTTCCACTCATACATTTCCTTCCGCCTCAGGATCACCAGCCACACACCGAAGAGGATGGATCAGGGATGCCTGATCTTTGCAATGTTTAGCTTTCAACACTAAGGCCCACCCCCTACTTCTGTCCAAGGTTGCTGGTGGAGGTCCCTCTGATATTGAAGTCAGTTGACTCTGCTCCTATCTAGCTGACAGAAGCCAGTCAGTTAGTATAGGAAGCTCCTTCTATCCACCTCCCTGAATAGCCTCTTGTGTCCCACAAACATTTGTGTTAGGCCACATGCTATGTTCCATTTGTCTAAATAACATCTCACAAGTCTGTTCATCTGCAACCATTCACATGCATTTGGATGGCACGATGATCTTCCTCAGTAGTCCCAGTCTGCCCTAGAGCTGGAAATTAATCTACAGTGTGACTTTAACAAAGACCAGCATCAGTTCTGACCAGGCCAGCTCTCCCTAAAAGCTAAGAAGACAGTTTCAATGGCCTTTGGAAGCAGACAGAGGCTCGCAAGACTACAATTCACCCCGTATACAAGATTATATATGTTTGGTTATTTATTTTATTTTAGTCTTTGGTAACTGGGTAAGGCCCACTAGTCACAAATGCCTTTTTCAGGGGTGACCTGGGAGCACTGGGCAGGTTAAGTGACTTGCTCAGTCATGTAGTATACAGATGGAGGCTGTGGGAATCAAACCCAGGTCTGCTGGATGTACCAAGCTCATTCACAGCTAATAACTCTAACCTCTAAGCTATACTGCTAGACCAAGTGGTTATACATGCACCTTATCTTCACCAGACATACAGTATGTTGTTGTTGTTAGAACAATTTTATTCATAAAACTTGTGAATCAGGATTTGCTCGATTGAGCTAAAAGTTAATTTACAATGAAGTCCATGGTACAAAGGATTTGCACAGTTACAATTTCATTGTTTCAAAATGCATTATGGATATATTGAATGGCACATTAAAGACACCTGTATAAATACACCAGACTTAGACAATCTAACAAACAATAGTTATGCCATACTTCATTTAACAGCGTTCTTATTTCAGATTTGTGCAGCATGATCTAGGTTTATGTGCTTTATTTTCCAATCATTTTTTTATCTCCCTCCGTGTATTTCTACAAGTAGTTACCCTTAAATTATGTGGTATACTATTCCAAGCTAGGGCACCTACATAGTAGACAGATTCTTTGCCAATTTCTTCGTTACATCTTGGGATTTCCAGGTCCATACTGGGTGCAGATCTTAGGATATCTTTTCTTTCTAAATACTAGACTAGTAGATACATAATTTGGAAGTTTTCCATGCAGTCCCCTATGTATAAATGCTATTAGATGTTCGTGCCTTAGCTCACAAAGTTTGTCATCCCAAACTATCATATAGCTGACACCGCTGGGTCAGGTGGGGAGCACCAAGGATGAACCTGGCAAGTCTGCCTTAAATGACATCCAACCTCGCCAAGTCCCCCTTGGTCCCACCTGTATACAGAATATCTCCATTGTCAAAATTGGTATTATCATAGTATTTACTACTCACCTCCTTGTCTCTTGTGATAGGTAAAGATTTGCCCTATATAGAACCCCCAGTCTCTTTCCCACATTTTTTTACCAAGTAATCTACATGTGATTCCCACCTAAGGGAGCTGTCTAACCATATACCCAAGTACTTATAAGTTTGGACCTGTTATATCTGGGATCCCCCAGGGTAATACTATCTAGAGTTTGTTTCACAGTCCCTCCCTTGTTACATGAAAACAACATTTTTTGTGTTTTTTTTGGAATTAAGTACCAGTCTGCTACAATCAAAAACAACTTGTAGTTCATTAAATGCTTGCTGTAATTTATCCTGAATTTTTTGAACTGTAACATCAGATGTATAAATAACTGTGTCATCTACATATAGATTATGCATAATGGATGGGTCTGAGAAAGACAACTTATTCATATAGATGTTAAATAATAGAGGTTCTAATATAGAACCCTGGGTGACCCCAGAGACAAGAAGTGCAAATGTTGAAAATGTCCCTAGTGATACTGACTGTGATCTTCCCTTTAAGTATGATCCCAGCTATCTCATGCTATCTTCTGTCACTCCCAGTGAGACCACCCTGAGCAGGAAGACATTGTGCTCCAAGGAATCAAATGACTTGGATAAGTCCACATATATTGCTCCAACTGGTGTCCTTCTGTCCAGGCCTGCCTGCACATCACTCACCACCTTTACTAAGGTGGAAAGAGTACTATGATGCTGTCTAAACCCTGACTGCATTTCATTGATTTTTCCCTGTGAATTTAAATAATCTCTTAACTTGGCCAATATTAATTTCTCAAATATTTTAGAGACGTGTGAAAAGAGAAATTGTGCTGTAGTTCCCAACTCAGTTTTCTGACCTCCTTTGAAAATGGGCATAACTTTAGATTGTTTCAAGCTTCTGCATATTCCCCAGTGTTTATTGATAAATTAAATATAGATGTCAAAGGGTAGGCTATAATAGAAGAGGCATATATTAAGAGTTTGGGTGGAATACCATCCAAGTCAGTAGCCTTGGTAGTGTCTAGCTTTAATCATTTTTTCATGACTGTGTCCACAGTTATATTAGAAAAGGAGAACTGCTCTTTATTGTTTAAATCTGACACTTGTTTGTCTGAGGTCTGCAAGCTATTATTATTTATACCCATGAATCCCATCTTACTAAAATGATCATTAAATTTCTCCACCACAGCTTGAGATAGTGGAATCATTTGATTGTCAATGTTAAATATGTTTGAAGTTTTGTTACCATACCCTTTTAATAGTGTAGTCATTGTTTACTCAGAACTAGTGGTGGGCAAAGTGGCCCCGATTCACTCCACAGTGATCAGTGGGTGAAGGTGGATTTGCAGAGTGCTCCTACACGCTAGTGAGTACTTCGATTTTGAATGGGTAACGAAAGTCCATTGAAAACAATGACTTTGCATCACTCCTCCTTCCCAAACCACTACTCCACCAATTCTTAAGGCAAAGTACATTGAAAACAATGGATTCCACCTCACTTCGCCTTGTTTTTAAGCTGCAAAGGAGAATTTTGCAGTGATTCATGGGATTTCAGGTCACATGGGCTCTAGATTGTTCTGCACAGCCTCAGTTTGGGGTAATGTGTGTATGAAGCCATAGGAGACAATCTGCTCTGACAGCTCTGTGATTCAAACCTTCTAAAAGCTGTTAAAAGCCATTTGGGGTAATTTGTTTTGCTGAAACTTTAGTTCATCGATTATAGGAAACCCTCCTGTACTTCTGTCATCGAAGCTTATTGTTTGTGTGTGGATTTTGAATGTTAATGTACAATATTCGTCTGTGTACTTAAAGACAGTGGAAGTGCACTTTGGGAAGGGCATCTGTGGTGTAGGTAGATTAACTTGGAGAGAAAGACAGAGCTTCTGTTTTGGTGATATTTTTCTTGTATAACTGTGTTAATGTACACACAGTAATATTTTCAATAATTCTTGCCATTTTTTTGCTGATTGTTGTGGTTCAGCAGTGCATAATTTTAGTTTGTTTTAGTTTGTTTAAAATATGTGGTTGTATTACTGAAGTTTTCACTTTGCTACTCATTACTTAGTGTGTGTGTGTATGTGTGTGATGCATGTCATCAAATCAGACACCTTTTATCGTGCCACATAATTTCAGCAATGTGAACCTGTGATCCACTGCAGCTGTGTAATTTTTGTACTTCTTTGTGGTATCTTTACTAGTACTAGTACTAGTGACTGTTACTGGAGCAGTGCAGTACACTGCCCCCCAAGGCCTGCCCCAACCGGCAAAGGAATTATTTTCCAGATTTTTGAATTTCTGATGGTAAGCACTGGTTAGGTGTTGTGCTTTGCATCTGCATCTCTTCAGTGCACAGCACAATCTTAATCTGTCTGTGCATTTGCATCTGTTTAAGGCCCAATCTCCATATCTAACTTAAGTCACAGTTGTTTCTTTGGTTTCCTTTCAGAGTACTGGACAGGTGTGGTGCATAATTCTGCATGAACACTGTGCTCATTAATATGCTTTAAGTCAGGGCCATTATCATGAGTCATTTGTGATGCAAATCACGTTATTCATCATCACGGACGGTCACAAATGCAGTCAGGGAGTTTTCTGCACACCTCATCGGGCCCGGAAGTACAGCTGTAGGCATTCGTGTTTCTTTATCATCACAGTCACAAATGCAGTCACAAATCACGATTTACGATCACGTCATGAATCACAACATTAATTTTTTTTAACAGTTACTTGGATGTATTTTAAGCCTGTAAGAATAATAAAATTTACAGAAAGAGCAAATTAAGTAAAAAACAGTACAGAAAAGACAAAACATGTAGCTTTTAAAAAAGCTGTTGGATCTAAATCAAAGTTTAAATCTCCTCCTCGCTCTAATCTCAAAGTATCAGCAGTCACAAAACACACTACTCTCTCTCCGTCTACACAGAAGAAAGTAAAAGTGTCTGTTTGTATGACTCTCTTTCTTCCTGCCTAGCAAAAGAGCATGTGATTTACAGTACTGTAAGCCATGTGATGTGTGGGGGGGCTGCCAAATCTGAAACACCAAGTGGGTCACTTAGAATCATAATGAGGAACGCAAAGTCCATGAAAAACAATGACCTCACCTTACTTCGAGTTGCTATTCTGCCTTAATGCGAAGTGGTAATGACAAGGCGGAGTGAGCACTTTGCATTGCCCAGTCCACGTAGTGGAGTGGCAATGCGAAGTGCCCACTTCGCGTTCACTTCGCCGGCGGAATTTAAATTCACTGCATCTCTATCCAGAACTCTTTAGGATTCTGTGAATGGGTGTTATCCAGTGTTTGTAAATAAAACTTTTGCTTCACTTTTTTTTATCTCACTAACGTGTTGATTATGTAGCTGTCTATTTGTCCCAGTCTTGTCTGCTACCACTTTTTTGCCTGGTGCCTTAATTTGTCCCTATTCTTCTTAAAGTTTCTTAAGTTATTTGCACACCAAGGTGAATTTACATTTAAGGTTTTGATTTGTATGGGGGCATGTTTACTGCACATGGTCATACATTCCTTTACAAATAGTTCCATGCTTCCTCTATAGCTGGAATTTATTCAAGTCTATCACAATTAATATTGCTCACATCTAACATAAATTCTACATAATCAAACTTCTTATAACTGTGCCACATAATATTCTTATTTCCCTCCCAAGTTCTGAACTTACTCCTAATGCAGTAATTAAACGGATGATCAGAGATGGAGTCCAGAAGGACTCCACTCTTTAAGATGTTTTGAGGGGAATTAGTAAAGATCAGATCCAATGTTGTAGATGCTTCAGGGTCATTTGCATTTAGTCTAGTCAGTCAGTTAATTAACCAAGTGAGTCCCCAAATCACCTGAAGGTCATTCAGTGGATGTGCCTCTTTTATAGTGTGCCAATTTACGTTGAGATTGCCCAGGATAACTATTTCATGAGCATTTTTATACTCTTACAAAAGATCCTGCAGACAATCAAAAACTCCTTATTCTATCTTAGAGGCAGATAGACTCCTGAGACTAATATTTTTTGTATGTGGCAATCTCAATTCCAGAAGAAATACCTCTAAACCTTGTAGGTCTAGGGTTACATCTATCTGTAACATAATTCTTCCATCCCATATACCAATATCCCACCCTCTTTTTGCTCCTATCCTTTCACCCATACAGTATCCATAAATGTTCAACATACTGTCTTCATTTTTTTGATTTACCTATGTTTCTGTGATCACCATCAAGTCTGGTTTGTGATCAGCTTTCCAGATGCTAATCAAATCCATATTTTAACATACTTCTGGCATTGAGATGCACTATACTGAAACCCTGCCCCCCCCAAGTTCTGATTAGAGATGCAGTGAATTAAAATTCTGCCTGCGAAGTGCCCACTTTAAAGGCTCACTTCACCTTGTAATTATTACTTTGCATTGTTACTCTGCCTTAAGACAAATGAAGGCAGAGTGACAAATCTATTGGCACTGTCTGCAGCCTCCCTACACATCACATGGCTTACAGTAGTGTAAGTCACATGCTTTAGCCAGGCAGGAAGAAAGTGACTCACTAGGAGATAGTTTCACTTTCCCCTTTGCAGAAGGAGAGAGACTAGCCTATAGTAGAGAGGAGAGAGACAGAGTTAGAGGCAGACTTTAATGACCGCATGTTAAAAGCCAAATCTTTCTTGTTTTTTCTGATCTTGTTCTTTGTTTATTAGTTCTTCTGTGGATTTCTTTTTTTTATTATTAATTCTTTGTTTTATTAATTGTTGTGTGTGTGTGTGTGTGTGTGTGTGTGTGTGTGTGTGTGTGTGTAATCTGTTGGCTACAGGCAGAAATTATAATGGAGGAGGGAAGATCTGGGGCCGGGGCATTTCTGTGGTGTGGCGAACAGGTGGGAGTTCACACTTATGGTGGTGGGGCCAGGTTCAGCTGGACCGCTGTAAGATTTTGCCGGCCACCCCCAGAAGCAGGAGGAGTTGGTGCTGCTGCAGTTGTGATGGAACCACCACCACTACCTCCTTTGGCAGTGGCACCACCTCCCACTGCCCCACCACCACCACCAGTGCCAGCAGTGCTTCAGAAGCATGTGCCTGCACCCCTGGCCCCAAGTGTGGAGCCTCAGTCCCAGGCTCCCACAGCATCTGAGCCCCACCGCTTGTGCCTGGCCCTCCCCACACCTCCCTAGTTTGGGAGTTTTTCGATGGTGTGCAGGGGGACAGTAGCATTGTAAGTTGACAGCTCTGTGGTGTAGAGGTGCACCATGGCCCTTGGGGAACTCACCATGGGACCAGGGGCCAGTGCACCCATATGTTGCACCACCACCGGGAGGAGTGGCAGGCTGCTGTCACAGAATGGGCCAGGACTGCATCTGCTGGTCCTTCTGTGGCAGAGGGGGTGGCTACATGTGGCACTAAGTGGAGGAGTGCCACAGCAGCACCTGCTGCTCCATCAGCACCACCACCACCACCACCAGCTGCAGCACCTCCTACTGGTGGCAACCCCACAGAACTGCCTATAAGTCAAGTTGATTTGGCAGTTCTGTGGAGTCCAGTGGATACTGCCAACCAGTGCCTGACCAATGTCAAGCAGCAGTTGAAGTGGATTGAGGGTCATCAGCTGCAGATGATGGCCATGCCTCAACTGCTGTTGTCCCACTGCAACATTGAGCATTAGTTTTTAGTTTTCCTTCATTGTACCCGATATTTCTATGTTGCCCCCTGACCCTTCCACCCTGTATCTCTGTATCTTCTAATTGTTTTCCCTTTTTATGCACATTTTTTCTTGTCTTCTGTTCTGCATGCATCTACCCTGTTGTTGATTCAATTTCTGTACTTTATAGTGTCTACCCTGCACCCCTTCCTTCTGTTAAGTGTGTGAGCCGTTTTGGTTTTGCAAAACCTTATTTTAAGTGAAAAAGGGTTGTCCTTGCCCTCATTATTCCAACTTAAAGGAGTAGTCCACCCAAAATTTGCAACAACATGTTATGCAGAGCATATTCATTTATATGTAAAGTCCTAGTGTGTCTTCCCTCTGTCTGCTATTAGGAGACTTTTCTAAATTAGCCTTCTATCTTTGTGGTAGTTTTATGAGTTATTACCCCTGGGATCGCCATCTCAAATATGTTCATTGCCTTTCTTTTACCTACAATGCACCCTGTGTCATGTGACAGTGATGTAGCATAGCCCACCGATTTAGCAAATGCACAGTTCACTACAGCAGTGCTGTGTAACTGTTCTTATCCAATGATCACAAATGGCAAGTTATAGTTTAGCAGATACCTGACAGCTAGCTGAGTGGGGTTTCTGTAAGAAAACAGCTACTAAATAGCTATAATTCACTATTTGTATTTTCTACATGTGTTAAGTCTAGCTAGCAGTAGTAAGTGTTTTCATTTTAAAATGTAATTTAATCAAACTACACAGAACAATATAGAGCACAGAAATTGACCCAGATCATCAATGCTGTAATTTATAAAGACTAGTAGTTTTTGTATGGAAACCGACTCATCTAGCTCTCAGCTATCTGCTAAACTGTACCAGTAGCCATTTGAGCTCACTGGATAAAAGCAGTTACATGGTTCTGCTGTTGTAAACTGTGCATATGCTATATCTATGGTCTATGCTACATCACTGTCACATGACACAGGGTGCATTGTGGGAGCGATAAAGGCAATAAACCTATTTGACATGAACATCCACAGGGTTGTAAAACAGCCATAAAGCTAGCAGGCTAATTTAGTAAAAATTCCTAATACAGACAGAGGGAAGGACACACTAGAACCTTACATACAAATGAAAAGTGCTCTGCATAACATATGTTTTTGCAAATTCTGGGTTGACTACTCCTTTAACAAAACCAGAAAGCCATAAATCCACACAAATAGATGCCAATAAAATATTTTCACTGCTAGTGCAACTGTATTTATGACAAAACAAGGCACACAGTATTAGCCCTTGTGCTTTGGTGGTTAGGCCTTCAGTAGTGTGCCTCCTAATGAAGGCCTAAGCATCAAAGGGCAGTGGGCATGTGTGTGTGCCTTGTTTTGCCATCAATAAAGTTGCAGTAGCATTGAACATTTTTTTGTGGAATGTATTCATATCGAAAGTAAACATTACTGAGGCACCAAAAATATTGTTCACATAACACAGTCACCAGAATTAATGTGCATCCACAGAATGCTACTGTCTTGTCTCCAGAAAATTCTCCAGTCCACACAAAGTGAAATGAGAGCATAACAACAAATGCAATGTCTTCCAGAATTAATGGCACACTCAGTCTTGCTCGCAGTGTTCACACAGAGTCACCAGAATTTATGTACATCCCAAAAATGCTACAGTCTTGTGTCCAGAAAATTCCCGATTCCAGATGAAGAGAAATAAGAGCATACAATGGAAAGAAAAGTCTCCATTAATTCATGCCACACTCAGTTATGTGTGCACATACTCCAATAAGAACTATAGTATGTCCCCTGCTGCTGCTGTTGGAATTTCATGTAATGCTTCTTGACCTGACTGGGCTCATGCACAGTGTCTTGTCAAATGATATGCTAGAAGAATGACCCGACCATTGAGTTAACCATCCAAGATGATGTGATAATACTGTTGGTTGCCCAATGTCTGCTGCACTGACCCCAACAGGAAGGATGCCCTCTGTGTACACTAATACTACCTTTGGTAAGTTAATGTACCTGGTGTGGTAGTGCTTGTGCCCCCCCCACACACTCTGGCCTGGGAGACAAGTCTGTGAGAGAGATCCTGCAATGTCAAAAACTCCCCAAAAAAACTGAAAAAGGTTTAACAGTGTAAAATTAAAGTACCAAATATCCACACATGGTTTTAAAAAATAACAGGAGCTCTTTACTGTTTGTTTCTGTCACTTTTCCCCTCCCAGTGTTTCTTGGCATCAAAAACACTTGCAGGGTTACAGAGTAATGGAAAATAAACAAGTCTGTCAGCAAGCAGTGCCATGGAGGTTTTCATGCTAAAATCCTGTAAGCAAGAAAACTCTTCCATGACCGCTCAGCTTGCTCTGCCTGCTTTTAGAATGTTTTTTCCCCCCTTGCAAAGCAGGAACCCTGTAGAGCAACAGGAAAGCCCAGCTTTTAACAGTCTTGCAGCAGCTGTTTTCTTCTCTGTTCTGAGCTAACAAAGGTTTCTGAAGCTGTATCAGGGACTGCAACATTGTAAATACTTAGACTCTAGTATTGCTATCATCCTGACTTTAAATAAATATTTTTACTATTTTTCTGTAGTCTCCAGCCATTGTAGCTTACCTGGATAGCCACCTTGCAGGTTTCCACTTAGGGCCAGCGACTCTTTGTGTTTCTGTTTTTATCTGTGGTGGACTGTTACTCACAGTAGGTGGGTGGGGCTACAGCCTGAAAATGCTGCTAAAATGTTATATCTGATTATTTTTTTACGGAAGCCACCATTATGAAATATTATTACTGTTATTTGTTATATTTCATTTTTTTTTATAGCTAGACATTTTATGTATTAGAATAGGAGGTGGGGCCTCATCAAATCATGTGACCATTCTGCATAAAAGGTTCATTCTTCAAGTCTAGAGCAGATCAGTTCAACCTTAGAAGAGGCTGAGGAGACACAGAAGGTGGGTGGGACAAATGCCATGTCCTAGCTGTGTAATGCTTGTTTGAATTTTTTTTTTCTGAAAGTTTGTTTTTTATTTTTTTTGTTTTTCTTTGTAAATAAATACACATGTTGGTGTATTTTGCACCTATTTTTGTTGTCTGTGCTTTTCTTCCACACACTCACTATGGCACCTGACACCATCATGGTTTTCCACAGAACCTGAGTTGATCTTAAATGTTCATATATTATGGTAGCACGGTAGTGCTACCATAGTTAAGGTTGAGGAGCATTTACATGTTAAACCCCAAATTGTGCACATTAATAACTTTGCAACTGTTTGATGGGTTTGCCTGAAATTTAGAATACATGATCAAGACCCATACGCCTGGGTATCTGTCAAGTTTTGTACTGGTCGGGTACACGGCTGTGGAGTTATTAAGCGTGATCTGCGCATGCATTTACGCTTTTTCTGGAATTCTACGGTCACGCCTACAGGTCGCACGGTTTGCACGACTGGCCCAAAATCTTCAGGGAATGTGCGGTTGGGGTCCCCGATGTGCCTTTCAAAGATTTTGTGAAAAAATATTAAATGGTTCAAAAGTTATTCAAAAAACAATTTCCCATTATAAGTCAATGGGAAACGTTAACAAAAAGTTTGACAGTGTCGCAAATGCATTTTTACTTTCGCAAATGGCCCTCTTACTTTGGCAAATCTGCCATCTTGTTTTCAGTTAGTGATCAGAAAAATGCTTGGCATTTAAATTTGGAACCCACTAGCAACCTAATTCTTTTTGTATTCACCTAGTCAGACCCTGAGGATGCTAGCCATGTCTTTATTTTGGGGGTAAAACACTCCAGAAATATGTTTCTCAAATTTCTGGAAAACGTACTTTCGCAAAGTACTTTCGTGTTCACGAAAGTGTCGCAAATTTTTGTGAAAGCTTTCACAAATTGAGACAGTACTTTTTTAGTCTGTGGGAAAATGACAGCAATTCTTTGGCACTCAGCTGCAAAAGAACGGTTTGGAGTTTTGGGCTGAAATTTGGAGGAAACGCAGCCGACATCTCACAGATGTGCCTTTCAGTGTTTTGTTGAAAACATATTACATGGCGGCAAAGTTATGGTACTCCAAAGTTGACACTTTTTCCCATAGGATAACATTATGGCGTATGATGCATTGCAACAATCGTTTGGCGCCCTGCTGCAAAATAACGGTTTAGTCTTTTGGGCTGAAATTTGCATGGAGCACAGCCAACATCCCTCAGATGTGCCTTTCAGTAGTTTGGTGAAAAAATATTACAGGGAGGCAAACTTATGGCAGTCTGAACTTCTGTTTTTTCCCCATAGGATAACATTACGGCGTTCGCCGCTCCTTTCAGGGCCTGTAACTCAAAAACGGTGCGAGATACGGACTTTTTGTCAAAAAATTTCTTAGGGCTAAGTACAGAACTAGCCAGGAAATTGATAATTCATATGACTTTTACATTTTTTTTTCTGTGTCATACGGTTACTGAGATATAAGCAATTTACTATTCCAAGTCCTCATTTTTGTGTTCCGAGAGTCATTATTTTCCATACATTCTTTGTACTCACTGTCTTTCTCTATACAGGTTTTGGGTAAAACCAGCCTGTGTGCTTACATTACTGTTACCATTACCATTTCTGCTTTCAGTTCCGTAGCCGTTTCACTTACCGTTCATGTTTATGCCACCATGTGCGTTACCCTTTGCGTTTTCATTTGCGGTTGTGTTTGCTTTGTTTTTCACATTTCTGTCTACAGTACTGTTTCTCTTTCTGTTTCGCTTTGCGTCACCATGCTCATTACGATTTGCGTTTGCGGGCACAATGTTACTATGTGACAAGACATCATGTGGAGGGAGCGCGGACCCTGCAGGCCCGGGCTCCCGCCACCGCATCATAGCGTTCGGACGGCGCTTCTGCCGCGCACTACATTCACTATTTCTCATTATCATTCTCAAAGGAGAAATTAGAGGCAAAAACTCTGTTTAATGCATCAGTTAGGTGGTTCCACAGCAACAAAGCGAGGAAATTGATGTTACGGTTGAAACCCCTTTGCACCTCAGCCCACCCCAAATGTGATTGGGGTGTGCATTGGGGTCATCAGTCTAACTGTCACCCCATTCTCCTATTCCTCAGCTTCTTTCCACATGTGATGGGAGTGACACTTAGGGCCGATGACCCCAATGCACACTATTCCATTTGGGGTGGCTGGAGGGGTGCAAAGGGGTTTCAACCCTAACATCGAATTTCTCGCTTTTGTCGCTATGGAACAACCCTAACTGATGCACTAAATGGAGCTTTTGCCTCATATATATATATATATATATTATAATTTTTCTATATATACTGTACATGTAATCATGTTTTTTTTGTATCACAGGTCATATAATCAGACTTGGTGTGCATTTCTTGGCTTGATGAGGAATTTTGGTGTTAGAATACTGTCAAGTTAGTGAAGGTAAGTAGTTTTGGTTGGGGCATTATTTAAAAAGTTAAAAAGATTCATCAGTGTTGTGGTCATCTTTACAGGTCTTCAGCATATCATCAGAACTGAAAAAATGTAACTGCTGTGATTCATGAAGAACGTGATTTGCCTCATGATGAATGTCTGTGTGACATGGCAAATGATAATAAACTATATGGAATGCAAATACCTACGGTTGTACTTCTCTGACCTGTACCACACAAAACTACCCAATTTGAAAACTCATATCAATGATTACAATGGTTATTGAAGCCAAGACCCAAGATACTACAAAACAGGCTTACATGCAACTAACTAATGTACAAAAAAGGCTTAGTTTTGTGATTCATGACATGATCGTGAATCATGATCGTGAAGAGGAAGAATGCGATTTGCATTGTGAGTGACTCGTGATGATCACCCTGACTTAAAAAAGCACATCAATGAGTACAATGTTCACACAGAGATATGCACCACACCAGTCCAGTACTCTGAAGGAAAGCCAAACAAACTGTGACTTAAGTTACAGATAGAGATTGGGCCCTAAAGAGATGCAAATGCACAGACAGATTAAGATTGCACTGTGCACTCAAGAGATGCAGATGCAAAGGTACAACAACACCTAACCGGTGCTCACAAGTCGCAAATTCAAATCTGGAAAAGAATGCCTTTTGCTGGTTGGGGCGGGGGGGTAGTGCACTGCAGTAACGGTCCACTACCAGTAAAGATACCACAAAGCAGTACAAAATAATCATGCAGGTGCAGTTGATAACAGATTCACACTGCTGCAATTACCGTGTGGCACAATAAAATGTGTCTGATTTCATGGCACACGTCGCACACACACTACAAGTAATGCACAGCAAATTGAAAACTTCATTATTATAACCAAATCTTTTAAACACACTGAAATTATGTACTGCTGCACCACAACAATCAGCAAAAAAATGTAAAAAATTAATTAAAATATTATTGTGTGTACATTAACACAGTTAAACAAGAAAAATATAACCAAAACAGAAAGGCTCCCTTTTGTCCCTGTTAGTCTACCGACACCACAGATATGCCCCTCCCCCAAAGCACGCTTCAGGTGTCTGTCAGTACACAGACTGAATGTTCTAAATTAACATACAAAATCCACACACAAATAATAAACACTCAATTATATGAGCACAGGAGGGTTTCCTACAAACGATGTACTACATTTTGAGCAAAACGAAATGACTCAAAAAGGCTTTTTTAACAGCTTTTAGAGCTCTGAGAACAAACTGTCTCCAGCTACCACTACACACACACTACCCAGAACTGAGGCTATGCAGAATAATCTACAGTCCATGTGACCTGCAATCCCATGAATCACTGCAAAATTCACCTTGGAGCTCAATTACAAGGTGAAGTGATGCAAAGTACATTGATTTCTATGTACTTTGCATTAAAATTGATGCAGAAGTGGTTGGAGAAAGGCAGAGTAACACAAAGTCATTGGTTTCAAAGGACTTCACATTCCTCATTATTGTGGATTACTTCATGGATTCTGCATTTTGGTCACTTCTCCCACCTCTAGTTCTGATATGCTTTCATTGGTCCAAATCTCAGAGTTATTCATTGCCAAGCACACCTCCTCAAATTCTAGACCACCTGGGGTCCCCCGATTATTATTACGAGGTCCTGGGTTAGGATGGACATCACCTCAGACAATTAGGAGAATGAGGAGTCAGTACTGTAACACTCCCAAATATCTTAGGTGGCCACTTTTTTCCAGAAACTCTTCATATTTAAAAAAATTATAACATTAATTATCAAATGTAGTTTGTTATTTAAGATACAAATATAGAAGAACATTTTGGCAATCATTATCAAATCTAAATGCAAACTTGCATGACTTAACAACATGCCCCAATCCATTTTCTGGTTTGTGATATATACCAGTAACATGTTTTATGACCTTCTGATCTTGCAGTATAGTTTTGACTTTCCCACTCCTCCCTCTTTGTCATTCATACACTGCAAGTTCCAGAACAGAATGCAAAATGTAATAATAGTAGTAGCCTTTTGTAAGACATATTTATACATAAACCAAACCTTGACAACCAAAGGGAGACATTGTTTCTGTAGGAAGAAGAGGCTGCTCTATTCTTACCAAGGAAAATAGAACTACTAAGAGTTCTATGTGCTGCCATGGTAGAACTGGGAATAATATTAAATGACATTAAAATCTCAAGAGTTTATATCTATTTTCCATAAAAAGTATTCTGTGCCATGAACCCTCATTTAAAGGGAAGGAGAAGAATTCTAGGTTTTAAGATCGTAAACTATGTTGCGGTCTATGCTCTTTAAATGAGTTCCCAGTGCTTTAAATTATTAGACCCATGGCTTGTCACTAGAAGTTGAAGCTATATATATATATATATATATATATATATAAAACAATGATCCATGTACATTCTAAGGAAAACAGAGCAACAAATAGTTTACTTTGTCCACTGTTACACTTACTATGGGTGTGGCTTAATTAATTTCTCCTAGTCCTCACTTACTTATTTCCAAATACAAAACTATGCCGTGGTAGACCTTCACATTAGCAAAACATATACAACAGATTAAAAGTATTTACTTCAATAAACAGAAATAAGACAGTCTCAAGTGTGACCAGGAATTTTTCTGCTTTTTCTTCACCACTCCTGCTCATGCCATAGCACTCACACCATTGGGGGTGCACAGGGCTTTATAATGTAGAGCAGTCCCAGCCCCACAACATTTCACTCAGCGTGTGTTCTGTCGCTGGACCCCTCAACAACTGAGCACTGACAAGCAAGTAAAACAGTTTCTCTGGGCAGTCTCTAATGTAAAATGCAGTTTACTGGTAGTTGCAGGCATAGTCCTAAAACAAACAGCCTGATATCTCAGCAGCTCTCACCTGCAGCTGACTTTGTTTGTGGCCTGGGTGCTTTCTCCCAGTTGGGTGGCACAGGGCTTTGTAGTATAGAGCAGCTCTGCCCCCACAGTGTTTCAGACATATAGATGCTATCCACTCCAAACTGCTCCCCAAACTGAATGCACCGTACAGGAACAAGTCCTGTATCCCCACCCAGCTCATCATTACACTGTTCTCACAATGATCCTCCTGACATTTGACTATGGTGACATAGCCTGTGATACCACCCACAAATCCACCCTTGTCCAGCCGGATTACTTCTTCCATTCTTTGTGCAATTGTACCTTCTACCCACCTCTGTTCTCTTTAGTCTGACCTTTCATGTCCTTCCTCTGCTAGCAGGTGCTATAGCACTCTCATGTAGCCAAGTTCTGGTTCTCCTGGTACCCTGCTATCTCTCCTGCCTCATCTCTTCATCCCCACTCCAATCCTGCTCCCTTAGGAACACTGACTCTCACTTTTTCCTTCTCACTTTCTTCAACACTTCTGCTGGATAGGTCACTTTCTTTAAGCTCTCTTCTGCCTGGAACAACCTCCAACTTTCACTTTACTTGGTCTCTTCTCTCTTCTCTATAACCCCCCGGCTCCACACAGCCCATTCTTGCTCCTGCAACTAACACACTCTCTTCAGAGTATAAGTTATGGCTATTTAGCAAATTCTGTTTCTGGTTGCCTCTTTTTTGTTTGCTGCATGTTATTTCAGCTATTACCAGCATTTTGCACTTTGTGAAACTACAGTATGTTGTATATGAAGTACTACACACTGTCTCATGCACAATTGTTGCACCTTCTATTTTTGTAGATATAATTGTTGAGTATTGTTATTTGCTCCTTGTTTATGATTTTCATTTATCACACTCAAAAAGTTGATTAGGCTAACATTGCCTGCATGTCATGAACCCACACTACCACTTCATCTGTAGTCCATAAGCCACCAGGAATTCCAGTTTCCTGGTTTATTTCTGTCCCCATTCTTGTGGAGTGGCACCACATTGTGTACCCCTCCAATCCACTGGCATGGTCCCTCCAGTATTTCCAGGGAGCAGTTAAATAAATCAGCCAGTGGTTCTGCCAGTGATTAACTCACTTCTCTCAACACCAAAGGGTGCATACTGTTGAGTTCCAGTGATTAAATCAGTTTCAGGGCACTGCGTTCCTTGAGCTCTCTTTCTTCTTATATCATTTCTACCCCTGGTCCACTTCTCTGTGCTCCTTGGGCCCTGATCCTACAATCTGGAAGCATCCCCCATTCATCCACTGTACATACTGAACAATATCTGTTCAGGATATCTACCCTTTTGCTACCATCTTCTACCAATCCACTCCGGCTCTTCAGCTTGACCATTTCCTTTTCTGTTTTCCTCTGGTCTATAACAAATAAGGCTTCTGTCCACCCGGACACCTTCTAGATTGTTAGCTTTTCATCTACCTTTGCTTTCCCTACTGTTCTGTTGGCTCCTTTATGTATTCTAAATATTCTCCCTGTTGCTCTCATTCTGTTCTCCCTTCTACTTCCGGAATGCTGCTTTATAGCTCTAACTACCTTCCTACCTCTTTGGTAAATCACATTGATTTTCTGTACTGTCTAATCTTACACCTACCTAATGCAGTTATTGGTTGCTTCAGCTTTCCTCTCTGGATCATATTCTATTTATCTTTCTCCCACCCCATTTCAGCCAATAGTTCGCTGAGCTTCTCACCCATTTTTACAAAATCTGCTCTCCTGAAGTCTAGGACATTTGTTTTCAAGTTGGAGTGATAGGTTTCCCAGTCAGTCTGATGCCACACTGAACTGTGGTCACTGAATTACTGTGGGTCTTTGAGACTGACATCTCCAGTAAATCTCCATTAAAGAGTACCAGATCTGGGACAGCCCTCTCCCTGGAAGGTTCCTTAATCCACTATACAAGCAAGTAATCCTGTAGCACCTCTACCAGTGCGTGATTTGTGATACTTTTGGCTGCTTGGATTCTTGGATTGCATAGTCCACATCATGAAGATTCAGGGTTCCTACTAGTACTGCTTATTACCTTGCTGGCAATTTCCTAATTTGAATCCCCAATTCCCTGTCCCTGTCCTCCCATTGATGTGGTGGCCTGTACATTATTTCCACAGTTATTCACCCCTTGATGTCAGCTGCACCCAGACTGACATTGCATCTCCCTTGTCTCTCATTGATGTGCCCATGACTGCCTCTGTACTCACACTAATATTCAGGGATACCCCTCATCCCATACTCTTATTTCTACCCTTCCTAGAGATGGTGTAGCCCAGAACAAAAAGGTCAGGTTTTCACTTTTTAAGATTTTACAGTTCATATTTGATACACAAATTAAAAGGAAAGTTCCAATGATACTGGGTGGTGCCAAGGTTTGAATGACCCTACTGCACATCCATAAATACACACTCTCATGCAAATGCTTACACCCACATAAACACACATAAGCACCACACACAATGGAAGGCCTCATATGGAGTAAAGATCTCAATTTTATCGGTGTCAGGGTGAGCAGCTGACATTTCCTTGGCAAGTTAGTAAGGATAAGAAAAGATTTATCACGGTCACCAAAAAAAACATTGAAAATTACAACTGAAAAATAATTTGTTTTAATTTGCTGGTACAGTATGTAATGATGGATCATGAAAGGAAAGAACAGTTGATTATTTATTGATTTATTTCAAATTTAAGGAGTGTTTCTTTATAGGATGTAGTTGAAAGCATTCAATAAGAAAGGTAGCAGCCCTGCTTGGGATGACAATCAGGGATGACTGAAGTGATTCATGTATAGAGATGTTATGAAGTTTTACTTCATCAGCAACGTTATGGTGAAACTGCAAAATCTGTCTTCACAAAAGCTTCGTGAATTGCCACTTTGCAATGAGTTTTCCTAGGAAAGAGGCACTTTTTGGGGGCGCAGGTTGCTTCTATAGTGAAGTTGAAACAGCTTGAGTGAATTTACATGACTTCACCTGAAAAAGGGCCACTTTTGTTTGCTAAAACTTTACAATGTCAGCACTTCATGAATTCAGCAAACTCCTTAAATATATTAGTGAAGCAAATGTTACTAATTTTCCTTATCTCTTTCATAAATTCTATATGTGATTTGCCCAAATTCTAAATCCTACTTCTTGAACTTATTCCAGCCTGTATAATCCTAGAGATTAACAGTCAGGTCTCAGAGCTTAGTTAGACAGTAGAGAGCAGGAAATGTCCAAATAGGATCTGCAAAGTCAGAAACCTAGTTTTACAAAAAGCTATGCTAAATGTCCAACTTCATGTAGTGCAAAGTGCCATTCATGTAGTTCATCACTTGAAGAAGTGATCATGTCACCAGGTAAATACTTCTCATGATGATACTTTGCTGGTAAAGTGCTAATTCATGTCGGCTTCACCTGATGATTACAGCACTTCACCACTGCTTAAAGATTAAAATAAAGAAATCCCACCAACATCTATGTTGCATCCCCCTGACAGTCTCCTTCCTCAGCCCTGACCAGCTAGATCAATCCCTATCCAGTCACCATGGTAGCATCTATTGTTACCCTCCTTCCTCCCTCCCATCCTTGACAAAGTTAAGCTTAATTCTATAGCTATGTATACCAATTCCCCCACCCTTATGACATCCTCCCATCCCACTGTCTTTCCCAAGTCCTTACCCAGAAATGTCTCAAAAATTAGTGATCAGAACAGAGATCCTCCCTTTGGCTGACTGTTGGTTATATTCCCAAACATACATTCTTGCCTGAAGAAAAGGAAAGGGAGTAGTGAACAAATAAAATTACAAAGAAAGTCTTAATGAAAGCAATAAAAGTATTTCTTCTTTCTTTCTTTCTTCTTCTTTCTTCTTCTTTCTTTCTTTCTTTCTTTCTTTCTGTCTTTCTTTCCTTCCTTCCTTTCTTTCTTCCTTGTCAGTGGCTCAGTAGGTAGAATGCTTGCCTCTGGGGCCAGAAGATCTGGGTTCTAGCCCCACACCAGGCACTTGGGGTAATACCCATAACTGACACTGCAATGCAGTACAAAGGTGGTGCTGTTCTTTGAATGAGATGTTAAACCAAGGTCCCTTCTGCCCATCTCTTTTCACCATCCGGGGGAAATAAAATATCCCATGGCACTTACCAATGAAGAATAAGAGCATTTGTATTAAAATGACAAATAAATCATATATAGATTAATCAAACATACAGAGACAATATTTATCTATTTATTGAATTATTGGATTAAGACCTTTGAGCTAGCAAGCTCATTTACAAAGGTTCCACATCAAAAAATGGTACAGACAAAATATAAATAGACAGTTAACAGTTAACAAATATAAGTAGTATACAATTACAAATGCTGGCAAAGACAATTGCAAATCATCAAGTATGTACAAACGACTAGTAGGAGATGCAGGATATATAAACTGAGACCCATGTTCAAGTTATTCCAATGGAGAGACTGGTGGGAGTAGTTTGTAGTACAGCCTAAAGCTGCTGAGACCAGAGGAGCATGGATAGGGTGGGACTCAACAGTGCGAATAGTTTCGAAGTTAAAGAGAAAGAAGATATTAAGAAGAGATTACAAGGGTGAAGGTTTGAGCAGTAGAGAAATCCACCTAAAAGTTTTGTAGTTGAGGGCTAATGGTGAGGATTGGATAGAGTTTTAGGGTGATAAAGGGTGGGGAGTGAGAGAAATATGTGAGGGGGCCCCTGAGAAGTATGTGAGGTGGGAGCCCAAGAGGGTTATAGTTGCATGTATAACAGGAGGGGATGGTCAGGGTGGGAAAGGGGGTAGAGGAGAAAAAGTTGGAGGGTCAGAATAACTAATTGAAGTGGGGGATGTCCAGGGATGGGGGAAAGAATTAAATAGAAGAGGGGATATAAGGGAAAGGTAGGGAAAAAGGGGGAACTCACATATGGGCGCTCATCAGATTGCAAATACTTTACGGATCGCAGTCACATACAATGGTAGCAGTTAGATACTTGTGCAATTTAGTTTTAAAGGGGTTAAGTTTTGGTTCTGAAACTAACTCAGTGTTGAGTGAGTTTAGCCAAAGGGTGGGTCTATACTCAAATTAATGCTGCCACAGTGAAGTGCGATGAAAGGGGATGTGGAAGACTGCTTTACTGGCACCTCTGGTATATCTTTGGTTGGAGGAATAATTGAAGAGTTTCTTCAAATCTACGGGTGACAGACCAAGAGAGATTTTTTGCTAGCAAACACACCTGAAATTGAATCCTGTTGTTCAGGTTTAGCCAACCAGTGCTAGAGTAAAGCTCACAAGTGTGAGTCAAGTGGTGTGCACCCAACACAAGTCTGCCGGCTTTGTTTAGGACAGTCTTTATTCTCTTAAGGGCAGTATCCATGCTTGCTCCATAGACAACCAGGCCATAATCTATAACTGTTAGGACAGAGCTGATAACAGCAAGCTTTATGGCACTCTTCATGAGGCAATGTCTGTCGGTATAGTTGGCCTATTCTTGAACTGGCTGCGTTAGCAATGTGGTTGATGTGAAGACCATATAAAAGAGAGGAGTCAAAGATAACTCCAAGGTACTTGAAGTTATTGAGCATGTCCAGTACCTCATGTCACAAACTCGCTCAGCCAGTCAGCCCTTCTACTCCCAAAGTGCCAACCTCTGAGCGTATGATTTGTGTACAGTGAACAGAACAAGGTAACCCTCTTGTCTGTTTTGTGGGTTCAAGTCACCTTAGTCTCAAGCTCTGGAGGGATTCAAACTGATAACCTCTTGTTAGAGTACCCAATTATCAGGCTCAGATAATTCTGTCTTTGGGGGGGCCAGATGTCTTTGCCTATGGGCAGCCAACCAGGTCTTTCAAATGAACGCTTAGAACTCTATGCAAGACTTTAGAGAACTCTATCTGTTTCCCAGTTTGGCATACAATAAGCTCACACACAGTGTTACTTAATAACTTTAAAAGTTCCACCTAAAATAAAAAGAAATGTCAAGGCAATCCAGACAGTTTCTGCTGTAAAAATATCTCTTTACTTTAAAATATCAAAACAGAATAATAAATGCAGAACAAAATATATCCCAACACATGCAGCCTTAAAACAAACAGGTAAAAGTTCAGTTCCTACCATACATGCATTCAGACTGGTTTAATCTAGTGCTTACTTTCTTTCAGTGCTTTGAGGGTCTCTCTTCTCTCAGTCAGAAATATTGTCTTGTGTGTCTTTGTCCAGATTCTCTCAGCAATTAAACACAGTGCTGAGCCAGCCTTCTCATGAGGTCACTAACTCTGCCTTGGTGTAACAACATCTATATTTTATCTCACAGGATGTCCAAATAAAATATTTAAAAAACATAACAGGTGACCTCACTGCCTTTCCTCCCTCAGGTTAACCAGACCAAACTGGTTTGTGCTGTGCTACATATATGTCTCAAAAGTTTCTTTGATCTAAGTCACTGTATTTAAGCAAAAGTGTATTTGCCTCTTTAATCCCGTCTGGACCTTGGAATCTACACCTCAAAGGTCTCTCTGATGTAATTCAAGGGTTCCCCGGAAAGTATATTGGACCTTCCAAATTCATCTGGGTCCTCCCTGGCCCAGACATCAACCTCTCTTCAATGTCCATTCTGGCTTCTCTCCAACACTCCTCCGTCTCAAGTTCTTCCTGACAACTATTGTAAATCAAAATCTCTGAGGCCAGGAGACCAGAGGGATGTGGGTTCAGTTCCCACATCTGGCACTTGGGTTAATATCCCAGTACTGACACTGTAGTGCAGCACGAGAGGGGTGCTGCACTTCTGAGGTGCCATCTTTTGGATGAGATGTTAAACCGAGGTCCCATCTGCCTGGATTGGTGGTAGTTCAGGTGGATGTTAAAGATCCCATGGCACTTATTGAAAAGAGTAAGGGAATTTCCCCGTTGTCCTGACCAAATTTTCCTCATTCACTAAAAATACCACCAACAGCTTAATCTGGTTCAAGGTCAGCTGGCATTCATCTGTATCCCAATCCCCCAGGTCATGGCTGAAAATAGACAGGATTTGTCTAGTGCACTCACCCGGTCAACAAAAAAAAAAAAACTAAAAACTAAAGGATTTTCCTGAGGGAATTATGAATGACTAATCTTATTTCCTGAGATGAAAGCAAATTGATAAGATAATTGCGCCCCAGATATCTGCAGTTTAGCTATGTCCTGACCTTTGAACTTATCCATGGGGGTCTTGTTGTGTCAGTTCCAGTAAGACAGTAGTTTCTCAAACTGACCTTCCCATCACATATTTTATAAATAATACAAAAATGGATACAGCAATCAGAGCTGGCTGTCTACGTCACACCTCATTCTTGTTATTATATATTTTGAGGGGACAGGATTTAAAACAGTTTTGATTAGAGAATATGAACACATGAAAAGAAATACACTTACATTACATATCTTATATCAGATAAATATACTTTCACAAAAAACTGTATATCTACAATAATATGCCCTACATCATATTATCGTTCTTTTTTTTTTATATAGGGTTGCTGACAGGGAGCTCTGGTCCCTCCATTGGAGGGATTAATTCTCCTACCCGGTAGTCAGGTCATCGTGGTCCCTGTTGGCTCACGATTTTTCTTGCTTGCTTCCCAGGCCCACAACCATGCAATGAGGGATTGGCTGTCTCTGCCTCAACAGAGGCAGTCTAACACCCTGGACATGGGTCCCTCCCCATTCTTGGCTGTGTGCCTGCACTGGCAGCCAGCCACTGCTATGTGCCAGTCTAGGTACATCACACAATCCCTCCTCCCCTGAGGAAGGAGTGCTGTCTATGGATGCACAATCCTTTCTCGCCTCAACAACCTGAGTCCATTCCTGAACTTGGGTCAGCAGAGTAGTGCAAGGTGTGGCATCCAGTGTCTCAACCCTCGCAAAGTTGTGAATGATAGCTTACAGAACACACTGCAAGCCTATTGGTCAACATGGTCTATCAATGGGCTTACAGTAGTACAGTAGCTGTCATTCACAGATGGCTCTGTCGGCAGGCAGCCTTGGCAGTTTGCAGGTGGGTTGAGCCACCTGCTGATGGTCAATACATGCTGGGATGGAGGGAGTGGGGTGGGAGTGCCTGAGTGGGTGGGGAGTCCATTGGACCACCAGGGAGATGTCAGGACTTCCTTCGGTGTTGCTATCAAGTCAGAGGAGGGAGGGAGCTTTTACTAGACTACCAGGGATTATGCTGCATTTCATTCCATGTTACCAGGGTTGCAGGCAGGAAGAGGGTGTGGCTGGACAACAAGGGATGTTACTGGGTTGCATCCTTCTGGGGATTCAAGCTGGAGGGGAACAATGGACCACCAGGGATACTGGGTGGTATGGAACTCATTATGTGATCAAGTCAAGGAAGTGTGGGGTTCCACTAGACTACCAGGGATGCCTGGTAAAAGCTCTGCCACTACGGGAATATGGGTGTGGGGACCACTGGACTGCCAGAGAGAGGAGCCCATGCTGCCATCTGCATGGCAGTCTGCGCTCAAGGAAGAACACCCACTTAAGTCTATTTGTTGTGGGCTTATCTTTTGGAGGCACATCTCCAGACTTGCTTCAGAGATGCACCTTCAAGATGGGTTGTGAATAGGGCTGTGCCTCATATGCATGGGCACAGCCCCTGCACAACCCCTCCAGCTGCACCGCATAACACTATGGTTGGTGTGTGGTGCATCGATACCCTTCCAGAATCATGACTGGGCACAAGTTGAGGATGTGTCGGCACATCTCAGATGTGGCATGCAGATCCCTTTTGTGAAACCTGCCCACTACATAGAAATGCCACAGGGTTAACCATATTTATCACACCATTTGCTTTACTCTTATATGTGGTATTTCTTTTTATCGGGCTAAGTCTGGAAACCCCAAACCCTTGAAAAATACACTGTAGAGTCTTGTCTCTATTTCCAGAGGTAGTGAAAAATATGACTTACCAAAATAAAACAAAGGAGCAATAGAATCTTAATTAAATATACCCTTATATGTTTTGTATAGTAGGTTCCTATTCTTTCATATAGCCAGTTTTGGCCTGCAGTCTGTAAACATTCTTGTCAATTATATAAAGCTGTCTTGGAGTGGTTAAAATAAATGCCTAATATTTTCACTGGATCACTGCATAGTTTATACCCTCAGCAATTATTCACTGGCAGAGGGCTCCAATGGTAACAGCTCTGCTCTTACTTGAAATTTAGATGTGAACTGGATATTTCTGAAAACCTACTTATAGTTTTAGTACCTCCTCCCTGATACAACAGCTTGCAATATAAAGTAATGCACAGATCATCTGCATATACAAGACCCTCACTTCCTCAATATCTTGTGTCATTCATATCCATAAATATTTGTAATTCTTTTAATCAATTTAATTAATGGAGCCAATGAAGTTATTTATGATAGTGGGCTTAATGGACATCCTTGGCACACACGCCTTTTAACTTCAATATGTAGGCCTAATCTTAAGTTTATATATGGAATCATAACCACTTTTCCATATAGTATCTTAATCCACTGCAAAAAGCAGACTGGTATACCATACATTTTTATGTTTCCTTGCATGTGCACAAGAAACATTTTGTTTCAGAGAACAGCATTTCAGAAGTGTGTCATGGACTAGCCCAATCACCATGCAAGCAGAGTATGATGGTGGCCACATTTTCATGGGCATAAACGTTGTGTACTTGAAAGGACTGAAGCACTCCAATGAGAGAGTGCTTCAGTACTTTCATTTACATAAAGCCAGTCGGCATGGGCTCCACCTCTGCATAACAACCATCAGCCCTAAAGTACCAGTCAGAGCCGAGTGGTATTCTAGGTAGTGATACATAAACAACAACAAAAAAACTCCTGCTCCCTCCCTCTGCATGCTGTGCCACCCCCACCCTCTGTCCCCATTCTGTTAGTAACAAAAAAAAACTCCCGCTCCCTCCCTCTGTGCACTGTACCACCCCCACCCTTCACTCCCATCCCAGTAGGAGAAAAAAAAACTCCCACTCCCTCCCTCCCTCTGTGAGCTATGCCAACAGCCACCCTAACCCTCTGTTCCCTCCAGTAGGAAAGAAACCCTCCTGCTCCCTCTCTCAGTGTGCTATGCCTCCCCCACCCTCCATTCACGTTCTATTAGGAAGAAAACAAAAACCCTCCCTCTTCCTCGCTCTGTGCGCTGTGCTACCCTCTGTCTCCTCCATACCAGGTGTGTGTGTATTGTCCCTTCATTGTGCTGTTTGATGGGTTCACACTCTTTCTCTAGGGCATCACAAAATCAAAGTATTCACTGTTAGTTAATATTATGAATAGGTAACTATGGTTAACTTGGACAAACACTTTCTCTTGATCCAGGCAAAACACAAATCCTGATCAAAACCCTTTTCTCCCCCTCTCAAATATTTCTCTCAGTATTAGCAAATTATCTCAAATTTTTCTCTCTGGGACTGCATAGCATTGCAATGGTGATATCACCATGGCAGCAATTTGGGATAATTTATTTACTAATATTTTTTTCTGATCAGTGTTTAATAGGTACAGGGGTCTCCAATTTTTCAGTAATGTTCTCTCTTCTTTTTTGTGCAAGAAAAAAGAATACTTGTGTACAGATTGTAGCAGTGTCCCTACAGTCAACATCTGATGATACAAAACTTGCAATGTTTGAGCTAGATTAGAACAAAATGCTTCATAACAGTTTGATGGTAGGCTAGCAGTCCACAGGGCAATGTTGTTGTTTAAGGCCTTAATTGCTAGATCTACTTTCCACAGTTGAATGGGCTGAGTCATCCGTTGTTTCATATTGTTCGGTATCTCAGCTATAGCTAGATCCTTAAATTTCTTAGTTTGTATCCTGGATGACTGCTCTGTGCTAAAGGTTTTTCCATGTAGGTTTGCACTATATTCATTATATCCTAAATATCACTTTTTGGTTGTTGTCCCTGTCTCTTGCTTAGCCCTGTCATTTTGTACTCTATCTTGACAAGCTTTGAAGCTGTCTAAAGATGCCCCTCCCCCAAGTCCCAAATTTCACTTCTTGTTCCAAAGATGCTGCTCTATCGTACTGATATCCTTTCATAAGTTGTTTAATGTGCTGCATTTGATTAGGCAGGTAAGTCCCATTCTCATACATTCTCAATAGTAGCTTAAGTAGTTGTGTGCTAAGTTTTTAATAATGCAGATACTTATCCATTCCTAACTTCTTAGCAATCCTCTGAAAGAAAGCTCTAAATTCTTGTTTAGAATCTTTCCACCATAGTGCCAAGTAATCCTATGTGCTTAATACTGACCATCTTGCTAGAACTGCATCACAACATATTATTGGTACTTTATACTTCACTAATATAGTAATTTTCAGTCTCCATGACTTCATATGTGTGTGTGTGGGGATTCCTGCCACACTGTTCCAATATACAGCCAAATGGTCTGATGTTTCTATTGAAATAGTGTTTGCATTTGTAATTTTACCTTGCTTAGCTAGAAATATGAAGTCTAGTCTGGTTGCCTGTTTTTCTTTGGTAGAGGTGGCAATAGGTGTGTTATGTGTTGACATACAGTATAGCCATTTTGTATGTCAGCTACTGTTAGAATGTCTTTTAGGTATGCTGCATCACAAACAATCTTTCTTGTTTTCCCTCCTCTATCATTTATGCCTAAACAATAATTAAAATCTCCCCCCAGTATCACTAGCCTACTTGTGTGCAAAAATGGTCTCACTTCTTGATATAATTGTACTCTGACTGCTTTGGATTGAGGTGCATAAATACCTTTGACTAGGGATGTAAGTTTGTCATGGCAGTCATACACGTCATTGATTCCATGACGTTTGATCTTTATTCAGGACTTCCATGACTTTCACTAGTGTCATCAGAATGTAGCAATGATGATAGTGACACAACATTTACTACTGTTTACTAATGATTTCATGAACAAACAATGAGTCATTAAAACCTCATCTATGACAAACTTATATCCCTACCTATGACCTGTAAGTTCTGTTTCTCAAAAGTGACATCCAGTAGTAATGCTCTTCCAGGTGTGACATCTACAAGGTTCTGAAGCTTGAATGTTGTCCCTCTAAGGAGAAGACCTACTCCATCACATTTATGAGGACTCTGCAACCCAAAAGAAGCATCTTGCAACCATACTTTTTTTATTGCTGTTAATGTTTATGTTGTTTTCAACCTGGTATACTGTAGAAATACAATGTTTCCACACAAGATATTTAAAGCAGACAAAGTACACCCTTTCTTTTTATATGCCTCTCTTTTTATATTAATGCTATTTACATTTAGTGTGACTGGTAATATAGCTTGTCCTATACACATTTACTGAACTGAGTAGGGAAGTCCCCATCTTTCTGGTCTGTGGCTTTCTGTGATCTGTCACTCTTTTTGCAGATTTTCTAAGAGTCTTTGACATCTTAGGTGAAATCATATTTTGAAGATGCTATTGAGGCTTCTGAATCCTCTTCTTCTTCCCCATCCTCCCTCCCCCTTTGCTTTTTTGATGCTAAAGCTGCATGTCTATTTTTTACCTTGACCATAGGTGGCTTAGTATGTTTCAGTTTTATCCTTCTTTGTCTTTTTTTTAACAGAGACAAGGGCTGTATCTGTCTTTTGAGGAGAGGGAGGGGTAGCATACTGCCCTTCACTTTTACACCATCTCCTTTTACTATGTCTCCTTCAATAGGGGCATCCTGATACACTTGCTCTATCACTTGAGGCTGTTCTTGAACATAGCTAGATTCTGCAGCTCTTTCTTGTTCATTCAGTAGCTGGTGTAGTAAGGGTGCATTTAAGGGTGTTGGGGCTAAAGGTTCTTCCTAAGCAAGTTGTCCCTGTTGTATGTTCTTTGATACTATTGGCACATCAGTCAACCTTGTACCCTGACTTCAGTTACTCCCTGTGCCTGTCCTTTTATGATTAACTCTTCTTGGTTCAGGCCATCATGTCTGTTGTACAAAGTCCATGAGCACTGCCTAAAGGAATGCCCCTGGTCTTTGCACAAATTGCGTTTGAAGGGGTCAGACAACTGTGACTTTGGTGTCCATATTCCAAACAACTATTGCACCTTTCTGCATCACATACTGAAGTTAAATGAATGTGTGCACCATATTTATGACATGTTCTGGGTTGTCCAGGGCAGAAACAGACACCCCGATCTCTTCCAGTGGAAAACACCCTGGCAAGTGGCAAATACCATCCTCCAGTTCAAACTTGTTCACTGTCTATAATGGGTGTTGGTATGTCAGTTTCCTCAGGTCATTGCCTTAACCGATAACATACTGTATATCTGACACATTCACCCTTAGTTTCTAAATATTACCATGATCATTTTTATAGCAGGATTGGAAGACGGATGGCCATAAATGGGGACCACAGTGAAACATTCTTTAGTGTGTCATGTTTATCCAAAACTGCTTTAGCACTTTACCAGTTTAAAGCTTACATCAAATGTGTTTTCCTGATATATGACTGACAGTGTATAACCAGAAGCAAAACAACCCCAAAAACCTAAGGATGCTTTTAATAATTTTCTAATTACATACACGCTGTTACAATGGAGGTCTAGACCTCCCTGATATCTGAGCCTGACAGCATTGCTCCTTTGTGCAGCCTCTCCTTGCACTGATATTAAATCAGACATGTTAAATGTCCTCCCACTTCTTGTGTCAGTGGCATTTCTGCAGTCTCTCATTGAAAGTTTTGCACTTTTAGAAGTTCCTTCCCCTGGGTCCGATGCAGTTCCTGAACTGTCTTCAGTTTCTATATCGGTTGTGTTCTTTATTTTTGAGGCTCTCTGGCTATAGTTGTTTACACTGTTTCATTTGTGTCAGTCCCATCATTCATATTTATTGTTGCATATCAGTTTTTCCACTTTGTAACTGTTTAGTAACAAACACTTTCTCTATTTCATTATGCTGCATCCTATTATGAATTTTGTCTCCTTTATTAATTTTAATGCAAGTGTATTTATTTCTTACATCTTGATTTTCACAACTGTAACAGCCTGGGTCCTGTGGCACCCAAGGTACCTCATTATCATCATTCCTCTCACTGGCCGCTAGCAAGGATATTTCTACTTACTGTTTTTGTAAATGCTTTCTAGTTGGGGCAGCCGAGGCAAGGGGGCCATGTATTAGGCTGAGACTATGTCTCATTTGAACCATTCCGGATGTGGTTTACCCCCAAATCTCTGCTCCGTTTTTGCTGTCCTCTGTTCTGTTTCTGACATGACTTGTCAGTGCTTGTTTGTTGATCCTGCAGAGTGGGCTATCTGGCTGATGTAGTAGCAGCAAGTACATTTTCTGAAGGCCGCTCACTTTGGTCTGTTTTTTTCTGATGGGATTTGTGTTTTGGGAGCCTTTTATCAAACTGAATGTCAGTATTAACAGTATTTGCTTTATCTGTACATTGTTCAGTTATTTCCATAGCAGCTTCAGGTTTCCTGACCTCTGATGTTCCTTTCCTTTGATGATACCAGGTCATCACTAGACTTCTGCAACAGCTGAGCCAGCTTGACAGCACTGTCAGCAACATCAGTGCAGTTCCACTTACACTTGCTGGCAGTAAATTCTGTGTTAGTCTCTTTTTGCTTCAATAGTTTTCCTCCTCCTCTGCCATTAAAAACAGAAGATGCTGCTTTCCTCCTTCAGTGCTTTCTTTTAACTTTCCTTCCTTTTATTTTTTGTTTTCTCTAAGATACTCTTATATCCTCCTTTTCAGCATTTTGTTGTTGCAAACCCTTTTCAATTCTCTAAGTAATATTTGAAAATTCGATTTCTGCCTCCAAGGCAGTCTCTGTAGGACAAGAAGCAGGGAAGGAGGCTAGATCCCCTGCTTCCAACACATCTATCCTCTCACCATCATCAAGGTCAGTCAGAGGTTCCACTTACAGGAGAGTAGAGGTTTTTATTGAAACATAGAAGATTGCGTACGAGCAATCATACACAACAAGGATATTTTCAATCAAGGAGGTTTCTGTGGTAACTGGGAGACCTCGAGTATAGCTTTGAGAGGTCTGCCATGGAAAACCTTTGATATTGAAAATATCCTTGCCTGTATATGGTTGCTCATGCACAATATTTTATAGTGTATGGGCAACCATAGATGCATCCCGCTCTCTCCTTTAGACCCTGGTATAAAAAAATAATTCCTTACTTGGCCGCAGATGTGGTGGCTCGTTCCAGTGCTGATTGTTTGCTCACTGCAGCAGTTGCTAAACTGTACATGCATGAAAATGTTCAATGTTGTTATGCTGCACTCGTGATATACTCAGTGCAGCATAACAACATCATGATGTAGTCAAGACAGCATAACAACGCTGCTCCAGGAATGGATTTCCATGTGGAATAGTGTTCTGCCATACACTATAATAGTAATCACAATCCAATACTTGCAAACAGAACCATATTTACACAACATATACTGTACTGTGTGCTACAGATAGCACATAACATTTTAACACCATACACCAAATTAGTTACACCTTCTAGTAATTGCCCATAAACCTGTGGCTCCTTTTATCTTATCTGGCTGAGTAACCCTTTTCCACAGTTTATTAAACAACTGCCATTTGTAAACATTATATTCATTATCTCTAATATCCTTTATTTCATTTCTAATTATATGAGAGAGTGTAGCAAGAGTTACAGGATGTCTTTTTGCTGGCGCACAAGTTGGCATCTTGCTTCCAAATACACCATTTTAGTCATGGAAGAACTACCAATATTGTACTCTCAGACAAGTTCTTCCAGTAATCTTCAAGATCTCCTAAGATCAGTTGTTTATATGAAATGCAATGGAATTTGTTCACCTTCCAAGTAGTAGCTAATAAAGGCCACGGAAGGGGGCAATGTAAGTACATGTAAAAAACATACGTGTTTCCTGTTTTGTTTCTTGTTTACATGCAGGTCTGAGATACCTTCTCTGCTCAAAACTTTTATGCTTAGCATTGTCTTTTATGTTCAATCTCGCATGCGTATGTAACCATACCATGCCCCACATTTTTGTGGACTCTGTTGTTCTAACAATTGTTTCATTATAATGACTTCTGTTGTTCCATAATCTGAACCAAAAAATTGATCACTAAAAAATAATATATCACCATTTTTTTTGTATAACACCTTCACACAAAATTTGTAATATTATCTACAGTTAGTTTCCACTTTGTTATTGTCCTAAAGCAATTTTGTATGTGTGTTCTCTTAGGAAATGTTTTACACCAACTGTAATGTACCCCAAACTTGTTTAAATTTTCCATTTATTTATTTTATTTATTTTTATTTATTTAGTTTTTGTTAACCGGGTAAGTGCACTAGCCAGCAAGTGACTGTTTTCAGGCACACCGGGAGGTAAAATTACAGAACATAACGATACAGTAAGGATAACGAAATACATGATGCACAGAAATACAGGAAGATACATATGGCAGGATACAATGCATGACAAAGGAAAATACAAGGCAAAATACATTTCAAGGACATTTTCCATTGAGCATACATAAAGTGCATTGAAGGACCTAGGAAAGGGAGAGGATAGGTGTAGGGTAAGCCAGAAACAAGATGGAAAATGACAAAAGGGGGAAGGTGAGGAGGTGAGGAAAGGATAGAGGGAAGGATAGAGGGGCAAGGGGCCAAACGGGGGGGCTAAAGAAATGGCTAAGAATATAAGGACAGAGAGGCGGTGGCAGGAATAGGGAGGTAGGAGGGAGTAGAGGAGGGATGGCCGGGAGAGGGGAGGGAGGGGAGTGAGGGTTAAAAGAAAGCCGGCAAATACGGCAGCAGCGATACAAGGTTCCAACCTGCGTCTGTCGGTGGAGCCGAAGACGGGGCAAGTGGAGAAAGGGTGACAGGGGTTACAGCAAAAGACGGCAACAGCGGCAAAGGTAGCAGAATGCGGCTGGGCTGGTGGAACCGATAGAGCGGCAGGGCGCAAGGGTGATAATGCCAGTAAGAGGAGGAGAGAAGCGAAGAGTTACGGCAGTAGCGAAAAGGTAACAACGCCAAGCCGAGCCAGTGGAACCGAGAGACGGCAGGGCAGGGAAGAAGAGGTCGGTAGGAGGAGGTAAGTTTACGCAAGTGGAGGTAATAGGGAACAATGCTCAGCTGGGAGGGTGGGATGAGCTAACGGGCAGGGGTGACTCAGGAGGAGGTAAAGGCGAGGCAAGCAAGCAGAGAAAGGAAGGGGGAGGCAGAGGGGAGGGAAAAGGAGAGTGCAGGAGATGTGGTCGGGGGGGAAGAGAGGAGCAGGGGAGTTGAGTGAAGGAAGGCTGAGAAGTGAGGGGAGAAGAGAACAGGGATCAAGGGGAAGCCAAGTGGTGGCAGGAAGTAAACAACAACTTGTAAATGGCAAAAGCTAATATTTGGCATACAGTCAAACAGATTCAAGCAGCAATTATAGTAAAACACCACATAAAACAACCATTGGGAAAGGCACTAGTGCTAGCAATAAGGAAGTGGGGAAAACAGGTTAAGAGCAAGGGGATCAGGTAGGATCAAAGCAAACACATTTGTCCAAAGCAGTAAGAAAAGTCCTGAGTTTGCTCTTAAAAGTTGCATGAGTAGGGACATCCCTTAGTTCCTGAGGCAGCAGGTTCCACAGGTGAGAAGCAGCATAATGGAAGGAGCCCATGCCCTTTTTTGTCCGACAGAGGGGGATGGATAATAAGGTCTGATCTGCAGATCTAAGGTTCCGTGTGGGAATAGCTGGTCTAAGGAGTTCTGATAGGATAGCAGGTTTGGATGTCCTTATGATGGTATCTGATAGATTGTACAGGTAGTATTGTCTGGTAGAGGAGGGAGAGACCAGCCATGGTCTTGATATAGTTGGCAGTGATGCTGCAGTCAAGGTGCTTTGTTGCATACCTGCATACATTATTGAAAGTAGTGTCCCACAGATGCAGTGCAGATTTATTGGCCAAAGACAGAATGGGACAACCATATGTAAGGGTTGGCAACAGTATACCTCTAGCTACTGCCAGTTTAGCAGCAGGGGTAAGGAGGTAGTTGGTTCTGTAAGCAGCCCCTAACTTGCAATTGACTGACTTGCAAGTATCCTGGATGTGTGTTTTTAGGTCCAAGGTTTGGTCGAGGTGGATGCCCAGGTAACGGAAAGAAGTGACAGGTTCTAGTGGGTTCCCATCAATGTCAGGAACAGAGATAGTCAAAGGACATGATCTGAGCTTGTGAGTGGAGCCAAATAGCATGACTTTCCATGATCCCATACTTGTATATACCCCTCAAACATTTCTTTGAATAACACATACATTTTTTAAAGGTGTTTTAAAGGTGAAACTAGAGAATATGCAATAAAAGAACAGAGTTGGGTTCACCATCCCTGCTCCTCCCTCCTTAGTATTCCTGTATTTATGATTCCTTTCGTGGTGAGATAAGGCCATATTTTACTATTTTGGGTCAAGTTTTATGTAATTTTATATACATAGTGCATCAGATGGCTATGGTAGCCCAATGTAAGTGCAAGTAATCTTAGCAACAGACCATGGTCCCTGTAAACTGATATGATTTTCTTGTTACTACAGAAAAAAACAGTTTTCTGCTAGCAGAAGCTAGAGTTAATTAAATTATCTAAAAGGAGACAAAAGAATGATTAAATCTAGCTGGCAGGCAAGGTAGGCCCATTTGTTTGTGAAAGGACAGGACCTCTCATGAAGAGTTGGGATGTCTGCGCATCCTTTGTGTTGAGAGATCTGCAGTGGCTTAAGTTCATTGCAAATGAATAGCCTACCATTTATGTAAATAGCTGTATTTAGTGTTGAGTAATGATGGCCATCTCCCAGCAGGAAGACTGGACTATCCCCCAGAATATCTGATCTGAACTGGCTTACCGCATGTGTTGTTGTTGGTTTTTTTTTATGTTCAGAAACTGCATATCTGAGTTATTGTAATAAAATATTGAACTCTGATTGGTTGGGTAACCATAGAAACTGAATATTAGCCAGTCGTCAGCCAGCCACTATTGACTGGACCTACCCCATCAACCCCTTTTAAAACCAGGATACAGAGGAATATCTGAGCCTTTTTGTTGCCTTTTGTTGCCATCTTGCTTGAAGCTGTTGGAACCCTGCCTGTCCTGATGCAGAGACAATTTTCTCCTGGATCACTGAGAGTCAAGACTTCATCTACCACACTTTTTCAGGACTAGTCTGCACTTCAAAATCCTAGCTAAGGACTCATGGTAGGTTGTTAACCTCAGAGTTTAAAGTGCAGGATTTTTTTATATATACTTTCCTTTCATTTTTCAATATCCTGTAACTAAGGTCTAAATTATTATTTTTTTGTTATCTAGTGTTTTATTTTTAATTAATTTAATTAGTAAATTGATTTATTTATTTATTGAAATAGTTCACCAGGAAGGGCACACTGAACAACAAGTTGCTCATCTCATGGTGCATCCTGGGGGGAGGAGGACAGTGGGAGTAAACATACAGTGAACAGTAGCACAATATAACCATACGTAATAATGCAGTAATACAACTTATACAATGAAGATATGTACAGCGAGCATGGAGCTGAAGAACATAGAAGAGTCAGCTTAATGTATATTAAAGTGCAACAAAGGAAAGATAATCCTGAAAATAATTCTTGACAACAATTTAAAAATCCTTTGGCTTAATAAAAAATAATTCTGCCTATGTCATTTGTGTGTATGGCTGCCTGGGTAAAAGTTGTTCAAACGATACTGTGACTGTTTTAAGGCTAAATGCTACCACTGTAAAGTACCCTTAGGGACTTCATGATGAAAGGAGGGGAGGAAATATGAAGGGTCTCAGGAGGAACCTGTGGTGGGATTTGAAAAGAATGCTTCATTTCTGAGGAAAGACACATAATTGGGTGTATAGGCCCCCCAAAGCCTATACATGCCTGTAGCTTTCTGGTTTGTGGTGCAGTGGCTGAAAGGGTTTTACCCCCAAGAACACAGACTTGAGACTGCATTTGTATCCCATCGGACAGAGAAAGGGTACCTCTGACTCCATTCTCCCCCCATCACAAGAGGGATTTGCTGTGATGCAGAGAAAGAGAGGGAAATTCTGCCCCATGGGAGTTGGCTTGTGACAGATTTGGTAAGCAGTGGTGCAATTGGTGAACTGTTTGAACAACTACACATAAAGAGGGCAGAAAATTGGAAAAGGGGCAAATTGGTTACAAGATATAGTTCCCCACCCTGTTTTATAATTTTTTTGTTTGCTGAAAGACAGACTAGTGGTAGTGTAGAGAAGAAAGATAACTTCCAAGTACAACAACTGCACTGTAGAACAGCTGAAGCAGCTGTGCCAGGAAAGAGGGGTCCATTATGAGGGCAAAGCAAAGAATCACATGGAGGCTCTTGTGGCATCCGATGAGCAAGCGACTGCCCAAGACCTCGGGTTACAGTTATTGACAGAAAGGAGCCAGACCTTGGGCATGGGGTGCCAAGAGATTTTGCAGTGTCCAGTCCCAGGGAGGAGGACAGCGAGACCAGAGGGAACCCAGAGCCATAGTGCCAGTGGAAGGCCACCACAGAGCTGGAGTTGGAAGGGATCAATCTGCAGCTGGAGTTGAGGAAACTGGAGTTTGCAGAAAAGTGGCCACAGATGTAACGGCTCGTTCAGTGCTGATAGTTTGCTCACTGCGGCAGCTGCTAAACTGTGCATGCGTGAAGATGTTCAATGTTGTTATGCTGCACTAGTGATGTACTCAGTGCAGCATAACATCATCATGATGTAGTCAAGACAGCATAACACCGCTGCTACAGGAATGGATTTCCATGTGGAACAGCATTCTACCATACACTATAATAGCAATCACAATGCAATACGTCAAACAGAACCATATTTACACAACATATACTGTACTGTGTTCTACAGATAGCACATAACATTTTAACACCATACACCAAATTAGTTCCACCTTCTAGTAATTGCCCATAAAGCTGTGGCTCCTTTTATCTTACCTAGCTGAGTAAATCTTTTCCACAGTTTATTAAACAACTCTCATTTGTAAAGCATTATATTCATTATCTCTAATATCCTTTATTTCATTTCTAATTATATGAAAGAGTGCAGCAAGAGTTATATTATGTCTTTTTTGCTGGAGCACAAGTTGGCATCCTGCTTCCAAATACACCATTTTAGACATGCAAAAACTACCAATATTGTACTCTCAGTCAAGTTCTTCCAGTAATCTCCAAGATCTTCTAAGATCAGTTGTTAATATGAAATGCAATGGAATTTGTTCACCTTCCATGCAGTAGCTAATAAAGGCCACGGTTGGGGGGGGCAATATAAGTACATGTAAAAAACATACATGTTTCCTTGTTTGTGTTTCTTATTTACATGCAAATCTGAGATACCTTCTCTGCTCAAGACTTTTATGCTTAGCATTGTCTTTTATGTTCAATCTCCCATGAGTATATAACCATACCGTGCCCCACATTTTTGTGGACTCTGTTGGTCTAACAATTGTTTCATTATAATGACTTCTGTTGTTCCATAATCTGAACCAAAAAACTGAGCATTAAAAAATAAGCTATCATCATTTTTTTATACAACACCTTCACACAATATTTTTAATATTATCTGCATTTAGTTTCCACATTGTTACTGCCCTAAATCAATTTTGTATGTGCGTTCTCTTTGCAAATGTTTTACACCAAGTGTAATGTACCCCAAACTTGTTTAACTTTTCCATGTTCCCATATTTGTATTTACCCCTCAAACGTTTCTTTGAATAACACATACACTTTTTAAAGGTGACATAAACAAAGGTCTAATATTAAAACTAGGGAATATGCAATAAAATAACAGAGTTGGGTTCACCATCCCTGCTCCTCCCTCCTTAATATTTCTGTATTTATGATTCCTTTTGTGATGAGATAAGGCCATATTTTATTATTTTGGAGTCAAGTTTTATGTCATTTTTATATACATAGTGCATCAGATGGCCATGGTAGCCCAATGTAGTAAGGAATCTTGGCACAGACCATGGTCCTTGTAAACTGATATGATTTTCTTGTTACTACAGAAAATAAAAACTGTTTTCTACTAGCAGAAGCTAGGGTCAATTAAATTATCTAAAAGGAGACAAAAGAATGATTAAACCTAGCTGTGAGGCAAGGTAGGCCTGTTTGTTTGTGAAAGGACAGGACCTCATGAAGAGCTGGGATGTCTGGGTATCCTTTGTGTTGAGAGGTCTGCTGCGGCTTAAGTTCATTACAAATGGATAGCCTACCATTTATGTAAATAGCTGTTTTAGTGTTGAGTAATGATGACCATCTCAGCAGGAAGGCTGGACTATCCCCAGAAAATCTGATCTGAACTGGTTTACACATGTTTTTTTTCTTACATTTAGAAACTGCATATCTGAGTTATTGTAATAAAATATTGAACTCTGATTGGTTGGGTAATCATAGAAACTGAAATATTAGCCAGTTAACAGCCAGCCACTATTGACTGGACCTACCCCTCCAACCCCTTTAAAAACCAGGATACATAGGAACATCTGAGCCTTTTTGCTGCATTTTGTTGCCATCTTGCTTGAAGCTGTTGGAACCCTGCCTGTCCTGATGCAGAGACAATTTTCTCCTGGATCACTGAGAGTCAAGACTTCATCTACCATACTTTGTCAGGATAGTTCTGCACTTCAAAATCCCAGATAAGGACTCTCAGTAGACTGTTAACCTCAGAGTTTAAAGTGTAGGATTTTTTTATGTATACTTTCCTTTCATTTTTCAATATCCTGTAACTAAGGTCTAAATATTTTTTTTTGTTATTTAGTGTTTTTTTTTTTATTAATTTAATTAGTAAATTGATTTATTTATTTATTGAAATAGTTCACCAGGAAGGGCACACTGAACAACAAGTTGCTCATCTCACGGTGCATCCTGGAGGGAAGGGGACAGGGGGAGTAAACATACAGTGAACAGTAACACAATATAACCATGCATAATAAAGCAGTAATATGACTTATGCAATGAAGATATGTACAGCGAGCATGGAGCTGAAGAACATAGAAGAGTCAACTGAATGTACATAGGATAGTCAACTTACTGTACATTAAAGTGCAACAAGGAAATGATTATCCTGAAAATAAATCTTGACAACAATTTAAAAATCCTTTGGCTTATTAAAAAATATTTCTACCTATGTCATTTGTGTGTGTGGCTGCCTGGGTAAAAGTTGTTCAAATGATACTGTGAGTGTTTTAAGGCTAAATGCTACCACAGTAAAGAACCCTTAGAGACTTCATGATGAAAGGAGGGGAGGAAATATGAAGGGTCTCAGGAGGAACCTGTGGTGGGATTTGAAAAGAATGCTGCATTTCTGGGGAAAGACACATAATTGGGTGTATAGGCCTCAAAGCCTATACATGCCTGTAGCTTTCTGGTTTGTGGTGCAGTGGCTGAAAGGTTCTACCCCCAGGAACACAGATTCAAGACTGTATTTGGATACCCTCAAACAGAGAAAGGGTACCTCTGACTCCATTCTCCCCCATCACAAGAGGGATTTGCTGTGATGCAGAGAAAGAGAGGGAAATCCTACCCCATGAGAGTGAGCTTGTGACAGATCTGTGAGCAGCGGTGCAATTGGTGAACTGTTTGAACAATCACACATAAAGAGGGCAGAAAATTGGAAAAGGGGCAAACTGGTTACAAGATATAGTTCCCCATCCTGTTATATCATTTTTTTTTTGCTGAAAGACAGACTAGTGGTAGTGAAGAGAAGAAAGATAACTTCCAAGTACAACAACTACACTGTAGAACAGCTGAAGCAGCTGTGCCAGGAAAGAGGGGTCCATTATGAGGGGCAAAGCAAAAAGATCCTCATGGAGGTTCTTGTGGCAGCCAATGAGCAAGTGACTGCCCAAGACCTCAAGTTACAGCTATTGACTGAAAGGGGCCAGACCTTAGGCATGGGGTGCCAAGAGATTTTGCAGTGTCCAGTCCCAGGGAGGAGGACAGTGAGACCAGAGGAACCCAGAGCCACAGCACCAGGGAAGGCCACCACAGAACTGGAGCTGGAAGGGTTCAGTCTGCAGCTTGAGTTGAGGAAACTGGAGTTTGCAGAAAAGTGGTAAGAAAGGGAACTGAAGCTGGAATTCGAGAAGAGAAAGTTTGAAGCACAGTTTCAGAGAGAGCTAGAGGCCTAGTAGAAATGGCACCAGCAAGAAAGAGAGCAGAGGAGGTTTGAACTGGAGATGCAGGAATGAGAAAAAGAACACCACAGGAAATTTGAACTGGAGAAGTTGACACTCCAACGACCTACGCCAGAGCAGGTCAATAGCAGGGATAGTCTTAAAACTCCAGTGCCAGGGTATAAATTAAGTTCTAAATTAATAGTGGAATTTAAAGAGGCGGAAGATATGGATGCATTTTTTAAATTCATTTGAAAAGGTCTATATCTGGACAAAAATACCCAGGGAGTCCTGGAGCTTTCAGCCATCCCTGCTGCTTACTGGTAAAGGGTGTGAGGCACTAGGCCAACTGGATAATGATGATAGCCAAAACTATGTGAAGCTGAAAGCTGCTTTACTTAAAAAGTATGAACTGACTCCTGAGGCTACAGGGTTAAATTCTGTAAACTCCGGCAAAGTCCTGACATGAGCTTTGAAGAACTAGCCACAAAGCAACAGCAGTTTTAAAACATTGGTGGGAGGGGTGGAAGCAAGCTCTGTGGGGAAAAATTGAGGAGGTCATACTTTTATAACAGTTCTTTGGGCTTGTCCAGTGGAGCTGAAGACCTGGCTGGAGGACTGGGATCCCAAAACAGCACAGCAAACTGCTGAACTCTTGGATCACTATGCCAGGAGCAGGCCTGCTCTGAAAGGAAGTGGGGGAGCAGGTGCTGCAGGGCAGAAAGGAAAAACTGCACCTTCAGGGCTGCTAAAATCCTCAATGTCTCTGCAAAATGGGGGAAGCCCCAAGTTACCAAGAAGGGAGGTCTTGGAAAAAAAGAATGAGGAATGTTGGTTTTGTAAGCAGCCAGGGCATCTGGCTAGACATTGTCCTAAAAAGGTACAGAGTGGACAAAGTGTCCCTCACAAGGAGGAGAGTGCACTATGTGTCCCTGACAGTATGCCTTTGAACATGAGGGAGCACATACACCCTGTTACTGTAAATGAGGTGCAGACCCATGGGTTAAGGGACACATGGGCATCTCTTACCCTGGTAAAAGGGGATTTGGTTCAGTCTGAACAGCTTATGCCTAATCAATTTATCACTGTAAGGGAATTCAGAGGCGAGGAAAAAAACCTGCCACTAGCTAGTATTCTTTTGGATTGGGGTGATACAGGAGAGAGGGTACAAAAAGTGGCAGTGGCAGTGGCAGACAATCTTGCTCTGGATATGATTATAGGGAATAATATACAGTAGGGGATGGTATGTGCAGTTACCCACAATCAGACAGCTAAGGCCCCTTGTATTTCTCTAAACCCTGCAGAAGTCCCTGTGGAAGAGAATAGGTGGTTGGTCCCCAGCCTGTGTCTCCTGAAATGGAGAATAGTGAATGGGAGGTAGGACTTCCCATATAGCCATGCACCAAACAGCTACTGAAGGTTATTCTGAGGAGGATGGGTAACAAATGGTCAGAAGGTTAGGGATGGCAGGACTCTGAATGCCCTGACTCTAGTGCTATGGACCCCAGTTTAGGAACTGAGGGGGACATGTCCCATCCTTTGGGAAAATGTGAAGATTTTGCAACTGCTCAGAGGACTGACCTTAGTTTGGAGAGGTTGAAGGCTTGTGCAGAATCTGATGGGACACAGGGATGTAACATGAAACATAGGGCATTTTGGGACAATGGACTGCTGTATACACAGGATGTGAGGACTGAGGGAGGGGTGATGGGCAGGCAACTTGTCATTCCCCAGGAGTATAGTGAGCAGTTGCTCAAGGTCGCCCACAATATCCCCATGTCTGGACATCTGGGAATCATGTGCACTATGTAACGATTGGCCCAAAATTTGTATTGGCCCAACTTCACTCAGCAGGTGAAGGAATATTACAGTTCTTGTCACCGGTGCCTACAGACAGGGAAGACAGGTACTAAAACAAAAGTAGCCCTACTTCCCTTGCCTATTGTAGAGGATCCATTCCAGATGGTAGGAATGGACATTGTGGGACCCTTGAATACCACAAGCTTCTCCATAAAAATGTACATCCTGATGGTGGTCGATTATGCCACTTGATACCCAGAGGGGGTACCCTGTCCTCCATTAAGGCACCCAATGTGGAAGACACCTTGCTAGGGATTTTCTCCCATGTTGGATTTCCATAGGAGGTTATTCAATGGTACCCTAAAATCAATGCTCTAAGCATTTGCTGAACAGCATAGGAGGTACTTGGAGAAATGCTTTTCCCACCTGTTGTTCAGATACAGGAAGGTGCCCCAAGATCCTTCCAGCCATCAGTGTGACCATCGGAATGTGCCCATCAGGGCATCATAAGGAGAAATTCTCCATCCCCTCCCTGAGGTCTGCTCCTCCAGAGTTAGAATAATTAGAATGGGGGTGTGTGGGGGGCAGAGCCCCCCCCACAAAGGGACAGGATGATGACATCAGAACTTGACACTCTGATGACTGGTCACGTCCTGACTGGCATGTTTCGTTGGTGGAACTGGCCCAAGAGTTGGCAGTGTTTTCCCCCTTCAAACTCTTATATGGATGTAGGGTGTGTGGGCCCCTAGACTTGATCCTGTAAGACTGCGAAGGCAAGCATGCCACCCAGGGAACTCCCATAGTGGAGTATGTCCTTAGGCTGAGGGAGAAGCTGAAGGAGTTTATGGGGATGGCCCAAAGCAACCTGTCAGCTGCCCAGCAGAAGCAAAAGTCTGTATGATCACAGAGCCAGAGATTTCACAGCACAGGTCAGGAAGTAATGTTCCTCATTCCAGTCCAGATGGACAAGCTACAGGCTGAGTGGGAGGACCGTACAAGGGAGTCCAACAGATAAATGACATGAATTACATTGTAGAACAGCCTGACAGGAGACACACCTATCAAATATACCATGTTAATATCATGAAGCCATACGTAAATAAGGTTGACATGGTGTTTGCTGTTGTAGCCCTGGGGAGGGGATGGACGAAAGACCCCTTCCTGGACTTGCTAGAGGAAGGCAAGTGGGCGTCATCGGTGGGAACAATCAAACTGTCACCACAGTTGACCTCATAACAGAGCCAGGAAGTGAGGGAGGTCTTAGAGGACTTTGCCTGTTTATTTACGGCCAGGCCCAGATGGACCCCCTCAGCAACCCATGATGTGGACACGGGCACTAGCACCCATACAATGAACAGCCTACTGGGTATCTGAGGCCATCCTAAAGGACATTAGGAGGGAGGTGGAGGAAATGATGGAGTAAGGGGTAATCCAGAAATCCCACAGTCCCTGGGCCTTGCCCATAGTCCTCATCCCCAAACTGGATGGACCTACCCGCTTTTGCATGGACTATCATGGACTCAACACAATCATGAAGTCTGATGCCCACTCTATGCCCCAGACAGACAAGCTGTTGGACAAATTGGGAGGGGTGATATACCTAACAACCATAGACCTGACAAAGGGTTACTGGCAGATGGAGTTGACTGCCAGAGCTAGGGAACGGTCAGCCTTCATCACTCTGATAGGCCTCTTTGAATTTGAGATGATGCCTTTTGGAATGAAGAACTCCCCTGCCACATTCCAAAGATTGGTCAATGATGTGTTACAGGGTACTGAAAAGTATGCAGTGACTTATCTGGACTTTAGAAAAAAGTCTGGTATCAGGCAACAGAGACTGGGAAAAAATAAATCCCCATCTCTGCTGCTTGATTTCATTCCAAAAATACTTGTGCCAAAGAATCTTCCATTTCACACTGTTGCCATGTTTTCTCTCCCACTAAGCGAGAACCCCTCCAAAAACAATTGGTAATGCATATACTAAGCACAGTGGACAACTGCCACTCAATCTTTGTAAGTGTACTGCCACAGATTTTTTTTCATTAAACTCCCATTTGGGGAAAAAAAAACTTTCTCAAGCTTTAAATAGTAGTGGTAGTAGGTTACGTGGACACCGTTACTCTAAGGCACACTGTTCATCTTGACTGCAGCCCTGCTTCACCGCAAACAAAAAAGGAATAATTTATATTTAAAAAAGGTACCTCACTACTAAATTCTACAGAAAACTGCCTCTCCCACACTCTTGTCCTACACATTACTCTCCTGACCAGTGAGGCGGCCACTTGCTGTTATCAACAGCAGATGTTGCAGTCCTTGTCACCACTATAATGAGAGGCCAACTGCAATCACTCCCAGGGCCACAATTTCGGCAAGCTCCCATCTAGCAAATGGCTACAATCCTGATTTTGTCACAGCCTATACATTTAGTTTACAATTTTCTCAATGAGTTTGTGTGTGTGGGGGCATAACAACCTGCTCCATCTTTGCAGCTACAGAGGGTCCAATAGGACAAAGGTCCCTTAGTAAAAAAAATAAATAACAACATTCTAATGCAGGCAGAGGAACTATTTTACTACACAAATGACTGAAAGCATAAACACAATTTTTTAAACATATATACCACAGTTGCCAATTTTCTAAGCGCAATGATACTCTCCAGGGTGAGCAGTATGGGCAATACTGGACCTTCCAGGGCTATAATGCCCTCCACCTGTGGTGTCAGGCCTTATTATGCCCCTGGGCAGTCCAGTATAGCCCAATACCACCCACCCTGTTTTGTATCATTGCTTACATATTGCCATCTTCAATACCAGCTGGAAGGAACACCTGCCCCATCTGTGGGAAGTGTTAGGCAGGATAGAGAAGGCAAGACTTACTGTAAAGGCAGAAAAGTGCCAGGTGGTCATTGCTGAGGTATCATACTTGGGACATGTTGTGAGAAGGGGGCAGCTATGTGCAAACCAGGCAAGACAGAGGACATTGAGGCATGGACCAGGCCAGAGATCCAGAAACAGGTTAGAAGCTTCCTGTGGACTGCAGGGTACTACAAAACTTTGGACCAAGTTACAGAACCCTTGCTGCTCCCTGTCTAGCTTATTAAAAAAAATGTAACACCAGGAAATAAAATGGGACCCAGCATATAACAGGGTCTTCACCCAGCTAAAAGCTGCACTGTGTAGTGCCCCTGTGGTAGCCAGCCTGGACTACACTAAACCATTTGTTGTTCAAACAGACATCTCAGATGTGAGGATTGGAGCCATCCTCAGCCAGCCATCCCAACAGGATAAGGATCACCAAACTGTGTACCTAAGTAGGAAGCTACTTCCCAGAGAGCAGGCATACTCCACTGTGGAGAAAGAATGCCTTGCTCTGGTGTGGTCACTTAAGAAGCTAGAGCCCTACCTCTATGGGAGGCCCTTCAAGGTACAGACAGACCACAACCCTCTCGTGTGGCTAAACCAGATGGGAAAAACAAATGGAAGACTTCTTAGGTAGAGCATTGAGCTATGAGCCTACAACATGGACATTAGACATAGGTCAGGGTCTGCGAATGCCAATGCAGATGGCCTATCCTGCCAGTCAGAGTAGGGCAGAACTAGTGGAAACCCTTACTAGGAAGGGGCATGTTTCCCCCAGGTTCTGTTAAGAAGGGAGGAGTGTGGTGAGAAAAGGCCATATTTTATTATTTTGGGTCATATTTTATATACTTTTTATGCATTAGATTGACAGGTTGGCCTAATGTAAGTGCAAGGAATCATTGGTACAGACTATGAGCCCTCTAAACTGATGTGATTTTCTTGTTACTACAGAAAAAAAAAACGTTTTCAGCTAGTAGAAGGTAGAGTTTATTAAATTATCTAAAAGGAGACAAAAGAATGATTAAACCTAGCTGGGAGGCAAGGTAGGCCCATTTGTTTGTGAAAGCACAGAACCTCATGAAGAGTTTGGGCATCCTTTTTGTTGAGAGGTCTGCAGTGGCTTAAGCTTGTTACTAATGAATAGCCTATCATTTATGTAAATAGCTGTATTTAGTGTTGAGTAATGATGGCCATCTCCAGCAGGAAGATTGGACTATCCCCAGAAAATCTGATCTGAACTGGTTTATCACATGTGTTTTTCTTTTATGTTTAGAAACTGCATATCTGACTTATTATAATAAATACTGAACTTTGATTGGTTGGGTAACCATAGAAACTGAAATGCTAGCCAGTTGCCAGCCAGCCACTATTGACTGGACCTGCCCCCAAACCCCTTTAAAACCAGGATACAAAGGAGTATCTGAGCCTTTTTGCTGCCTTTTGTAGCCATCTTGTTGAAGCAGCTGGAACCCTGCCTGTCTTGATATAGAGACAATTTTCTCCTTGATCACTGATAGTGAAGACTTCATCTATCACACTTTTTCAGGACAGTTCTGCACTTCAAAATCCCAACTAAGGACTCAAGCTAGACTGTTAACCTCAGAGTTTAAAGTGTAGGATTTCTTTTATGTATACTTTCCTTCTATTTTTCAATATCCTATAACCAAGGCCTAAATTATTTTGTCTTTTTGTTATTTACTGTTTTCTTATTAATTTAATTAGTAAAACCTTTGGCTTATTTAAAAATAATTCTGCCTATATTGTTTGTGTGTGTGGCTGCCTATGTAAATGTTGTTCAAATGATACCATGCCTGTGTGACTGTTTTGAGGCTAAACACTAGCAGAGTAAAGTACCCTTAGGGACTTCACGATGAAAGGAGTGAAGGAAATATGAAGGGTCTGAGGAGGAACCTGTGGTGGGATTTGAACCAAGCACTGCATTTGTGGTGAAAGACACATAATAGGGTGTATAGGGCCCCTCAAAGCCTATACACACCTGTGACTTTCTGGTTTGTGGTTTAGTGGCTAAAAGGGTTCTACCCCCAGGAACACAAACTCGAGACTGTATTTTTATCCCCTTGCACGGAGAAAGGGTATCTCTGACACCATTCTCCCTCCCCCTGTCACAAGAGGGATTTGCTGAGACACAGAGAGAAATCCACCTCACAGGAGTGGGCTTGTGACACCTTTTAATAGGATTAAGCTGAATGCCCATAATACCCTGAAAAACAAACTGTATAATACTGTTTCACGTTCTCGAGGTAAAGAAATACAGTATAAGCTTACATATGAAAAATTAAATTACAAAAGGTCATAATCATGTATATTCTTTTCTTTTGACATCAACCATTGACCCTATTTCTTTACTCTTATCTCAGCTAATTTTATTTTTTGGTAACAATAATAACCAGCCACATCTGTATTACCATACCAAATATCCAATCTTTTTATGGGTCAGTTGTAAACTGTATAACTCCTATTGTATTTACTTCAGTACCAACATGTTTACCTATCAGCATACTAGTACTTTTATAGTGTTTACTTTAGAGTCTGAAAAACCTGCAAAGCTTTCAAAATGCTAAAGTGCTCTAACATCAGACTGTACATTACATACTAATCAACACATATCATCTCCATATGAATATAGATTTACATCCTACCTCGAGATGTAACTATCCCTTGTATCCTATCATCCTTACCTATAACCGCTAAATGAGATCTCGACAAATAAATACAGAATCAGGCTAATTGACACACTTGTCTCACTCCTAAGAGTAAAGCAATTTCTTTACCTTGAACCCCATTTACAGCTGGAAACACAGTAGCTTTCTCATACAAAAATTTAACCCAACATATAAATTGTAAAGGAATTCCATAAATGTTCTAACACATATGAAAGATATTTATGGTTCACTCTGTCAAATGTCTTCTCCTGGTTGAGAACCAGAAGACCCTGGGCTGGATCTACAAAGTCCCCAAAAATCCAGCAGCCGATAAAAACAGGTACAAGTAGGCTGCTACTTATGGCCACAGAGTGTTTGTCACAGCTGTAGTATTCACAAAGGTAGAGCTGGTTTACGACTGACTCCATGATTTATGGCAGCAGGAGGGCATTTTTTCCACAGCTGTAGAAAAATGTTATGGCCATTGAGACTAGGCATAACATCTCTGCAGCTGTGGGGACTGAAATACAAATATCTGCAGCTGCAGTGATTTTGGGGCTGGATTCACAAAATGAAATGGAACTAGTATCACCCACAACTCCAGTTGTGGACCAAAACCTTGCAACTGCAGAGATTTGTATTCTCAGGTTCCTGCAGCAGCGGAGATGTTACACCTGGTCCCACCAGCAGTAACATTTTTCTGCAGCTGCAGGAAAAAGCACCCACAAGCTGCCAGTCATAAACCAACTCTTCCTTTGTGAATACTGCAACTTCAGAAAAACTGCTGTTCCACATGTGGCAACCGACTAGAGCATGATTTTTCCCACAGCAGTGGGATTTTTGGGGGCTTTGTGAATCCAGCCCTCAGTCCGCAACTGGAGCTGTACAGTGGGACCTAGTTCCATTTTGTTTTGTGAATCTGGCCCCTTGCACTTTACTCATTTTTCGCATTTCCATTAACTTCCTTAACAAAGCTAAAATATCTTGTACTGTATTTTCCTACCTGCCAGGACCCAGGTCTGTGTAGAGAGTATGAGGGTGGATGCTGCAGCAGCAAGTCTCTTCTCTAAAATTTTTAATACAGTTTTTATATCCACATTCAACAAACTTAGAGGTCTCCAATTATTAACATCTGTTTTATCTCCCTTTTTATGCAGCATTATTAATATTCCTTGTAACATGGTGTCTCCAAGCTGCTGTTCCATTAATAACTCACTATAAACTTGAGTTAAAGGGCCAACCAATTCTTACCTATAGATTTTGTATATCTCTACTGGAATACCATCCCTTCCAGGGGCAGTGCTATTATTTAGCGACCGAACAGACTGTAGCACTTCTTGTGCTTGTATTTCTGCTACAAAAGTTTTTTGTTTTCATATCTTCTAGCAACTCAGATACTATAACTATACATTTTATACCATTTCCTATTTATCTATGACAGAGCCCTGAACTGTCCCAAATGTGGTCATAACATAATTTTCTACTATTTTTCTGATGTAGTCCTGTAGTCCTGTTTAGATATCAGTTCCCCTTCAACTGTATCATCATTCTTTTTGCTTCCCTATCTGCACAGTCATCAAATGGATTAATCTACAATTTTTCCCTTTGTCCCAAATTATTGTTCCATTATTTATGAAATCATTCTATTATATTGCAATTTCCCCATATTGTTTTTTACTGTTTAATTTGTTTATTGGAATTCTGTTCAGTCTCTATGGCTAATGATTGTAATTTCTGAAGTTGATGTCTTTATAATGTATATTTAAAATAATAATCATCATTCTTTTTTCTTTTTAGCTATACTAATACTAAAATTCTTCAATTCAGTTTTTACTGTCTCCCACCAGTCAGCAACATTATCAAATATATATCCTCTACTGTGATACTACTAATAAACATGTCTCACTTGTTCATTAATCCTGTCCTCTGTGAACATGGAGAAATTAAGTCTCCATATGGAGGGTTTAACTCATGAGACCAAAGCAGAGTTTATCTTAATCTGAACTGCTTTATGACCCAATGTTGTAGCTGGTATTTAAGCAACAATGCCCGACAGGGTGTGTGTCGTGCTGGGATAACGTCACACCTCAGGTGGTTGGGCACGAGGCCGCAGGCTGAGTGCGTCCAACAACTGAGGCATGATGTTATCCCAAACAACACACACCCTGGAGGGTATTATTGCTATTATACAATGGCTCGTTGTTATATATAAAATAAAAAAAATAATTTTAAAGAATGTTTTTTAGTGTGGAAAAATATTTTTGTTTCTTAAGAGGAGATGCAAAAAAAGAGGTCATCTAGCTCATCATCCAAATCAATACTGTGAGGTTGTGTTTGAGACAAGACCCGTAATGTTGTACTGATAACATCACGGCTCCAGTTCCAGAGTGACTACAATCAGAGGCAAAGCATTCTTTTCTGTATAATATGGTCTTAAATGAAACTACTAACCATGGAGACAAAAAAAAAAAGAAAATCTATACATGTAGGCAGTGTCTCTTTATAACATGTGTTTCCTATTGGGGAACCAGATTCAACTGCAGCATCCACCAGGAGTGCAGAGGTGACTGTATTTGTTAGAAAAACTAAATCACAATATGTTTTCCTGTCACCACACTTTTTTGTGTTCTCCCAAAACACACAGTTGAGTCACTGCCAAATATTGCACAGTTTGTATTATATAAGAACGGTCTTATGGCCTTAAAGACCTCAGTTCTCTACAGGACAGTAAGGGAATTTCCCCAGTTCATGGCCAACAGTCACTCATCAAAAAAAAAACAAAAAAAAAACAGAGGTCCATGCAATCCATCCCCCAGGACATACCTGGAAACAAGCTGTCACAGCTTAGTGTGCCTTTTCTTGTCAATAATTAGAAATCAATCAATCAATTAATTGATTGATCAATCAATCAGTCAGTCTGTCTGTATGTGTGTATGTGCATCTGTCAGTCTGTTAGGCTGTCTATCTATCTATCTATCTATCTATCTATCTATCTATCTATCTATCTATCTATCTATCTATCTAGGTTTGCTTCACCTTTAAAGCAATATGGAGTAGTCTATTTCTTCATTGAGCCAATTGTTGCCTAATGCCTGCAAAACATGAACCTAGTGTATCTCTTTCTCCACAGTGTCTGGGTTCTGTCTGTCTCTCTCTCCCTCTCTCTTTGGTTTTATGACCAACATGCTTAAGGCCCAAAAGGAGAAGCCACTGTGATTCTTACTGTGAAAGCTGGCAAGGTGTGTCCCTACTGAGAGTTCCACAAAATGCTGCCATGTATAATGTCCCTGAGGCATTCCTGTGTCTTCATCTTTAATTGTCTGATTGTGCGACCCCTATATATTGTTTTGCCAGTGGGCATGAAATACCATTAATGAAACTTGTGTAGGCTGAAATGATTTTCCTAATAGTTACAGCATGGTGTGTTGTGTTTGGTGACATGTAAAAGTTTGGTTTCCAGTGTATTTACAGAATCTTACCAACCACATGCATTGCCCTTGGTTAAGCCAAGAACTATGCATCAGTTTGGACCAGATGAAGTGACTGTGGGTCAGTAGAACTCCCAGACTGCCTGCCCTGCTCTAAGTTATTCTGGGCTTAAGTCCCACTGCTTATCTCAATTTCTCATCCATGAATATGATAGGCCACTTTTTATGGTTGTAGTGGGTGTAGTCCTGCAGACATCTAGTGAGCCAAGTAGAGTGAAAGGAAGTCTACCAGATACCAGACGGACTTGTAAATAGTGGAGGTGAATGGCAATCACTGCGCATCCACTGCACTATTTCATCCATTGGTCGTCAGTGGAACATAGCACAGGCTGCTGTGTCCAAGATGGCTGACAGAGTTTTCTGCTCATGCATGATGACTTACACATGAGCACTGATTTCTGGCGGCATTGCAGCACAGTCAGCTGTGTTCAAGATAGCCACTGGAGCACAATCGCGTAAGGTCATCCACATGCACGGGGACTCTGATGGTCATCTTGACACAGTGGACTGTGCCGTTGAGTTCAGTGCAGATGCACGAAGTCATCACGCCAACATGCAGAGAACTCCACTAGCCATCTTGGACACAGTGGCCAGTGCCATGTTCCACTGGCGCCTCGACTGCAGCCATACTGGCACTGGTCAAAACTTGTTTTTCTAATGTTACCTACATTACCAACCAATTTGCTGTATTTTCTAATAAATGTTATAGGTTGGGCTGTAGATGTATTTTTATTCTTGAGAAGTGCTGTAGGAGGGTCTCACTAAGTTCATGGCTTTAGTGAGAGCAATATTAAGTCATCCTTATATTCCCTGTATTTAAATCTTTGTTTTAGCTCAGATGATTGTGTTCAGCTTTACATGAGCTCACCTGTATAAGTGTTGTTTTCTTGTACACATCCTATACAGCACCTTGACTTTAGTAAGGCATTTGACTCAATGCCACACAGGTAGCTTATCAAGAAAGTAAGACAAATAAGGCTAGGGAAGAAATCTAGAAGATGGATAAGCAACTAGTTGTCAGCGGATGTTGCTGAACTGCAAATTCTCAGACATAACAAAGGTGACAATTGTGGTCCCAGAGGGGTTGGTGTTGAACAGTCATGTTCAATTTATGCATTAGTGATACCGGAAAAATTGAAAAGCAAGGCATGTCTGTTTGCAGATAGCACAAATCTGTATACAGTTGAAGGGTGGACTCAGAAGATGGAGTGATAAGCATGTACAAAGATGTAATGAGCCTCTAGTAGTGTTTGGGTGCCTGACAGCTAAACTCTAATGCTGAAAATTGAAAGTGATTTATACAGACAAGAAGAGTCCATAGTAAAGTATAGCAGATGTGAAGCTGAAGTGGAATCATCAGGTGAGGAAAGAGATCTGAATGCAATAATAAACATAAACCCTAGAAGTTCTGGTCAGTGTTAAAAAGCTTATTGAAGAGCTAGCTACCAGGCTAATAGGATGTATAAGACAGATTTTGAAGCTTCAGAAGAGAGGTAATCATGTCGCTGTTCATGTTACTGTTCAAACTGCATCTAGACTGCAGCATGCAATCTGGAATCCACATCCAAAAAAGAATATATATAAACCTGAAGTAATGCAATGAACAATGACTAAAATGGTACAGGAGCAACATAACAGGAACGTCCCAGACAGGCTGACAGACCTTAACAAGTACTCATTGGAGGAGAGATGGGGAAAAGAAGATATAATGGAGACTTACCAATACATGGGATGCTATAACAGGTTGTGCAATAACTAGCAATTCAGGCTACAAAGTGAGACAAACAGCAAATGTAAGAAGCTTTTCTTTATTGAGAGTGGTGGACTACTGGAACAGACTACCATGGGAATTGGTGAAAAACGACTCTATTTCAGACTAGAGGATCAAATGGGATAGATACATGTGGGTACTCAGGAGTATGGTTACAAAGAGTTAGTGGAAGAGGGACTCAGTTAAATTAGTTGCAAAACAGGTCATGCTAAATGGGTGATTCCTCATCTGTCCTTAATTATCTATGTATCCATGTATGGTATCTATGACTCAGTCCCATTTAAGAACTGTTGTTTCTAGCTATTTTTGTTTGTCCTCCCAACTAACACTGGCATGCACCCCTACCTTATCAAATACCAGTCCTCAATGCAGTACTATCCTAATACCTATGAACTTCCATGATACTCCCTCTTGCCAAAACTTTGCCCCCTCAAGCAGCTCACTCTATTTTCCACTACCATCTGAATACAACACCATAACCTAGCCCAACTTTCTTCCCTCACTGGTGTCCATTTTTCCTTTTAAAGTTTCCACAGTTTCTGAAATCCGAATACCAATGCATGCTTGCAAACATGTGTTGGGTGATAAGGGCGAATGAAAAAGGGTGATGTCAAAAAGGGTGAAGTCAAAAGGGCGACAGCAATTTTGGCAACTGTGGACAATACAGTGCTGAGTCAGATGAGCACCACTACCCTCAGAATGCTGCTTGTGTGGTGGTGGCTGTGGCTCTGAGGATGCTTACCTAAGCAAGGGGGTTCAAGAGATCCGGGGGGCAAAGCACCCCACAAAACAAAGTTATGTGTGTTCTTTGTGGTGCTTCTTTTTTTCCACAGTGTGTCGCCCTATTTTCTGGTCACCTTACTGGTCCATTGCCTAGTCGCTCCCTTTTGCTGTCACCCATTGTACCATTGCCCTTTGCATTCACCCCATGACATGGTACCTTGCAAAGACTAAGACAGTCATTTGTCAGGGTTTGGGCTAAGCCCTGCGTCAAACCATGTAAATCAAAAATGTGCCTCTTACTTCTGCTGCACATTCTTGAGTGGAGGCCTTAAATCCAACTTGTCTTTACCTTTATGCATTAGATATCTACTTAATGATAAAATATTCATCCTATTTAACTGGGCAAGAGTGAAGCATGTGCAAATCCCAAGTCTTCACACTAAAAATTGATATAACAGATACATGCCTATCACCAAGGGGCCCGATATTGAAATATGGGCATACGAAGAGCACAGAGGTTTGCACTGCACTTGCCCTGGTGCCCGACCCAAAGGTGGCTATATTCAGTTGGATAGTCCACTGGCACTATCTGTCTAAATATAGGGCCTTGGCAGCACAGGTAAAAGTTGAGTAGTGCTGCCCCAACATGGATTTGGACAGTATGCAGCACATAGAGAACTGTAGGTAACTGCACCCTTAGAGCTGAGAGCACCAGGAGCCTTGGCATGATATTCAGTCCATAACATGCAAATGAGCCCATTGTGCATCCAAGGCATTAAGGGACTATATGCATGCCCAATTATGGGCTCATTTGCATGGGAAGCAGCAGAAGGTTTGCACCCCACCTGTGGCCAGCCACTGCCTCAGGAATGGTGGTGACTGACCCTCCCTTCCCGATCACCTGTCCCCATAATATTCATGAGTCCCTGGTGTCCAGTGGCACTCCCACCCTCCGATCCCTATCCCTGTCCCTGTAATCATATTGTTTACCCTGGTGGCTAGTGGCACCCCTGCACATCTGATGTCCCATTCTGGTAAATGTCTATGTTTTCCATGGTGTCTAGGGGCACCCCCCCACCCTCTGATCCCCATCCCAGTAATAATATTGGTTTTCCTGGTGTCTAGTGGCACCCTCCACCCTCTGGTCACCCATCGCTATGTTATAACAGATGTCCCTGGTGTGTAGTGGCACCCTCACCCTCTGATCTCTCATCACTTTGTTATAACAGATGTAATTGGAGTCTAGTGGCACTCCCCACCCTCTGATTGCCCATCCCTGGTACATGGTAAAGTTCTTCTTGTGTCCTGTGGCACCCACTGCCTGCCTATCACCCATCCTTGAGTACATCACTTATGCCCTGGTGTCTAGCACCCCCCACTGCCCAGACTGAGGACATCACCCTGCCCCCTCCACACCTACTTGGCCAATGCCATGTGGGGGCTCTGATATGGTGACCAGCACAGCTGTCCTCTCACCAGCTTGGCCGGCCACTGTATGGAATGACAGGGAGCACATGTACTGTCTCCAGTGTAGGAAGCATGTGTACTGTCTGCAATAGACAGCACATATGCTCCCTATACTGTAGACAGTACATGGTCTCCCTGTAATTCCCTATGAAGTCAGCTGAGTATGAAGTCAGCTGAGTTGATGAGAGGAGGGCAGTGCCATTCATCTTATCAGACCAGTCAAATAGGTACGGAGGGGCCAGGTGATGCACTCGGTGCAGGCAGTGGGGGGAGCACTAGACATCAGGGCATACATGATGTATTCAAGGACAGGCAATCAGTGGGTGAAAGGGTGCCACTGGACACCTGGGAAGCTTCAACATGTACCAGGATGGGTGATTGGAAGATGGGTGTTGTCACTAGATATCAGTGACATCGGTTATAACATGGCAGCAGGTGATTGGAAGGTGAGGGGGTGCCACTAGAGACCAGAAAAATCAATATTATTACTGGGACAGGTAATCAAAGGGTGGATGGTGCCACTAGGCACCCAAACACTAACATTTACTGAGACAGGTGATCAAAGAGTGGGGGGTAACACGAGACACCAGGGAAATACTAACATTTACCAGGACAGGTGATCAGAGGGTGGGAGGGTGCAACTACACACCATGGCATCCACAGCTGCAATGTTCCAGGGTTGGGGGGTGTGGAGGAGAGCTGGCTGCAGTACTACATCCCACCAGGGCATTCTGCCCAATTAAGTCATGGTTTGCAGAGGTGGTAACTTGCGTCCATTCAGGTGGCATTTACCACCTCTGCAAACCTCTCAATTTCCCACTGTGCCTGTGTGCAAGGGGGAGCATCTTATTTGCCTGAGCAAAAGCAGTAACTTAGCAATCAGGCACTAGCAGGCTTTGCCCATGCTGTGGGGTTTACGGAACATAGACCCCACCCACAAATTGGGTGCTTAACCTGGTTAGCATGGGCAACACCCCGTAGTGCCCAGGCTATATCTTAGCCATTTCTGAAACTGGATTTCTTCCATATAGTAAGGACAGTTTCATAACGCCTAGCCTGTTGGTACAGTGGTTGGGTTACCATCTTCACGCTGGTGACCCAGCTTCAGGAATGAGCCTATATCATCATGGGCTACCCAGGGAGAGAAGGGTCATGCATCTCAGAGGATGCTCTCTTCCTCCAGGAGGGAGGTTTCTGCCCCCACTACAAGAGTGCCACCGATTCTTGGGTGAGAGCCAGTCAGTGGCAGGAATGGTAGGGAAATGGCATGGAGACTTCGTGGCATGCACATCCATGATGTGCACAACCAAGTGTCCATGGCCCCAGAGTCTCAGGAAGGGACAGACACCAGGAAGAAAAGCAGTCATAGCAGGATGAAACCTTCATTCTCTGCAAGATAATGCATATGGGGCACAAAAACCCTGGCACAATATATCAGTTGGGGGGTGATGATATAGCATGCACCAAGCAGGAAAGAGATCTTGGGGTTATCATCTCTGATTACCTCAAGGTAAGGAAACAGTGTGACAAGGCAGCAGGTAAAGCAGATAGGATGCTGGGATGCATAGGCAGGGGCATCACCAGCAGGAAAAGGGAGGTCATAATTCACTATACAAGACACTAGTGAGGCCCCACCTGGAGTACAGTGTACAGTTCTGGAGACCATACCTCTGTAAGGACATAGACAGGGTAGAGAAGGTTCAGAGGAGGGCAACAAAGATGGTGCATGGATTGCATCACAAGTCCTATGAGGACAGGTTGAAGGAACTGAACATGTACTCCCTGGAGGAGAGGAGGGAGAGAGGGGATATGATAGAGACATACAAGTATCTTACAGGGAGGAACAGGGTGTAGGAATACACTATTTTTAAGCAAAAAAGATGTTCCAGGACTAGCGGGCATGGGATGAAGTTGGAGGGAGGACTATTCAGAGGAAATGTGAGGAAGAATTTCTTCACAGAATGGGAGGTGGACAAGTGGAACACCCTGCCAGAGGAAGTGGTGGGGGCTGAAACAATCACAGGATTTAAGAATGTATGGGATAGACATAAAGGAATTCTGGAGGTCAGGAGTAAGGGGCAACAGACTTCTAGGAAAACATAAACTGAACTTACAAGCTCAAATGGGCAGACTGGGTGGGCCATAGGCCCTTATCTACCGACACTGTCTATGTATCTATGTATCTGCAGGCCCTGCACTGTCAATTGGGCTCTGGACCTCAGCTCTGGGGTTTTGTCCCCACCGAGGACCTTTCTCCTTCCCCAGAAGCCCTGCTCTGGGGATATAGACAGATGGTGCACTTGGGGGTATTAAGATGGTCTCTTTCTAAATCTAGCTAAGTCCCAAAGTAAGTAGGTGACAGGGCTGGGTGGCATAAGGCTGATGGTAGCTGTTGGATGGGAAGGAGCATGAAGACTAAGAAAAAACATTTTGTAACCATCCCTTATGCTATCCACTGTACAAGCAGATCCAGACAAAGAGAGGAGTAACACTCACCTTACTGATAGATACAGAGTGTTCTGCCTCTTTTTCTTCTTCTGGCCTAGCAGAGACTGACTGGTAAAAATCCACCTGAACCCCACCAGGGGTACCCTAGTAGACTGTATCTTCACCTAACTAAACTTTGAAGTTTCTCTTCAGTCCTCAGTCTCCTTTGTAACCATAATCTGGATAATATCATCCTTAGTGGCTTCAATATTAACTGCCTTCTACGGATCCTCTCCTGTAGAAATGATGAAGTGACCACATATGGAGTCCTTTCTAAGAATTCCATGACTTTAACTGTCTTCTACTTGGGGTAGACAAGCACAAAAGATAAGCTGATGACTTGAACCTGACTCCAAATTATTACCCTCCCATCAGTCTCAATGACAAGTCAGGGAAACAGTCTCCTGACTGCATCCATAGAAGTAGAACTGACAGGAGGGCACCTCGGGAGTCATCTCTAAGAATTTTAGTGACTATTCAGTCACATCCTGTACCTGAAAAGTTAGAGACCACACACAGTCCCCAGATTAGTTATTATCCATTCCTATTAACATAATGAGATGAACCAGTTTACCTCATACTGAACCTTAAAAACATCTACTATCCCTGACATATGTTTTTTCAGGCTGTTCTTTAGTATTGAGTTTACAAAGATCTATGACCAGCATGCACCATGGCATACAGTTAGAATTAAACAAAACCATAAGCCGTGGAACTCCAGCGAGCTCCAAGATGACTTGGCCTTGCGTTATGCCTACTGAGCTAAATTCAGGAAATCTGGTTTGGTAGCCAACAGTGAAAAGTGAAAGCAATTGTCCACTATAAAACCAATACAAAACTGACACTTGGAAAGTTAAAACCTTGTTCTTTCTGACATAAAATGAGAATAGCGGCAACTCCAGAAATTTCTGGAATAGGTGAAAACTTTCTTATTCTGATCTGTAATTACCCCATCCCCTGAATCTCCTCACCTGTTGGTAGGTTAGTTACAAAATGTGTTGCAGCAGTGATAATAACGATAAAAAGGAGCCAGAAGAACTGTGGGTCACCCTGGAAACAGGAAATGGGACAGCCATAAGAACTGGGGTTGTCTACAGGCCCCAGACCAGGGGAGGACATAGACACATTACTGTTAGAAGATATACAAACTTGACAGCTAAAGGAGGTTCTGATAATGGGAGACTTCAACACGTCAGATACATATTGATCAATACCAGCAAGAACATCTGCCAGAACTAGACACATGGTGGATTCCCTGCAGGGGGAGGGCCTCAAACAACTGGTACAACAACCCATAAGAGACAGGGCTATCCTAGATCTAGTACTGACTAAGAGGGAAGGGATCACAGATCTCCAGGTAGCAGGTCACCTGGGGGCCAGTGATCATCACATGGTATGGTTCAATTTGGCCACTACATCTAAATCATCCCATTCCAAGGCAAAAATATGGGACTTCCAGAGGAACTGACTTTGATAAGATGGCCAACAGAGTTAAGCTAGCCCTGGCAAAAAGAAACACAGGTGAGGGGGTACAGGCAAAGAGGGCAAGTATTAAGGATGCAATACTTGAAGCAACATCCCATTGTGTTAGACAGAAAAGGAAGTGCAAAAGAAGAAGGAAACCACTTTGGTTCTCAAATACAGAAGCAGGAAAGGTCAGAGCCAAAAGGCTGGCCTTCAGGAAGTATAAGGGAACACAGCGGGATGAAGACAGGGAGGCATACCAAACTGCCCTGAGGGAAGCAGGGAAGGCAGTAAGGCAGGCAAAGTCCCAAACTGAGGAAACACTAGCACAAACAGTGAAAGAAGGTGACAAGACTTTCTATAGATACATTAGTGAAAGGAGAAAGTCCAGAGGGGGTATTGCTAAGCTCAAAGGAGAAAAGGGGGCATGTGAGGAGGAGGACCCTGTAAAAGCATCTATCCTAAATAGATACTTTTGCTCAGTATTTACTGAAGAGAAGGTAGGGCAGGGCCCACAGCTCAGCACCATGTACACAGGAGGAGGGAGGTGAGCACTACTCCCTTCACAAAAGAAAGGGTCCTACAAGAGCTCGCTAAGCTCAGGGTGGATAAGGCAATGGAACCTGATGGCATACATTCCAGGGTACTTAAGGAGCTAAGGGTGGAACTAGCAGAGCCATTAGCAGAACTGTTTAGTGAGTCTCTGAGCACAGGAGAGGTCCCAGAAGACTGGAGAAGGGCTCATGTGATCCCACTCCACAAGAGTGGTAGCAGGGAGGAGGCAGAGAACTACAGACCAGTCAGTCTTACTTCAGTAGTGGGCAAGATTATGGAGGCCCTCCTTAAGGAAAGGATAGTGCAACACCTGGAATCTACAGGGGCACAGGATCCAAGACAGCTTGTGTTTACAAAAGGAAGGTCCTGTCAAACTAATCTCATAGATTTCTTTGACTGAGTAACCAGAGTGGTGGACCAAGGGGGAGCAGTTGATGTCACCTACCTTGACTTCAGCAAAGCTTTCAACACTGTTCCACATAGAAGATTGATTAATAAACTGGGTAGGCTCGGGGTGGGTCACAAGTTGGTCCACTGGGTGGCAAACTGGTTGACGGGCAGCAAACAGAGAGTGGTAGTAAATGGTATGTAGTCAGAAGAGATGCAAGTCACAAGTGGGGTACCTCAGGGATCAGTCCTGGGGCCAGTCCTCTTCAATATCTTCATTAGTGACAATGAAGATGTACTAGAGGGTAAGGCTTGTCTGCTTGCAGATGA